>JAIPRL010000113.1:0-167372 GCA_025469235.1 Pemphigus obesinymphae
ATTAGTAAAGGAAATGCATGTTGTTGGTAAAAGGGGGAGGGGAAGACCGAAAAAGAGATGGGGGGATGTAATGGCGAGTGATATGAGGAAGGTGGGAGTAAGTGAAGAAGATGCGGGAGATAGAGTTAAATGGAAGTGTAGGACCAGGGTGGCCGACCCCAAATAGTTGGGAGAGAAGGCGAAGGAGAAGAAGAACAACAACAAGTTATATTATATTTAAGTTTTTTCAAAACATAATTAGAAATAGTTAATATATAGTTTATATATATATAATATAAAATATATTAAACTATATAGACGAAAAGTTAGCTAATAAAAACGGCCATTAAGTTTGGAAAATAGTTTCTATAAAGTTATTTATAATAAAACAAACAATAGATTACATATTAATACATAAGTATATAATATTATAAGCTCCTTTTTTGTAACATTTGAGTTTTATTTGCGAATCCCCCTGCATTTTTTTAATTGCCATAAGAAAGTAATTTGTATGAAATTTAGTGATGATTTTATATGAGGCAGAAAGTTTTATGGATTTTCGAATTTAATTAAAAAAAAACTAGCATAAGATTAATATAATCTAAACCTATATTTCAGATATAAATATCGTTAAGGCTAATGTATAATAAAATGTCTTATAAATCTATAATTTATTTAAGAAACAAAATAAAATATAAAATACATAGTTTAATTTATTTATTGTATAGTTATTTAAGTATATTTGATGAATAAAATATAAAAATATATACCATGAATATACGGAGAAAAATAAAATTTTTGCAATAAAATATATAAATAAATATACAGGTATTTATATACAATTATTACCTATATATATAAACTTACATAAAATGAACTATATATGATGCCATAGCATCTCATATTTATTATTTATAATATTATACTAATGTATATATATATAATATTTATGAATTAAATTTTATTATTCAATACATTTTATTGATACAAAATATTATATTTTAAATCAGTTTGCATGTTTGAAATATTATTAAATTTATTCGTTTTAACTACTTTTTAAATATGTAATTCTTTTAAAACAGAATTTAAATAAATATTATTTATTTATTGTTTAATATTTCTAGGTACTCGTCTATATAAGAAAGTTTTAAATATAACTTTATACAATTTTGTAAAAATCAGGATTTACTCAATATTTACATAAAAAAATATAACTAATGAAGTTACCTAGTATATGATTAAAATAACAAGTTAAGTGAAAAGATACCGATAAAAGGAACATCTAACTTGATTTTTGTCTTTCTATGTAGTTAGAGCCCAGTGCTCTTTAGTTTCAATCACACTTGGAAGTTAAAAATGTTACAAGATATTTCAATCAAAACTTGATATAATAAACCTTATTTTGATGATTTTTTGCATATGTGGTAAAGACCTGCAAGGGCCGGCCCTTAAAAAGCCCGGACCTTAGTGAAATTGGACCGAGCCGGGCCTTAGAAAAAAAGGGCTGGACCAGGCTTTTTTATAGTCTAAAAATTTTGTTTGGACCGGGCCTGGGCTTTTTTTTTTTGTACAATTTTTTGGGCTGGATCGGGCCGGACTTCGAAAAAAATACTTAAGGCTGGACCGGATTTTTTAATTTCTTACCATTTTTCCGGGCCGGGCCTGGGATTTTTTTTGTACATTTTTTGGACCGGGCCGGGTCTGGGCTTTATTTTTTGTACAATTTTTGATCCGGGCTGGACCGGGCCGGGCTTAAGAAAAAAATCCTTGGACCGAACTTGTATTAGGTAGGTGTAAAATAAAATATAATTACAACAATAAGTTCACAGTTGGACGCTTGTGTAATTAAATCTATTTATACATCATTATATCAATAACAGTCACTACTATAATATTATATGGATAGCATTATTATTTTTCACTGGAAGTACCAAAATAAAATAAAATGTTAACTTGGAATATTTATTGAAAATTCGTTGGATTACAGATTGCTACAACACTATGTGGGTAGAGGTTCTATAAGTGTAAAGGTACAATATACGATATTTATATTGTATCTTTTATAATATTTATAGGTAGTTAATTTATTATTGCCGTTTTCAGTTTTAATATCCCGCGTACTTCTCGTAAATAATGTTGCCATCGTGTGTGTATTATATTTTAAACATTTTTTGACCGAGCCGGACCAGGACTATTTTTACAAATATTTTTTGACCGGACCGGGCCGGGCTTAAGAAAAAAATCCTTGGACCAGACCGGGCTTTTTTTTACATAATTGTTTGGACCGGACCGGGCCGGGCTTTTTTATACGAATAGTTTTGGACCGGACTGTGCCGGGCTTTTTTTTTACGAATAGTTTTGGACCGGATCGGGCCGGGCTTAAGAAAAAAGTCCTTGGACCGGACCGGGCATTTTTTTTTCAAAATAGTTTGGACTGTGCCGGACTGGGCTTAAGAAAAAAATTGTTGGCCCGGGCCGGGCCGAAAATTGTTGGCCTTTGCAGGTCTATAATATGTGATATTGCTCAATCACTGACGATAGTATATATATAAATATATTATATTACAGTGGTGTTTAGATATCATTCTTGTAGATAAGATATTTTTGGTTACTTGACAGTAATATTCATTGGGATTGGCACTGAAAATATTACTATAAAATGTGTCCACATTAAATATGTAAAAAAAAATTATTAACTTGCCTTAATGATTCGGTCTTGGCGTCCGCAGAGATAACGAGTGTTTCCGATGAAATCGTAATACCTATATTTTCTCGTCATTATAATGCTTGTTTTAATATTATTTTTTTTTTTTTTCATTAATTTATTACACCAATTTTATCTGAATATTATACTAAATTGTTTGTTATAAAATAAATACCCTGTAACGAGTTATTATTCGATTTCTACGATATTTATTTGATATTTGTAGATTGCTATTTCCCGAAAATAGATCTACTGATTGACAAGCCCCACTGATTGATAGTACTATTGTAGTAATTTGTATATACTATAGCTTTAATAATTTTAGTAATGAATATCAAATCGTCGGAATTTTTTAGTATTTCTTAATTAAATATAATTACATATAGTTGTGTGAAATCCGTTACATTTAAGTGAAGATCGAGTAGTTCTTATAAATACCTGAGAATATTAAGTTGGAAGCCTTATTGGATTTCCTACTAAAAAGAAACACTTTAAGAGTGAAGGAACATCTTCTAGAAAGCGAAGACCTTTTTTCACCGTATGTGAAATATTTTTCAAATTAATTAACAAACAGTATTATTTTACAAAAAGTTTTAGTCACCAACTATTACAAATCCCGATAAAAAATCATATGTACCGAGGTATACGATTTTACTAAAAAGTAATTCCATTTATAAGTTGTTGTACTTGAAAAATGTATACTTACAATGTGTCACACTCAGAAGGTATTGCACTTGGCCGCGTGTAGTACTCAAGCTAATAATATTATAATATTAATATTGTATTGAACACAGTCGTCCATGATCTCCTGATTGAATAATATTCATATACGCTTTCACATTTTATATTTATCTCTAAATTAATATTCATAGAAAATACTATAGAGAAAAAAAAACTTAATAACATATTCATGGTACCAGGAGTCGACGAAGATGATATTACAATACTCCATGATACAATATTTATATGTATGAATATAATATTAACCATATGATACAACCAGTGAACGTATTACGTATTACGTATATACATTATTGGTAAAAATATCATGATACTATCAATATTTTCGAAGTTATGAAGAAATTTACTGATAAAATCGATCTTTGTTCAAATCCGATTTTAATGCTAATTTTTCAAGGTTTAATGATATAATAAAAGAAAATATTGACACGTTTTATTTTAGATTCTAGTGGTTTTACAATAATGTTATTTTTCTAATTATAATTTTAAAAAATATTAGGTCCGTAGAATCGAAGAACTGAGCTTTAATT
This sequence comes from Pemphigus obesinymphae, assembly GCA_025469235.1. Lineage (NCBI taxonomy): Eukaryota > Metazoa > Arthropoda > Insecta > Hemiptera > Aphididae > Pemphigus > Pemphigus obesinymphae. Next base: position 3,955 of record JAIPRL010000113.1, read on the forward strand.
AAAAATAACTCGATAATTTAGAATTAATACAGCCAGATATAAGTTAAGTTAACAAAAGTCAAATATAAAAATCAAGTTATAAGTTAATAATAACTTAACTTTTAATTTAACTATTAACTTATTAATTCGTTTATGCCCAGCATTGCGTATAAGTATTTCAGTAATACTCAATTTCTAAATATATAACGTTTCGTAAAAATCATTGTTTCATTGAAGATTCACTCAGAATTATCTTTTTAAACCTACAGCTGAAATGGAATACAAACAAGACGATTGAAATAATTTTTTTAAATTCAAAGATTATGTACGGTATGATTAATTATCTTTTTTTAAATGTCTGGACGTATTTATCTTGTCTAGTATATTTATGTGCCCTGTATGCTTTATAACGTCGAGATAGAGTGATACAAAGAAACGATTCAGTGAACTTATATTGTAACAAAAAATATCAGAAAATAATCATTATATTACATTCAATACAGATAAAGATTATTTATCTGTAAAGAATACGAAAAAAAAGAACGAGCAACATATATAAAAATAATAATTTAAACATTTTAAATATACAAACTGATAAAATAAATAATATAATAATGAAACTAGTAGGAATGAAGTAAATTTCTCGTCATATACGATATATTGATCTTAACAATTAATAATAATAATAATTAAAAATTAAGATACATTATTTAAAGGATAAAACGATTTGGAGTGGAAATCAGTATAATATTTGTTATTATTATTGTCGAAAAAATGTGTAGAACCGTTTTGAAAGTATATGAAACTATGATCATTTTAAGTTTTTGAGATTTCGATAATATAACAATATTAACCCGTTCTTTTGGAAAAAGTATAAAATGTGCCATTATGATCACAAACCACTAGAAAATGAGTACACATATATTATGAATCAAGACTTTTGGTAAAATGATTGTTTCATATATTTAATAAATATGAAATAAAATTTGTAAAACCAAAAAATCCCAAAGGAATATTATAAAAATGCCAGCCAGTGATGGGTGTAATTACTTCTCTCGTTTAGTAGGATACTAAATATATATATATATATATATATATATATATATTGAATTTGCAATATTATAATAATATATTACATTTTTCGATAAAACAACTTTGAGCAACTTATTCCATTATATATAATATGAGTTTTAAAGTTAGAATTTACATGGCTAATAAGAAGAACGACATCAATATACCAAGGATAATAATATACGTCTATAAAACGTTTTTGACATTCACTTTAAATACAAATTAACGATCAATTTTTCTATTTAAAGTTAAGTTTTTTTCGAATAAAAGTATAAATAGTATAAAATATAAATATAAATTTATGTAATTATAATAATCAATTAGGTATACTTTTCTTTCTATAATATATAAAATAAGTATATATACTTAGTAAAAAAAAAAAAGTTGGGAAAACTAAGTAAGTTATATTACTAAATACTATTAGGTATCATATAATAACATTCAAAATAAAACTTCATAACATTTATTTTATACCAAAATAGTATTATACATACAAAACATATGATACGTATTTTATTTTTGTTAGTTAAAATATTATATATTATTGTATATAATAGGTAACCATTAATAGTTTATTTGTTATTTTTTAATTTATTAAACACTTTTTGTAATTTTTCCCTTAAAATCAGTAGTTTTTGAAAGCTACTTAGAAAATCAAAAATTAATCTCTATAAACATTCAACTAGAATACATTTCCTAGGAAAAACATCTATACTAGAAAACTCTTACGTTACATGTTCTGTCCGAAGAGAACATGCATATATTAAAAAAATTAAAATTAAATACATAATTGTAAAATCAATACATTCATCGTTATTTTCATACTCTAAAACATTTAAAAATATATACTTGACTCAAATATTTAAAATACAAACATAATGGTAACACAATGGATACCTCTATGAACTCCTGGTACCACAAGTCTGTCTAACTTCATTTTTTTTAGCCACTGGTCTTAAATGTGAAAGCGTGTTACGATTATTTCTCTATCAGGAGATCATGGAGCTTAAGAATGATGACTATTATAATCAAGTATAAAGTGACCTAGTATTTAAATTGTTTAGGTAGTAAAATCCTATTCCGTGATTGAAAATTATATTATAATATACATAATATGTATTATGGAATATTATAGAATATAAGCAATTATAGTAATTATACAACTTGTAGATGACAATATTTTGAAGATTGTTCAATTGGGATTTCATATATTATTATAATTTTTCGTCTAATTAATATTTTAAAAACACGTATCTCCATATTATTATACTCTATAAATTATAAATAATATAAACGTTTTTTTATTTTATTTTTTTTTTTTATTGGATATATAAATTAAAGGGCTGGGTGATTTTCGTGTAAAATTGAAAATTACATTTGATTATTCGAATATTTACAATTGAATAGAAATAATCTAAGAATTGACTTATAACTTTCGCAATCGATTAGTCGATCGTTCATTAATTTGAATAATATATAAGTATAGACTGGACTTATAATAGTTATGAACTTAATACAATTCAAGCTATACCTACTCATGTTGCATAAGTTGCATAATGCATTATTCCAGTTGTCTAAAACAGGATTATTAGAGTAGAAGATCAAACACTACTATAAATTATAGTACAATACTTATTTAAATTTTTTCATTTGAAGGGTCTACTAAAGATAACTGATTGATCAGTTGATTCAGTGCAGTTTGTTTAATTCAAACTTATGTGTCACGTTTATATTTAGTGTGAATAATATTTTCATTAGGTATTATAAATGATAAAATAGGTGAAAAAAAGTATTTCATTTATTAATATATACATTGCAATTATATTATATATTATTTATTATAATAAGTAACTTTTTTGTCCTCAATGGTAATATGGAATATGAGCTCTCTTCATCCAAAGTTTCTGGCTACCTATTACGAACGCTATTTACTACGTTGGGCTCAAAATCAAAAAGTTTAACTATTTTACTGGAAAATATTTAAATATAAATTTTTATTTAAAAGTATTTAAAAATATTTATTTTTATAATCACCTATTCAATCCACTAATTATCCTTTATCTATCAATTATAATATAATCATATGAAACATTTTTCAGCCATTATTTTTCTATCTGATTGTATTTTTCTCAAAATTGATCTTAATTCATTATTTTTATAGGCCAATGGACTTGGCCTATCCATAAATATATAAATATGAATATTGAAAAATGCTGCACTATACCTTATTAAAGAATTAAAAATAAAATTACTTTTTCTTGTCTTAATAATGATATTAAAATCAGCAAGTAAGTCCATAGTTGATTTGGGTTTTATTTACAGTAATAATTTGTGTCTCCGATTACATATAAGTTCAATTTGTAATAAAGTTTTAAAATACTGGTCTTTATCAGAAAAATTGCTGCTGAATTTCGATTCGTCTTTTTTATTGCTCATTAGTTGGCTGTTTTCTAGATTACGGATTAGTAATATATAACCCACACACTGCTAATGACTTTTGATGCTCAAAACTAATGGCCTTGATCACGATTATACTCCTGTTATTAGTTTCTTAGTTCTAAATTCCCTATCTGATCGTAGGGTTCAGACTAATTTACGCTTTTTTCCAAACATGATTAATGGTAATATTAATACTCCTCAAAAAATTTCCCAGATCAATTCTCATGTTCTAACTCACCCAACTTGTAATGCTGATACTTTTTACATTTCTAAGTATAATACCAACTATGCTGGATTCAGTCCTCTTATCAGGTCAATGAGACTTGATTATGAGAACCCCTCAATAATTTTCAATTAACTGTAAAATGTTATATTTATTTTTGAGTTATATTCATTTTGTATTTGTAGCATATATCATATTTTTATGATTTATATAAATTGATATTGTTATGTACAGCTAATTTAACTAAGAACAATTATAAATTTTACTAAAACCAAACCGATATGATCTGAGAAATAAACTTTCATAGGAAATATAGCCAATGGATAAGTACATCTTAAAATTTATCAAAATAACAACATGGACTTATACGAAAAGGAGTATAATCGAAAACTGTCACAAACACAGACCTACCACGTTGGAAATAATATTAACACCGTAAAAGAAATAGACTATAAAAACTACAGTAAAAAGTTACGAAATATAATAAGTGTAGGTTTAGTCATCCAGATTACATCGTCCCTATCTTAGTATAAAATAACCGAGACTATAGCAAGATAACGTGAGAATCACGCATTTCTAAGAAGAACGGGTGAAATATTATAAACTTGGTTGTCAACAAAGTATCGAGTTTAAGGAGTTGTCATCAAACTGTTAAACGAAAATCTAAAATTAGGTATTTGTTACTAACCACCTGTAGTTCTTGAACTAAGATAACGAGCAGCGTATGAAACCTGGTGGATGGTGGGGGGGAGAACTTGCAAAGATGATCGCCGAAAGGCGTTAATTATAATTATGCACACGCGCACCCAAGATTATGTCAAAACACATATAACATTTAATTAAACATACCATTTTAGAAAATGAAACCTGTTAGAGTTAGATTATTGACGATCTTTGGTCGATGATCAAGCGTCGGTTTGTGACACATGCAGGTGTTTCCAGAAAAACCACTTTTTTATATGGTACTCCCCGACTGGGTCCTGCTAATATAAGTGTATAAGGGAGTTTTTTCTTAACTCAGAAATTGAGACAATCCGGACATATTGTGTTACACAGTTTCCACGCCATTCGTGATTCTGAATTTGACACGTACAATATTTTTGAATTTAAAACCAAGGCTTAAAAACATTGCTCATAACATTTAAAATGTAATGTTCTAATTGTTCCTAAACATAATTAATAAACGAAAAATAGAAAAACAAAATATTTAATATATCACTAAACAAAATGTATCATTAAACATACATATTATGTATTAACCCAATTATACAAATATATAACCAAACGATTAAACGTAACAGAAATGTTAAAAAATATAACGTTTTTTGATATATAATATAGATTATAGACGGCAAATTTTTTTTAATACCACTTAATATTCGTAAATATGATATACAAACTATATTATATTGTTATTTTCAACAATATTTTGTAATAAAATATCGATGTATTTATACTTTTCAGGTTTCACTAAAAATAGGCTTTCTGCGAAACAAAGGAGTTGAAAATAATACAATTTTAAATTTGTTAAATAAAAAAAGTATAGGTATCCAAAAATAAAGAATAAAATGGAAAGTTTTTGAGAATAACACAGATAGTTAACCACAATGCACTAAAAAGAAATGAAAAAAGAGCCACTATACGTAATATTTTAGTATAGAATTAAACTATATGCATTCTATGATATGTCGAAATAAAGGTATATTAGTCAAGTTCTATTAGGTAGTTAAATTATACGACAGTGACACTTGCCCCCCCCCCCTCTCCCAAAGAAAACCTATTTTTATATTGTTGTTACTATACTGTATATGATTTAATGTGTAACATAACATAACATGGATAATCTTAACGTGTTATTAAATTTCAGGCTTTTGCCCCCCCCCTCAAAAAATAAAATAAAATGTAGATCTGGATCCGCTACTGCAATACGATACACTTATACTCGACGGTATTACTCGTCCCAGTAGTGTAGAACAGAGCATATGTATAATTTTAAGTAATGAGAAAAACTATTTTAAACTGCTGTTGCGATCCATTATATAACCTTGATAAGAGTAGCCACCTATCACCACTAGTTCCTGTAATGGAATCCAGTCTATTTGTTTTTTAACAGTTGATAATATTACTGCGTTTTATTGTAAACATGGTTTATATCTTGGCTCGAATATTATAGTTATATAATTATTATAATTGACTGGAAACGTCCCATTGAATACGTGGGATGTTTGAATATTAAATAGGCGGTATAGTTGAATTTAATATGGTTCTTTCTTCGAATTAAATTTATAATTGTATTAAATTATATTTTATCTGTTATAATTATTTCACAAGTTCGAAAATATTATTATATTTGAATTTTCAAAGTGTTGCAAAATTATAGGTCAACAAATTAATTGCGAGATGGTCGATTGTAAAATTTTAAATACTACAAAACTGTTATTTTCTAACAGGTGTGTTTTGTGATTTTCGGGATTTCCGGATATCGGAAAAAAGGCACCTATTTCATTTTTCAGTTTTCAACGATTTTTTATTCAACAGTCAAAAGCCATGAAATATTTTAATTAAATAATTAAATTTTGTAAATGTATAGGTGGTACCTATTTAATAAATATAACTACGAACTTGGAATATTTTAATATGATATATATGTAAATGTGATAGATACCTATTATTTATATTAACATGGAAAATAAAAGTAACGTTATTAATTTAAAAGTGAACAGATAACTCGATAAAAATACTTTTAGGTAACGTAAAAGTAATTAGAATATTTTTATTGAATGTAACGTATAATGTAATTGAATTACTTTTTAAAAGTAATTTAACAAAGCTTTTTTTACCTTAGTAATATTGTACTTCATTAACTCGTCATTATATTTATACATTTTTTTTTTAATTTTTATAAATAAGTTATGTATTATTTTTTTTTTTTTTTTTATATATATATATTTAATAAGTTATGTTTGAAATTTTTTTTTTAAACTTAGGTATTACATTTTATTAATTACTTTTAATTTTAGTGAATTAATTGGACGAGTTAATTTTGTATCCCTATATAGTATGGTATTACAAAATATATTCAGAAACTCTATTTTTAGAGAGTTGACACAAATTTTCGAAAAGATGTATTGGTTACATAGAACCCGTTTATGAATAACCTGCAATTAAATTCATTGTTCTAGCAATAATATTAAACAGTAGATATGTAGACACGTCCTCATTTTTACTCCATTCTATCAACGTCTATTCCGAATGAATATTGCGTCCGTCCAGTTTACGTAATTGATTACATAGAATCCTAGTACGAATGACCTGCAATCAAATTCATTTTCAAAAATCTCTATTAAATTAAACATATTTATTTAAGAAATATAAATTTACACCAAAATTACGATTAATCAAAATAAAAGTATTTATAACATTATTTTCTAACCATAATTAAGGAACCAATTCATATTTCAAAAATCGCTTTGATTAATCTACAGAAGAAATTGGGTTTTATGTTTTATTATATCCCTTTCAGACCCGAATTTTTTTTTTGTATTTTCTATTTAGTTATCATATCAATAGACTACAAAACAATTTTCAAAATTTTGCAAATTTTCTTTCACGGAAAATTTTCAATGTACATTGTAATGTACACTGGGACTCACTAACATAAAAATTCAATATATTAGGATTCCATTTTATATTTCCATCACCTAACATTAGACTTCATTACATGACATTGAATTATATTACATGACAATTTCTGTGTTAAAGTATTAAAATAATCTCAATAATAGTAATACAATATTTTATGTAAATAAATGATAATATTAATTTTATCTATAATTTTGTTTATTTTTAAATAATTCTATGAAAATAGATTTAAAAATTTTTAATCATTCGGAGATAAGATAATTCTGCAATTTAAATTTTAATAATCAATGTTAATGTGAACTGTGTTAGGTTTTCTTCTTTTAAATAAAAAAAAAGTAGTTATAGTTTGACTATTTTATAAGGCGCGATATTTTTTCTCCTAAAGTTTTTTTTTTTATTAAAATCTTGCTAGCTAAAATTGTGACAATAAACAAAGGTGCTTGTGTAATTTTTTTTATACTTTTATTGCTGTTTTCAACTGTTTACTCTGAAATACTTTACAAATGTTTTATAGGCATTTATGATATTATTATAGAGTTCTTAACACGAACAGAGTTATCGCTGTTAGATTTTAGATTGGATGACCCACTAAGAAAATTATTATAAACACGAAGCATAATAACATTATATTACATACTTTAACTATTTAAATTATGCTTTCCATTTTATATTATTGTATATAAAGTATTATAAGTTACTAATGGTAGAACTAAATTTGCGTAACATGCGTGTAAAGTCCTGAGAACTTACATTAATTTAAAATTTAAAAAACAACAAATCAATAAATAATGAGCATCCTATTTTTAATTCATCTAGAGATTTCTAAAAAAAGAAAAAACTGTCATCATTTGTCAATCAAATTTATTATAAACAAACACATGGCTTAGGGTTATACAAAAATAAAAATATGCAATAACAATAACAACCTAATAAACTAAATCAATGACAAATATTTTATTCTTAATTTTTTGAATTAATTCAAAATGCATTCGGGTAAGCTTATATTATAGAAGAAGGATTTCTGACTTTTGAAATCGGTTGAATAAAACGAGATGACTATATCACCAGAATAACTTTTATATCGAAAATCTAACATTTTTCCACTCGGATAATACTTCGAACATTAACTTCTTATGTTTTTAAATATTAACGTTTAAAAACTACATACATATATATATAACCGAGAAACAGAATTAACATTATTATTATCACCTATATCCTATACTAAATGAGTCCAAATCCTTTTATAGTAATAGTTTTTATTAAATAATTAAAATCAAAAATAATTTCAAGATAGTATACATACATATACTTTATTGTATTTAATTCTTTTCATGATCAAGAGGACGCCGCACCTGCAATTTTCAATAGGTTTTGTATATTAAACTTTTAAGAATTTTTTAGGAAAAATAAAAATCTAACAATTCAAATATATTTTTATTATTATCTATTTTTTTTAATGATATATTTTTATTCATACTTTTATTACTGTATAATCACGATTTTTCCATCTAACAAGCATATAAGTAGAGAAATTTGTGAAACTTTGGAAAGTCGGAAAAGTTAAAAAATTAATTGTATTCATTATAAACTCATATTGTATTTAAGATATCTGCGAACATGTTATTATCCGGTTAATTTTTTCATTGAAAGTTAAGTTGATTTTATAATTTTTTTTATATTCTATAATAATATGTTCCTATATATTATGGTATATTCTTTTTGATATAAAATTCTTTATAAGTACCTACCTATATTAAATAAATACTATATGTATGTATATATTTTATTATAGTTCCTATAATAGGTATTGACTATAATAGAATATCATATGATATATTTATAAACTGGTATAAGTACTATTATAATTTATAGGTATTATTTATAAGTAGACACCCACTAAAATTATATCATTTAAACTATGAAATAATTTTATATTGGATATAAAGTATTCATAATACATAATAGTAATATAGTGATATATAATGTAAATATAAAATGGCAATAACATTTTTAACATCACGCCTTCTAATAAAAAAATGAATTATCATAATATAGAAATTATTTTAATTTTGTGTTTTGAATCGAATTTATACCTATTCAAGATTAAGGATTATTTTAATATTATTATATTTATTATAACTACCATATTATATTATTATAATTTTAATTTAATAATATATCTATATAAATGTTGATAAAATATTTAAACAAAAATGATTGGAAACGGCAATTTTATTGTAATATGTTGTATATCTAAAAAAAACTTGAAATCGGTATGAGTATGTAATAGTATATATTAGTATTTTATGTATATTATTATATAATGACCTAGTATATATGTAACCTATTGTATTTATACTTTATTATATTATATTATAAGACTATAGAAATAAAATTAAAAGTTGAACATTAAGTGAACGGTAGTTTTTCTAATTGACATAATATAAAATATTTTCCGGATAATGGATCTTTAGATTTAGGGGGAATAGTTGCTACATAAGCGCATTCTACTATACCAAATATATACAAAAATTCCATATTTATTTATAAATCTTATTTTAAAACTAAAAAACAATTATTATTTAAAAGGAAAATGGTTAATTGTTCAACTAATGATTCTAACGTTTTGAGATTAACAATTCAACAAATGTATCTTCTGCCTTATGAAATCGTCTTTCATTCTGCTTTTGTTCAATAACTTTTAAATTATTAATAGCTTGTAATTTGTTTATAAATATAAGATCAGCCATTTTTCTAATTACATTTTATTTTATTAAAATATAAAAATCAATAAATATATAATTTTAAGCATTACTAAAATATTTAATGATAAAATTCACTTATTAACCTATAGATAGGTTTAGCGTGATTGATACTCACTTTAATAAGTTGATATAAAGCTTTGGTGAACTAATAAAAAAGTTTTTGTATACCATAATTCAAAAATACCGTTTTCTGGTTTTGCACTGATATGATTAGTACACTAATATTAAATTAAAAAAAAAAAGCCGCTAGAATCGAAAACTGACTTTCTGAAAAATGACAAAACATGTTTAAATATACATATAGAAACAAGACTAACTATTGCACTAGACAATGTAATTGATAAAATCTTTTAATATAAAAAATTACAATTTTCAACTTGTTTGATAATAATTTTTCTAGAAACTCTTATATACAGGAGCACTTTCATTCACACAATAATATGAATTCGACATAATATAATACAACTAAAAAGGTGTTTTTGGGGTAAAAAAAAACAATGTTAACAAACTAACATCATACATTATAGTCATTCAATTTTAAATCAGAACTTTTCTATGGTGTGATAGAATTTTATTAATTGATATTAATTTATAATTTGTTTATTTATCAATTATTATTTATTGATTAATAATAAGACAGTCGGATTAAATGAAACAGGACATGTTTTAAGTTCATAGAAATGTATATAAATAAAATAATCCAACAAAGAAAATTCAAGATTTGAATTGACTGAGAAAATGTTAAAAGCTGAAGTCATTCGGTATTTTACCAAAATTGCATATGTGTAAATATATTTGCATAGTTTAATATTATGCAGGTTATATTATATAATACATTTTAATAAATATGTTGCTAATATTTTACTCCTTAAAACAATCTTATTCCAATGATATGTTCCACTTGAATCCGATTTAAAAATATATATTTTATTAATAATAACATTAAAAAAAATGTATAATGAATGTCACTCAATTTACTCAAATTAATTTACATCTCTGTTTTGAGTTGCCAGGATACTACAAATATCAACTGGTCTACAGAATATCATTTTTGGTTTTACAGGATAGTTTTAATAATGGACGTTTTTAGAAGTCGAGTACGGGCTAATTTTGCGATTATAATATGTACATTGAATTTAAACATAGTAAATTATGATGAGAATTTGTTGAAATTTTTTTAAAACCAAAACCTTTTTTTTCATAGATATGACATTCTGATATTAAAAGATAACTCATATCATATTTAAATTTATAAATTTTCTAATTTTATTTCATATTTATACACATTTTATTTTTGAATATTATTGAATTATAAACACAAAGCATTTAGTTTTTGTTGTATTAATTAAAAAACACTTGATATTTTATTTATTGTAGATAATATAATTATAAATTCATATATTTAAAATTTCCGTTTTTGAACCTTTCAAGCAAACAATTTTAAAGGGATAATCTATATGCAATTTTTCAAGCATACGTACTTGAATATTGTCATTGTTACAGTATTAAATTATTATACAATTATTAGTGTTTGAAACCAGTTGATGTTCTAACCGGGACATTGTAAGTTATTAATTAGTAATTTATTAACCGTTAAAAGTATAATTTTTTCAAATATTCTAGATATATTTGTTGATGAAAAATAGAATTTATTAAAATAGAAAAATTTCTCTAACCAAAACTGAGCACTGATAGTAGAATTTATTTCGGATTTATAGTTTATTTTGATAGAAAATTAATTACTTAATGAATATGTTAGCAATAACTGAGCAAATTATTAAATTATAAGTTTATTAAATATATGTTAAAATGGTTAGGGAGCCTAATTGATAAATTATTAATATTAAAAGTAATCATTTTTTAATTTATGAAATAATACAAATTCTGCTCTTTCATTTTAATAATATATAAATTATTACCTTTTCAGAGATACTTAATATGCCAGATTTTCATCTTATACCTACATATATCTTTGGATAAATAGTGAATATTGATAACTGAAATCATCTAAATAGAAATAAATGCATATAAATCTTGGTAGTAATATAAAATATACTATTGTTAATTTGTAAGACGTCAATAATTCTTGAAATAATTGAGTTTTGATGAAATGTCATTAAAAGTTCTTTAGACTACCGAAAACCCATAGAGTTAAGACCGAGAGAATATTTTGTAATCTTATTTAAATTAAATTGTTTTCATCGCAAATAGTATTATGTACTTTGAAAACATAACAATCTGTATCTAATGAGATGAAAAAGCGCCAGGCAAACAATAATATTATTACTTTTCAAATTCGGAGTAAGGCGTTTTTTGTAAATATTTAAGAAAAGGAACGTCATCGAAAATTATATTATCTTGATAAACATACTCGTTTGTGAATAAATACGATTATTGCTAACGGCAAAGTCTTTCCTTTAGTTTTTATAGAACATATATTTATATATTTTATGAAAATAAATGGCACTCGACGAGATCAAGCTGACATTAGAAAAAGGGTCTTTTGAGAAAATTATTTCTGTCGAAATGTTTAATTTGTGAGTGTTTCCAGGACATTTTGTTAATAAAGGTCCAACATAGTTTTCGTTATCTGACAGTCTCAAGTAAACAAATATATTTTTCATGACGGTAAGTTATCTTTTTCTTTATTTTTTAAATTAAAATAGACATTGACATCGGGTAAATAAATGGACTAAGCTCTCCTTAAAGCTTATATTTTGTGATTGGTAAATATAAATAAGTGAGAGAAATAAAAATAAATACAAATGACAATCACTCATTGTGTTGAATATCGAATTCGATTCGAAAATCAAACTGTGCGTAATATACATTTTTATAGATCGTGCAAAAAGCCTAAACATATAAAAATAAAAATAGTAATACTATATACTAAAAGTAAAATGTAGGTATTTCGGTTTATTTAGTAAGTAAAATATTAAATACAACTTTTGTAACCAATTATTATTGAAAATAAATCAAAATAACCAAAATCCAATAAAAAAAAAAATAAAAATTATAATTTAAATTTTGAAAAAGTAAAGATTCGTGAATTCATATACGAGGCGTATTCGAAAAGTAAGGGCCGTTTCGTCATAAAAAAAATTTCAACTAATAAAAATTAACTAACAAAATTAATACTAAGATTATAATATTATTATATAAATTACCTATAGATATTTTAAAAAACTTTACAAAAATTCATATTTTTCAAAAAACAAAACACATGATTGACATTATAGTAGAAACATGTAATCCAAGAATTATTTTGATATGGATTACGCTATCATTATTTAATAATTTTGCAAACAGTTTGTAATATACTTCAGGTAATGATTGAGATAGAATTTAAGTTTTAATGTTTATTGTAAAATGATTTACATTTGAATGACGAAACTACTATGTTTCTACCAAAATATGTAAGTGTAGCATCATCTTAATTAAATATTTTTAGATATAAGATATTGTTATAGTATTTTTTTCTTTCCTTTAATAGTATTTTAGACTCGGGGCTATAATTACTTATTAAGCAATATAATAACTAATAACCAGGGTTGTAAAAAAAAAAAAAACTTTTAAAATGTTTTACACATTTAAATCGGTGTTTTAAACATTTATTTACATGTTTTGATAACGCTTTTGTTTTTTAATTTTTTTTCATTGGAGACGTTATTTAAAAATACGAAAGTTTTAGTTAGAAATTCCGGTAATCAATAATTGATGAATCATATATTTTGTAAAGTAACAAAAACTAAAGGTGAAACCAAAGGAAAAATGTCCCCCCAAAAAATCCATATAATATTAATATTATAATCTAAGGAAAAACAGCCCAAATTTAAAAGTGCATATTGAAAAAAGCCTAAATTAAAAGTATAATCTACAAAAAAAATTTTGTAAGTATAAAACTTTATTAATGGACAAACAATTAATTACAAACAATTAAACAACAACATTGAACATTATATATAATAATGTATATTATACAGTGTGTGTATTGGATATATTTTCCTGTGTGCACAATGATGATGTAGTAATCTATGCGACGTCTGTTTATGATCTTAAATGTGACGGCACATTATGATATCTCTGTGCCATCTAATTGATATAGGCGAAAAATATTATGTATTGCGATATGTCTATATCTTAGCACTGGTGAGATCTATGTGAATATAATATGTAATGTTACATAAAGGTTATTAATTTTATGTTAATAATTATTGATATAATATGTATAATAGTATTTATTCTGTAATATCATATTATTTCTGGGGAAGGGGGGAACAGACTTAAATACATTTTAATATTTTCATGTTATTAACTAACGGTTTAAGCAATAATTCATTGTGAAATTGTTCTCCAGTGAGGAAATGCTCCTCCCCTGATTCTTAATGGACACCCACAGATATGGGTTTTAAATGGGAAATTTTTGAATCACCACTGCGAGTACAATAGCAGTCGGATCGGAGTCGGATTGATATTAAAATGCATTATACACTGGTATATAAGGTACTAAAATCATTTTTTTGAATATTCTCCAAAAGGGGGCATATCCCCCCTACCACCAATGTATACCTATGGATAAGGACTTTAAGCAAAATAGGGGGTAGCCAAAATCGTGATGCTCTAGATCCACTTTTCCTTGAGTTATGAGCAATCCAAAATTTGGTTTTGGACTACCCAAAAAAGTTATTTTAAGTATGTCATATGCCTTAGTGTATGACAGATTTTACCACCGGTCCAAGCCCGTTCTAGCTGTTATTGAATGCACTGCAATGATTCAACAATATCCCTTTCCCTTCTTTCACCGTGCCTGTAATTGTATATCTATTATTATTATAACTTAAATAGTCGAGTTATACTCAAATTTGTATCTTGGTTAGTAGGTAGGTAGGTTAAGGCCTTAGATAGAAATGTAAAATGTTCATGTGTCATGCGTTCAAATCCAGCAACATACTACAAAGTTTTTGAAACAGTGAATATTTATTTTTTAGTTTTTAACTAACGTCTCAGAGTAGTTACGAATGCGATGTCACATGCACCTCTTAAATCCAGTTCGCAAAACCGGTCATTAAAAATGCTGTCTGGAATGTGTCGCAGAGAAGTCACATAGAACTAATGATAAACTTCACATGTCAGAGTTCAACTACTATGTAATATCTATGTGACTAGATTTTGCACACGGGGTTATTACTATAACTGTTCAGATTTTATAGTGCTACATTATCATTCATTATTTAAAAATGGATACAAAATATTAACTTTAAATTATTGTTAAATTAAGGTGAGAGTTCTAAAATCGATTTTTAAGGGGTTTTGTATAGGCAAAATAGCAAATTAATTGGAAAATGATTGAAAACATTTTTTAAATACTTAAATCATAAAAATAATTTTATAAGTGGTCTAGTACTTCTTCCCATTGTTGTGTAATCTGAATCAACACGATATTTGTTACAATATATTTTTAGACAATTTTAAATTCTGATCATAACAAGTATTGTATTAAGTATGACAATAATGAATAATTTTGGAAAAGTTAAAAAATAACCTAAAAAAAAAAAATTAAAAATAAAATCCAAAATATAATAATTATAGGGCAAAGTAAAAAACGGTTTTCATTTTTTATGGGTTACGGGTTTAACACTGTTTAATATTTTTCAGTTTACAGGGGTTTTCAACCAAGGTTTAAACCCGATTTGACTCCCTGGTCCATAGATAAGTATATATCCTGCACCTGGTCTAAATAGTAATAGGCTGCAAAATTAAATTTTCTGTAAAACATAGTTTTATAAGAAATATAAATATATTATTCGGATCAGTATTTCTTATTTTAATAAGCTTACAAACATGTTAGAAATATAAAACGAAGTATAAATGATAATTATCAACATTATCCAACATTATCTAATCATTGTTAGATATATTAATTTTATTAAGATTAATAGTTATTTAAAAATTCAAAAATTTGTTTTTTTAACATCATATAAAATTCATTTATTTAATATTAAAAATTTACAAATTTATAAAATCTTAAATATTTTTTGTCATCAAGAATTTAGATAATATTGGAAAAGTGCTCCAAACGATGTAAAGTAAATATGTTTCTGCATTCAAAGGTTTTTACATTTTTTAAATCGAACTACTGGAAGTACTTAAATTTTTGTGAGGCATATAGGTTTTTTAGAGAGAAATTTCGTGATTATACAACAATAAAAAGTGGTATGAGTACGGGACTATTTTTAGATTATTTTTTAAATATACTAAAAATATTTCTAATTTGTTAGATTTTTATTTTTCCTAGTAATTCTTTAAAATTGCCTTTACCGAACCCCTTAAAATGTGCCCGCAGAGAGCCGTCTTAACAAATATCGTGAATTATACAAAAATAAAAATGGAATTGATACAAGACCATTGTTAAATTACCTTTAATTAATATTATATTTAAATAATATAATTGTTATAAATAATTAATAATAATAAAAAATTAATAATAATGATGGATTTTCATTTTCCCTAGAATTTCATAAAAATTGCCTTTATAAAATCTCTTAATCATCGAATGTATTTGTTAAACCATAAATGAATGTTTATACTATACACAATTGGTACATTAAAGAAGTATTATTTAGATTTTCTGGTAATTTCTTAAGCGTGAATAAAAACTACGGAAATTAATGGAAAATTGTTTTAATTTGAAAATAATATTGTTCCAAACTTTTCTCAGAATCGTTTTTTGAATGCAATGAATTCGTTATTGAATGCAATGTCTTCTCCTTCTTCTCCTTCGCCTTCTCTCCCAACTATTTGGGGTCGGCCACCCTGGTCCTACACTTCCAATTAACTCTATCTCCCGCATCTTCTTCAATTACTCCCACCTTACTCATATCACTCGTCATCACATCTCCCCATCTCATTTTCGGTCTTCCTCTAACCTTCTTACCAACAACATGCATTTAACATACTAATCTTACTGTATCAGTCTCTTTCCTCCTTAATACATGCCCAATACATATTAATCTTTTCTCTCTCAATTTGTCTACTATCGAAGCTACCCCTATACTACCTCCGATATACTCATTCCTTATTTTATCCTCTCTAGTAACTCCACTCATCCAAATTAAAATTCTCATCTTATCGACACTCATTCTCAGTTCTATCTTTCTATCTACTGCCCAACATTCTATACCATACATCATTGCAGGTCTCAAAACTGTCTTATAAAATTTACTCGAACATCCGAGATGGGAAAACTCGCCTATATCCATTTTAGGACTACTCATAAATTTTTGACAAGTTTTATGCCGTCTGTCGACCTGACGCAACCTCAATTAGTCGACTTCTACGACAGGCATGAGGAAACCGTGGAGGTATTCTTAGCCCCCTCCATAGGGCAAGATTAGTTCTTATCTATATAAATTCAAAATATTTAAGTAATTTATCAAACAAGCGTTTTGAACGTTTTTAAAAAATTCTACGTATACATTACATATCGATTGACATTAAATACTGATATATACGGATAAGAGGGGAAGAACGTAACTCAAAGAATTAGAGGATCCAGAGATGATGGAATAAATCACCAGTAGCTGGTCCACGGTAGGTGGACGTTATATCTCTACTGTTTTCTCCGAGTTTCATAACCTGTTTACTATTTAGGTAATCCATCAAGTGAGGGGTATTATAGAGAGAAAGAAATGAGGTTGAGTTTGATTTAGTCGTAATTTCCAGGTCTATATCACTGGTGCCACGCGGCCGTTAACACTCACCCCGGGTCCTCTCCGGTCTAAGGTATAACTTATTATCACTCCCGTATTGACGTCCTGATATTATAATAATTGTAGCACTTAATTGCAATATGTTTGGGTACATCATTTATGAGATCATTAAAATACATATGACAAATAAAGCCATTCTTAATTAACTGTTAAGTAATAACTTATATATTTTATTGTAAATATGTACTTAACGCGATTTAAAAACGTATTTAAACCAAGCGTAGGTACGCTATCTATTGAGCAACACCGCTATTAATTCACGTATTTCCATACGTCATGTCGTCATGTATCCTTATTCTATGTTTCCATATTGTCCATTGACGTTGGCTATCTATGCAATAATTAAAATCAATGATTACACTATGATTTAACGCTGTTTTATACGATTACAGAGCCCTGCTTAATATGACTTACGCAACACTCACAACTCTATAACCTGCCGTCATAATGACCTTCCCCTCTCCTCCCCCCGAATATCTGATTATTATTACAGCCCTGAAGATCATAGAATTGAAAAAATCGGGTGACAAAAAATTACATTGAAAAACAATATTATTATGTATAAATAAATTATGTTAATATATTATGTATATAAGCGTATTTTTTCTCTTCGAGCTTAGCTATATTGTTACACGTGTTTTAGTCGGTATTTCATCGTTAAAACTTACATTATAATGCACGCAGGAACGAGAGAAGTATCACTCGATATTCGCGAGCACGCGTCATTTTACGGAATACGTGATAAACTGATAAATAATAATAACACGAACGATATAACACACAACTATATATTTGGTACACGAAAAAGACAATGCGATTTATACCGACAAACTCGCCCCTTCGGCGATTGCGTTGTCGACGTTTGATTATTATTATAATTCGTCGTAAAGATAAGAACATATATAAGGATAAGGAAATATTTTCGCAATATTTTTTTAAGGACGAAAAAGAATAGGGATATAATAGTTGTGCGCGTGTAACTACGTCATTCCGACAATTCGACGAAAAAAACGGAAACCCGTCGACTATTTTCACGGCTGATTTCCCACCATCGTCGCCCAGGAAAATTAAACGTCAGTAACCCATAATTTCACCCCTAGTCCCCCGCCGCCGACCCTTCAGTTTTAATTTATCGTCCCCGGCGTTGGGAAATCCATAAATTATCGCTCCCCCTCCCCTCTGGAGGGACCCGTGAAGTCCCAACGATACGTCCGAAAACGAATTGGTTATAATTTAGATCGAAGTGTGCTTTCTATACTATACTATATATATATATATATAATAAAAGCGTAATTTTTAAAAAAATTTTTAACAAAAAAAAAACAACATCCGGAATTCGCCTTATCAACGTCAGATTCGTAGTATATATAGGTGTTATATACACGAACGACGATCGAAAATGTCGCACTCGAAATACGTTTTTTAACGTTCCAACATAATAATATATTATATTATGTGATACTCGCGCGTAATACAGCCGAACGGACTTTGACACGAGATTTATAGTCATTTGAAAATTGTATATTGTCCCCGAATTCTCTTACTGCGATACGTAAAAATAATTCAATTTCCCGAGGCATTTCAAACATTTAATTATTTTTATTATTGTGTTACATAATTTAAGTTAAAGCCCTTACAATCCTTCCTCATCAAGTTTTCATCGAAATACGCCTGAAACAATGTATGTAGGTAGGTATACAAGCAGTGATGTACCTAGTCGAAAATAAATAAAAATAAGTTAGGATTTTTTCCATATATGGTAAAAAAATTCAAAGCCATATTTTTCCCCAAATATCGAAAAAATGCTTTCTAAAACGGGAAATAAGCGGAAAAACTTAAAAGAATTGTGAAAATCAACTCATGTCACTGACTTTTCTAAGGGGACTCGTGCCCGTCCTATATTGAATTAAGTCAAGCATACGGGTGGGGGGGGGGCGTAATCAGTTACCAAGTTAAAACCCTATACTACCTTACTTCCCAAACCCAACAAATCCTCATTTACGTATCTATACATGGTATACCTACCTACTAATATTTATTCCAAGGATTTTTTAAACTGTGAATTTGATCTCTTCCTTACCTTAAACACGTATTTATACCAACAATTTTAGTAGGAGTGCTTACCCATTTCCTGGTAACGAATTGTATCAAGTTGATAGGTAGGTACTTTAGTCATTTTTTAATTTTCTCAATAGTTTTTTTTTTTTAACTCGTAAGGAAAAACTGTCGAAAAAAATGATTACGTAAATTCGAGATTTATCCTAGGGACTTGAAATTTTCACCAAAAATGCATATAAATTAACGTAATATTCGAATTTCGGTGAAAAAATGGTCCTGAATACAATACAAACATTCTTACAAAGCATGTAAGTACTCGTACTTAGCTTTTATATTAATTTACTATACTTTTAAAAAAATATATTATCTCAATTTTGGGGTCTTAATAGCAATTTAAAATTTTGAAATATATGAATTTTATACCGGGTTTTTCTGAGAATAGTTTTATCGAAAGACATTTTAAATCATATTTTAAAACACAATATCATGTTTATATTTTGAGTACTTGTGATATTTTTCTAATAATAATTGAAGACTCAATTCCATACCATCTTCAGTACTGAAGATGGTAACTTTGTTACCGAAATACGTATTTACCAAAATAAAGTATATATTTTTGTGGAATTGAGTCTTCAATTATTATTACACAATATCATATTACTTATTAGTTACTAGTTAATAAGTATATTTATAAATTGCACAATATTGATATAACGCATAAAATGGCAAAATGTTGTTTAAACATATTTTGGTTGTACTAAAAAATATATTTTACAGTATTTTTATTTTGTAAACATTTTCAGAAATTAATTTGGTTATAATAATAATTTTATAATAATTTAGTTAATTTAGCAGCTTAATACAAGTTCGCGGGTACACAACCATGTACCCGCGGATTTACGAATTTGTTTCGGATACACGGTATACGCAAATATTAAAAAAATTGGTAGTGGGTATAAGATTAACTCAAATTTAAGTTTTGAAATTTTCAACGAGTCTAACGGTTTTTTTTTATTTTAGTATCTCGTCGTTTATAAGACAAATTACCCGAGTTTAACGCGACCATTTCATAATTCCAGAATATCCAATTGTTTTATAGATTTAATTTTTTTTACCATAACTAAATTAATGGCAAAATAACACCTATAGTAGATAACAACAATAAAGTACTTTATTTAAAATATTCAAAAACATTTTAAGATTCAATTAAAAACAACTTTTTCGTAATAATTTTAAACAATTATTGTTAAAACTGTAATAAGAGGTGGGTATGGTATAGTTCGTAACCGATGTAGGTAAGTACCTACTTATTAGTTATTAGTTATTACCGTTCCAACATATAGGTTTTCAATTTTTATAAAATGTAAAATTATATATTATATGTATATCAAATGATATCGGATAATCACAATTTGTTTGAAAGTGAAAATTTATACCTATTTTGTAACAGAATTTATACCTATTTTGTAACAGCAGTTAACGTGTTACAAAATAAGTATAAAGAGCTAGTATATAAGCCCATTAGTTGTTTAAATAGGTTTCACGTTATATAATTTTAAGATAAAAGTACGAAAAAATGGAAAATCTAACGTTAATTGATAAATAAATATACACATAAATAGGTTGAATTATAAATTTATAAAAGCCAAAAACATTTGACTCGAATTTATCTTGTTTTTTTAATTGTGCCAATAGGTTGATATATCTGCTATATTATAAACGTATATAACCAGGTATACTTAATATAACCAATTGGGGTATCGCAGGGTACTCTTTAGCAACCTTATTTTTTTAGGGCATTATTGGCCTGTATTTATTTCATACTTGGGCCCGTACAAATTAAAGTAGTTATATAATTATTCAAGTAAAGGGAAATAATACGTCTTACAAAAAAAATAAGATGATCAGCGTATGATTTAATACTGGAAATGGCACGTTTGAAAGGGAAATGATTTCAGCACGAAAAAATTATAGCTGGAAATAGTACGTTTAAAAAAAAAAAAAAAAATGGCATATTATTTCAAATACATTTTAAGCTTGGAAATAGAATTGTTCGGTAACCATGGTTACCAAGTAATCTCAAGAGACTATAATATTTCAAGGGCTAGACCTATATAATACTCGACTATAGCAACTATGTCTGACATTGTAAAACTTACTGTGCAATGCGTTCAAGTGTTCAACCAATGCGGTGTGCAGTGTCTAGAAATTCGAGACCAGAGTGACTTCGCGGTATAATTTCAAAAATAATTTTAACGTTTACTATTGAAATGCATAAATGTCATATCGTGACATCTATTGTAGTACAAATTTCTGACGTTGCGTATATTTTTTTTTTTATTGCCACACCCTGTACCTATATATTATATTATAGACTATAATTGTATTTTTTAATAGCCGAATTAGTTTGATAACAGTTAGGTGGATTTATGTATGATAATAGGTACTGTACCTGCACGGAAACCATTATACCGATATACGAATAATTACGAACCGTATACCAAGTGCAGTATAGATACCTTATTAGTATAATTACCTTTAGTATATCTACACGTTGTATATATACGCCTATGTATACCTACCAAATATATTGCGGTAGACGCATTAAAAAGTTTCGGGTCGTCGTCAAAGCGCGTATATAGTGCATTATTATGACCATCACTGCACAATAAATTACACACTGTATCATACAGCCCTTTGTTCCGTGTAATAACCCTTTGACTGCGCATAGGTCGAAAAATCGCGGTTTCCGATGGATGACAGAGGGCCGGGATCTTCGTGTCCCTCACGATATACACACGTGCCGGCAAAACACGAGTTATGTATTGCATTGTATACCTGTATAGGTACACTTCCCCTCTAATTAATAAGTATCCGCACGTATACATACACAATATATGTATATATATACATTATGCCTACACCCACACATAAATATAATTGTGAAATGGGAATATCTAAGGGTGGCCGTTATCGCTGTATAATATTAGCTATTTCCCCTCCCCCCCCCCGGAATAAACCCTGTGCACGCTCCTTCAGAAATATAATATAAATCACCTACCATATATAGGTACTTTTTGATAGAAATATTATGTTTTTTATACAGATAATTAAATATAATTTTTTACAAATTCGATACAGATGACATATTATAACCATAACCATATCGGACGCCATCATGTGGCGTACACACACGCGCGGGGAGAGGGGGGAGGGTCCGTTTGAAATCGTCTATTGAAAACGTAAAAATGACTAAAATTTAAAATAATATTACCTAATAATTTATCTAGACTAAAATTGTATCATAATATTAGCTTATATATAGTTATAGGTATATAGGCAGTGCCGGATCTAGGGGGGAGGGCGAACCGGGCGCCGTTATGATGGGGGCGCAAAGTGTAATAATATTTAAACAAACTTTTCGTCCTGCTTTTGGAAGTGCGGTCCCATTGATCACTTAATTTTTAATAGGAATTGACGAATTACCTTTTTTTTTTTTTTTTTTTGCTTGTTAAATTTTAAAAGGGGTTCTATAATTATATTTTTGCCTCGGGCGACAAATTCTCTAGATCCGGCACTGTACATAGGTATGATTTTATACTATACATCGCTTTATCAATAGCACAATAGTTCTGATCAAAAACGCGAGGCGACTGTTCGAGAGAACTGAGGAGCGGTATCAGTGGCACAACGACGGGGTATTTTAAGCACCATCAAGTTCCATGTCATTCTAATTTCAAATATCAGCTATAATTTTACCAATGTAATTTTATTTTTTAAGATTTTACCATCAGTCATTTTTTTTTTCAGCATATTATACAGTAGCGCTTTACTAATTTAAGTATAGGTAATAAATATTGAGAGAGACTTAGCTAATGACATTGTTCCAGACGAAATCTTGAACACATTTGCTAATACCGATAGGAAATTATGTTTGACACTTTAAATTTTTAAAAAAAAACATAAGAAAATATTATAAGTAATAAAATAAGTTACATTTTTTTCCAAAAATGGTATTGTAAATATAATGATCGTATAATCTAAATATTTGGCAATATATAATATTGGTTTGGGGGTGTAGGGGGGCATAATAATAGCACCCCCAAGATTTGAACTCTAGTTGCGCCACTGGAGCAGTTTAATTTTGGATCGCTAAAAAAAACAACTATATACCTGTAAGTGTATATTTAGTTTACATTATATCAATGACCGCGGGATCGGTACCTAACTGCAATCACGCTTAACAAAACCGTACATTTAATGTCACTATCACTTATCTGTAAGCTTACCAATTACCACCAGCACCACAGTTCTACAACTAATTTTATCATTAAGCTTTCGGACTTGAACAGTTATCGTTTGAATGTCGTTTATACCTATTCTATTTTAGTTATTTAACTATAATTTTTCTTTTATATATTTGTTTACATAACGTAAAACAATGAAAAGAATAAACGAATATTTTTTGGCGGATAAAAGAATTCAAGAAGCAGAGAACATTGATCGACCATTGAAAAACCGAGAAAATTGGAAATTTTATTATAATTTAAAAATATTATATGATACTGCAATTTATATATATATATATAAATAAAATGTATTAACCTATTATAAAAATCTCTGTTACAACTAATATGTTTCGTTTTTATACATAAAACACCCCCCAGACCCGACGATAGGGGGGGGTCAAGGGTGATTCACTCCGGGCCTGGGATTTTCGTGTAGACCAGAAAAATTTACGATGACCTTTTTTTTCTTTTTTCTTATTACTCCCCCCTCCCAAAGGGGTCCCGATTTTCTCTCTGCTGAACTCCCCCATTAAAATTGCTGTGTACGCCACTGGACGCCATCCAGTTTCCTGTGAACTTCAAGCATACAGGTGCAATATACTGCAGGCTATTCAAGTCCTATTAATACAGAGACTCGGGAGCGTATATACCTATATGCCTACGTCCACTGGCAGTCTAATAATAACAGAATTCTAAATTATAAGCTGGGCAAACGCTTAGGTACACACATATGGGTACACAATAATATAATAGATTATCCATTGCCGTTTTTTAATTCCTCGTTGTAATATTATTATAATAATTGATAAGTGCCACGAATGTGATCATAATATTATTATACCATTTGCACAATTATAGTTTTTTTTTTTTTTTTTTTTTTTAATCTATAAAACTTGAGTATTTTAAACATTAACCTAACCTATGGATAATTTTATTATATTATATCATTAGCTAGGTAGGTACCAGCTACCTACTTAATAATTTTAATATTACTTAATAAATATCCCATAATCTGTTTAATCCGGTTTGCAATTAGCAATCCGGATTACAGGACAAATCAGGATTAACGAATTACATGATGAATCCGGATACGCATGATTATCGTTATTACTGATTCGAGATATTACTGGAAAATATTTTACAACTTTTATGAAATACGCGTAAAACAAACAAATAATAAAAACAACCACGATCGAAGTACACGTTGACCGTTTTAATTATATTAAACTTTCCTATAAGTTGACTATTATATCGACGGATTGGATCCGAAATCCTGATTAAATTTACAATCCGGATCGACGGATTGGATCCTAAATCCGGATTGACGAATTTAATCCGTAATCCGGATGAAACGGATTGAATCCAGAATCTGGATTGTATATTTTAATCCGGATTACGGATTGGTCAAAGGAATGCTCAGCACTAGTACGTACTACCATTGATTATAGGTACCTATATAGAGGGGAAATATTTTTTTATTAATTGTCTCTGCGAATTCAAAAACAAAAAAAGTCAGATCGGACTTGGACTCATGTCAAAGTATATTATACACTGCGGTATATAACATACTAAAAGTCACCTTTTTTGGTGTTCTCCAGAAAGGGCTGTCCCCCTCCCCTGCCCCTCTAATGGGTACCAATGTACAGGAGCTTTAAGCCAAAGGGGGGTAGACAAAACCGCGAGACGCTGGGTCCACTTCTCTTTGAGTTATGAGCAATCCAAAATTCAATTTTGGACTACCCAAAAAAGTGACTTTTAGTATGTTATATACCTTGATGTACAACGCATTTTACCACCGATCCGAGCCCGTTTTATATGTCATTGCGAATGCACTGCAGCGATTCAAAAAGTTTCCCCACCTTTGTCGTGCCTGTAATCATATACCATCGCTCGAGCATTTATGTACTCACAATTCCGACTACGTTTGAATCACAAAATATGAAGAATAACAACAAAAACAACAAAATGTCAAGATTTTTTTTCCTTAAATTAACTCGATATTGACACGGTCTACTACCGGGTCCATTACCGGCACGGAAACCAAATGGGCCGTTCCCATTTTCGGTCGACAACTCCCGTCGGGACGGTGCAGAGAGATAAAATGCACAGAACCCCGTACTAGGTAGCGCTCCTGTTGTAATCGAGACCATAAACGTGGGTCAGTACAAGTTCAAAAAATATGGAACATTTCAAATACCTGGACACTATATTGTAACGCAGAAGAATGAATGTCAAATAGAAATTCAACAAAGAATTAAAATGGGAAATAAATGCTTTTATGCATTAGGTAAGCTATACTGAGCTCTATAGAGTCCTTTCAAAAGAGGTCAAAATTCAGTTGTATTTGACAATCATACGACCAATATAGTCATGTATGGTTCACAATGTTGGACGGTACGCAAAATATATGGACAGAGCCGTAGCAAGATTCGATAGCGCCCTTGGCAAAGAACCGAATTTCCGCCCCTAAATTGGTAACTAAGAAAAAAACATTTCTCATTCCTTAAAAATCCAGTTAATAAGCAAAAAAAGAAACTCATCAACTTACTTTTACAAGATTTTGCCCGTCGAATTTTTGCCCTCCCCCCACCCAATCTTAGAAATTTATGGATATAGGTATTATTGAATTTCGATTTTTGCGCCTCCTTTTCTGTCGCGCCCTTGGTCTGAGCTAGTTTCGCCAAGCCCTTGCTACGGCTCTGTATATGGACCTATATATATGATCAATATATTCAAGGATGGAGGAAAAGATACAACCAATAGGTAACCGATGAAGATATTCAATAGACCAAATATTGTGAGCGAGATCAAACATAAAGTAAGTTAGAATGGGTAAGCCACGCTTGTAGAAAACAAAATTCAATGGTACAAGGAGTGCTCCAAGAAAACCCAAAGAGAAAAAGGCCGCTAGGTTACGTTGAGAAGATAGAATCAGTAATAATATAAATATAAATGACAGAGATAAAAATTATGGAGACCTGAATTGGAAGGAAGCAACGGAGAATAAAGAAGAATAGAAGAGGATTTGTGCTATGGTAAGATGGCCTTGAAAAAAAAAAAAAACGTTTCAAAGATGTATTTTGTCAGTATTTTCGAGACACACCCATAACAGCACAAGGATGCCCCGGGACATGAATGGGCATTGCCTTCTTCACGCCCATTTTATGTCAACAAAATGATGTCTTCTATAGACATCTTTTGATATTCTTATGTCATCTTATGTCTTATGACATCCTTTGGATGTCAAAAATGATATTGTGTCTTATGTAGGATATCCACAAGATGTCATACATACAGGCATACAATTTATTGAACTATAAATGACCATCCTATATAAATATCCTGCAGCAAGATTAGTATTTTTCTTTCGTACATTGGGCATCCTATGAATATTATTTTGATGTCTTGTTGGGGTTTGTGATTAGATGTATGTCATAATAGTACCTATATATAAACGAGATGTCCAAAAAATTCACATTTTTTAGATATCCTGTGGAGGCGGTTATAATTTTAAATGGTATAGGAAATACCTATACAAAATCTATTTTATTTACAATCAATTCTATTTGAATTGTTGATTCCCATATGAATGAATATTATAGTAGCAGGTGCATCATTATATTTAAATTTTAAATGCACATTTTAGTGTTTTAAAATCATATTTGCATTTTTTTAAAAACAAAAAAAAAAAAAACATAACCATATCTCATACCGTGCTTATACCAATATTGGGAATGAACATGCCAAGCAACAGATCAAATATGGTGGCTAGAGCTGGGCACCTCGAGCGCCATAATTCAAAACGATCGGCCAGCACATATTACACAACGATATATTATTATATCACTATTTTACTCTCAATAATTTTTGATTATTGATATTGTTAATATATATTAAGTATATTATTATAATCACTCGTGTAATGAATAATAATAATGCTAATAATTAATGCAGAAAATAAGTAAGTAATGAAAAAAAAAAAAAATTAAGCATAATATAGAGGTTATAATACAGTGGCGTCGTTTCGATTTTGATTTTTTTTTTTTTTTTTTTAATAAGTACCTACTCATATTTTTATGCAGGCCACAACCCTGTCCAGAATTTTCAATACAGTGTGAAAATAAAACGACTCGGTGATTTTCCAATATAATAATATAAACAGTGGCGCAAACATGCACCTATCATATTGTTTTATAGATGGTGAAAAATTTACGATTTTTCGAATTTCCAAGTAGACCATTGAAAGGCACAAGCCTGCAGTAACCACGTAAAACCTATTACACGGGCCAACCAAAATTTCAAAAGCTGGCCAAACTACTATAATATTTAATTTTAAACACGCAAATGTACACCTTGCGCGGTCCAAATGACGCCACCGGTTATATTATGTTACCAATATTAATGATATAGTACAAAGTACATATTTTTTTATTGAGTACATACTTTTCACATAGCATATTCTGCTTGCCATTTGCCAGTATAATATACAAAATAAGCTGTTAACAGTGACTATTGCGGTTATATATTCGTAGTCGTAATAGTAATAATATATCCATATAATTAATACAATGATCATAATAAGTTATAATCCGTTATTATTATTATGAACAATTATTTCGAGTCCACAAAAAATCTGGATCGGCCACACTGTTGTCGAACTCGTGAAATTTTATACGTACACACATAGAAATGTGAGATTAAATCAACTAGGTACTAAAAGTGCCAAAATTATTTACATATTTTGATGGTCGTTTTTTGAGCTAAGGCTAATCTGTAGTTGATTTAACATTGATTAAGTTTAATTTTATGGGGGCGCCAACAGTCGGCAAATCGGTGAAAAAGTCGATAGATGACCATGTTTTTATCTTATTAACTTGTTAATTTTTTTTTTTTGGAGATAATCCCCATAAATATTTCTTTGGACAGCCCTGGGGGAGATTATTTTGAACTTGGTCCGGGTGCAAATTCACAACGGGACGGCTCTGTGTGGTATATAATATAGTATAAGAGTATAATATATATTATATAGGAATATGTGAATTGTTTTAGGAATGAGTTGGTATGTATATAAAAAAAAAAAAAAAAAACATGTTTTTCTATACACATATTATATAATATATATATTATAGAATATTTTTTAAATAACAATATAATAATATTATATGCACAATAATATAATAATGACGTACACGATTTTACAATATACAAGTACGAATAATACGCGTGTTAAAAATCGATAAACTATCTATACAAATATTCCAATAACAATCGCAAAAAAGTACCATAGAAAAAAAAAAAAAAATTAGAAAAAAAATTGTTTTTAAATCGTTCCAAACATTTGACACGGTTTGTTTGATTAGGATGTATACAATACATTGGTCTATACAATTTTTTCAAATGATAAAAAAAAAAAATACAACTCGTCCGTACATAACCTATTTGAGCTTTTTTATTTATTTATTTTTTGTACCAATTTCTTTGCTTTAAATCAATTACGGAACAAACAACATCTACATATATATACTTCTCTATCAATGCGGATGAGAGACCTCTGTGTTCATCAAAATCGTATGCCTCCGACCAAAGGCCTCGGTATTTTTAATGTTAAAAATAATGCACGATTTTATAGGTACATCGTATATAATAACATGTTTTTGTACACTGTTCACTCTAAGAAAGTATTAGCGAACAAACATGAACTTTGTCTATCCATACAACACCTTCAATTGGGATTACACCGATTTTCTCTTTAACTGGGGCAACTATGCGCGAAAAGAGTACCTTCTTAAAGTGAATAGAATATAACTTGTGTACCTACAGTATAAGGCTGTAATTGAAAAATAAATGGTCCAATATATATTTACTATACAAATTATGATTTTCTAATAATTACTAAAAAATATCTCTACTTTTAGAAATAAAATAGGGAGCCTTCTTCTTGACACTTATTTCAATTACAGCCTATGTATATTACACATAAATGTAAACAAAATCCTCAACTATCATTTATAAATAATAAAATAACATACAATTTATTATTTATTTTTTGGTTAAACAAGCAGACTTCGAAAACGATTGAGATCATTTCGCTCGAATAGGATTGTGAACGAACCTAACACTAATATTATTATGTACGATTGTATATAGAAATTATTGTGGAGACCAAAAGTTTACGACAAAGCTAATAATATTGGTGTATGTATTGTTATTGATAATGTTGTATTGAAGTTTGTAGTTTCTACCAAAACAATATTCTAACAGTCACCTCCAACCGTAAACAAAAATACACAAGTATATGAGTACACATTTTCACATTTCAACACAATAAAATTACATAATTTGGTATTGTATAAACATTTATTCCATCCAGTTAAGAGGTCATTTGACAGTATAGGTTGAAATATATAGAATGAAAAAAAGAAAAATGAAGTGGGCAGGTAATATTATAATTGACACTTTTTTAACACATAATGTGATCGAAAAACATGTATAAATATGATATTTCATGTGAAGTAGGTATTGTCATTATTATGACAATGTGTACTCAATAACTTTTTTTTTAACATTTAAGGTTAACACATATACTAGCATACACAATTCATGAATAAAATAAAATAAAATAATACATTACTATTCAATAGCATTTTTAACAGTTTAACACAATTTTCAGATAAAATATAAATTATTTGAAAAATAATCAAAAAATTAAAGTCATTGGTATATACTTATTGTATATAATACAAAAGACAATGGTTAGAAATAAAATTAAATACATTCCTCACTTTACTCAGAATCTAAAATGCAATCAAAATTGAAAAAAGATAAATGTATAATAAAATTAAACATGATTTTTATTTTGGATTTATAATATTTTATGTTCATTTATGAAGCTGAAAACATGTGAACATTCATAATTGACGGCTTAACAAATGGCACAGGGAAAACATAAATGTATAAATATTTAATGATTGTTAAATGAAGCAAATAATAATTTTATAAAATAAATTACCATATTCTATTTTAATATTTGTATTTAAAATTAATTAGTTCTATTTTCAAAGAGCCACCAAGTTAAGCAATATTTGATTCTATTCGTTCACATATTTTAAATATCACCAAATTACAAAATAAGAAGTTTTAATGTTAGATTGAAACAAATCAAATACACTAGG
The DNA here is from genome assembly GCA_025469235.1 of Pemphigus obesinymphae. Classification (NCBI taxonomy): domain Eukaryota; kingdom Metazoa; phylum Arthropoda; class Insecta; order Hemiptera; family Aphididae; genus Pemphigus; species Pemphigus obesinymphae. Next base: position 35,365 of record JAIPRL010000113.1, read on the forward strand.
TACAGAAGTCAGAACTACAAGAAAGGAAAAAATATTTAAGTATGTACCTATATATATGTATATATATATATATATATATAAATATATACACACATATGTGAATATGTATAATATGTACAGAGGCATGTGCAGATTTGTTGAGTTCTTACTAATAAATTCAATAATGAAAAGCAATCTTTAAAATCATATTGCGCAGCCTATTTTTACAAAATATACATGATTTTATGTTCAAAGTATAACAAGGAAATATTCCTTAAATAAATAAATTCAGGAGCTTGGATTTAATTCACTGGCAAGTACTACCTCCTCATTGACAGGTTCTGATATGAAATCACTTCCAGTCAAATCCAAGTCGACATACATTTTGGATTTCTTTTGTTGACTACAGTCACCATTACGGTCCACATCGTCCGGTTTGAATCCAAAGTGTTCAAGGCCAACATGTGAATTGGAATTTGAATCTGCACCTGTACACATGAGAACATTGGACAGTATCATTTTCTCATTGTCATTTTGATCATTAGAGAAAACCTCTTCACTACTATGCATCTGATAGTCACCATCTTCAGCAGAAAATTCAATAGTGTTATTCATCATTGCTTCTAGAACGCTCATCTCTTCTTCTGCCACATCTTCTATTTTCAAATTATTGTTATTTTTCAATGAATCATTTTTATTACTACTATTACCAGAACTCATCAAATCCATTTGAACACTATCTTCACCAACGACAACATATTCAACATCAGTGTCTGCAGTACCTACAGAACTAGACTGTGCACAAACATTATTGATTTGTTGCAACATATCTGTATCAGAATTTGTATTGTTTAATTTGAATGTCCCTCGTTTTCGGAGTGGAAGTCGGCCCAACAGAGCCTCTGAAAACCTTTCATTACCACAATCTAAAATCTTTGTAATTAATGGGGAAGATTTATTTTCTAGTGGCACATTAATTTCAGATACACTTAACAATGGTGAATCTTTTTTTCTTTCAGGATTAGAAATTAACGATTCTTTGAAGGCTTTTATGTCTTCTGAGGTCAAAACATACTTTTCTATATTTCCATCATCAGCCACTTTATAAAGAACAACATCATCTGGATTGTCCGGTGGTGAATGGTTTTTAATATTTTTTAGAATCGGATCTTCTATGCTGTTATCTATTATTGAAGCATTAGACTGAGCTACCTCCTGCATATTATTAACAACCATTTCTTCAGGTTGCTTCAGATTTGCAAGGTTCATGTTATCAGTAAGTTGGAAATGAAGAGCATCTTCTTTAGCTAATATATCATATACATTCTCTGTCAATGTGATATAGTTACCATCGCCATTTTCAATTAATATTGGAATATCCGTTGGAAGACCGGCTGTTTTTAATGCATTTATATATCTCTCAGAACTTTGAGTTTGAATTTCTTGAGGTTTTTGTATTTTAGGTTTTTCTTCCGGTTTATCATTTTTGGTTAGTAAGCTAGCTAATAATGGAGAACGATTAACATCTTCATCTGTTTTGATGTCAATAGGTATTATAGACTTTTTTATATCATAATTATTTTCATCAGCTGAATCTGCAGGCCTTTTCCTACTACGTTTATATTTTTGTTCTAGGTCATCATTAAACTTTGGATTATTATTATCTAAACCATTACTCATAGGAATCTCCTGATGATTAACAATCATGCTATTATCATTGGTTTTATGTTTTGATGGTGATATATATGATTGGTTAGAGCCAGCTAATGACAGTAGTATTTGGGCGGATTCTGTCTGTGGTGGAGTAATAGGAGCCGGTTTGCTAATCAATGGTTCACAACATGGGCTCTGAAGATGAGCTTTAGGTCTACCTCTACCGGCACAGGGCCGTCTTTCATTGGCAGTGTTATTTTGTCCAAGACGTGCTATAACGGCTAATAACATAAAATAAATTACGTTATATCTATATTGTTATTGTTGTTTAGAAATACTTACAAACTGGTGATGAATAATTTCCGTTCTCTGCAACTTTAGGCGTAATAGGTGTAACAGGAATTGGTGAAGATGAAACTTGACAAATTCTAGTTTGAGTTGTTGTACTACCAACAAGAGAAGGAGGTTTTATAGACTTTGAATCTTGTAGGCTTTCATGAGCTAACGATGATAAACCTTTCACCTGAAAAAAATAAGTTTTTTTTTTAAAGTTATATTAATGTCAAATCAAAATTATTAAAATATGAAACTTTTGTCTTGAAATACAAATGGTTTAACTTTTAGTTACACTATAAATATAAAAATTAATTTTAAATTATTTTAAGCAAATTATAACTTTTTATTATATTATCTAAAAAAAAAACAAATTAAACATAAAAATATCTATAAATAGATAATAATCATTTAAACAATATAAAATAAAAAGTATTAAAAATTAATAATTACTTTAAAAAAAATTTAGATATGTTGATAAGTCAATAATATAAATAAACAAGTTAGGACTCTGTACATTTTTAGTTTCTAAGCATACATTTAGGGGATTGGAAGAGGATATTGTCTCTATCGTTCTATCATACACTTTGATTAGATCATAAATCTAGTAATTCAATAAGGATTATAAAAACTGATCTGAATTGATCGTAATGTTTACTTTAGATAGATTTTTTCAATTTTTTTATTTTATCCCCTTAAAACTAATTTAATATATTCAGACATTTAAAAATTTACGTTTGTGAAAAAAAAAAAAAACTGTGTATCAAATGTACCTATAGGAAATTTCATTTGGATTTATTTTTTTATCAATAATTTCCAACACATGGAGTTATTAATTTATTAGTAATATATGTATACGGTATGGAGATACATAAATTAATACATATACTCGGGTAATAGGAAAAATAGCCAAGGATATAAGACTAATTACGTTTTCTGAAACAATAATTAATAAAATTAATATATATGAATTTTAATTTGATATATTATAACAAAATAACGTTAAATGGATATTTTTTATAATATTTGTTGAGTTTTTGTAATAAAATTAAATTTATTAACACTGTACAAATGATAAAATTTGTTGTTCTTCTCTGTCTGACTTTTAGTAATTTTCGATGATTGACGGTGCAGGTGATACAGACTATAGAGTCCTAACTAGCCAGACTATAGAGTAGTATTACTCACACTAATTGACTAACCACAAAATATTTCTGAATACTCTAGGCATACTTTCTTTTATAATTTAAGTAGGTATATTTATTTTGATTTTTACAAGAGTATATTACATAATTTTTTTAATTACCTTGCCTATCCTTGTATGTTATTATTGAGAATTATTTATTTAATCATATTATATGAGAAATTATTACTAACCATAGACTCTGTACTATATTATTCAATCTGTGATTAATTATTATTTTATATGAGAAATGGAAAACAAATATAATGAAAAATACCCAATTACCATTGTTATAAATAATTATTTCAAACATTATAATAATTTATTAATCAGTATTTCAGAAAACATAATTTGTCTTTTCTTCTTAGATTTATATACTCATAAGTAGAATTGTAATATTATTTAGTTACAAGTACCTACTTATTTCCTAAGCATATAATTTATACATATACAGATTAAAATCTGATTTATAGGTATATACTTGCATCCTTCATAGAACAATAAACACAGTTTATTTAAATTATAACAAATTCAATCTCATGATTTAAAAGTTAACCAAAAATACTTAAGTACTCCACAAGTACACCACTATATAATATACTATATAGTTATATTATTATATAATTGAATGCAAAAATATTATTTGAGTATTGTTAAGATTAGAGGTACAGATATTTATTGTAATTTAAATATAATATTTAAAACAACGTATTTTAAATTATATTATATACAAATCTAAACAATTGAACACAACATTTTTTTAGATGTTTTTTGCAATTCCTTTTAAAAATTGTAAAAAGTATTTTTTTAAACCATAAAATATATGACGTATACATTTAAATTAATAAATTATAAATAGAAATATGTATTTTTAATCAATATATGTTTATAAATCATAAATATTTCACTTTTAATACATTTCATATTAATATATTATAGATGACTGATAATTTGAGATAATATATAATATAATATTTTGGGTAAAAAAATCAAAATTTAAATGTTGAACCCAAACCCAACATTTAGTTTTAGTATCGAATCCAAACCACACTATAGTTTTATGTCTAACTTGAACCAGAGCTGCTTCGAAGAAATATTTAAGGGGGTGTGCTAACAAAGTACATTCTTGAAACTGTAAATAAGATCATTAAGTTAGTTTAGTGGCGTACTCAAACGACAAATGTTCAAATTCGAACAGTACAAAATTGTAATTGTAGATCAAGCTCGGTTCAGTTTAACGTTTTATTACCTAAGTTTGACCTTCAAACCCAAACCACTATCTCTTGGCGTACGGTTTGATTCTTTGAACTCAAACTGTTGGATCCACCTAATAATATGTGCAGACTAGAACCAATATCGAACCACAGTTAAATTGAAAATGAGTCTATATAATCTCTATAATATCTCTAATAATGAATTTTGTGACAAGAAAAAGCCCACTCGTACAATATCACAGGTATATACATATATATTGTATGATATACTATACATAAGATATTGAATAAACACCTATTTTCAAAATATAATTATAAATGAAAAGGGGGCCTTCGGCAGCCCACTCATAACTTTTTATTGTAAATATAATTTAAATAATTTTTCCTTTAATGAATGAATAAAAACATTTTAACTATAATTTTTTTAATGCCAAAAACCACTCTTCAATCAAGTTTTTACTACTTAAGTTTGACTTTCAAATTCGATATATTTATCAAACTGTTCGGCCCACTTCTAATGATTTTTTTGAAGTATATATGTAGGTATATTAGCACAATTTTCTGTGCTTAATAATTGTCAAGATACCAATCGGTATTATCAAATAATCAATATTTATTATTATCAATTTAATGTCTTCGATGGAGAAAAATGGACTTGCATGTAATTTCAACCTCAAAATCAACAGTGCAATCAATGTAAATTCAATGCACACAAGTATTGCTTGTGTAATTAATTGAATAAAAAAAAATTCATTGTTCTCATTAAATTATGGTCAAATTGAATACATAGTTGCACCATGTGTGAAAAATGTGAATAGGTACATAGTACTCCATCGGTATATATTATATATCAACATGAATTGTACTTATATTTTATATCAGTAATTTCAGAGATAATTTTGTTAAATATTAAACATGGATTATTAATTTCCATTTGAAATTGGAAAATAATTTATTCAAAGAAAATTATAATTTAAATTTAAAATAAAATTTAATAAATGTTTCTATAAAACATTTCACAAAATTAAATAAATATAAAACCTGTATTATAAAGTAAATGAAAAAAACAGATACCCAGTCGCATGTTGACAATTTAAATTCTACACTGCTATTATTATAGAACTCATTTTACTGTGAATGAATGATTAAATGACACCAACACATGCTATTGTGTCTATTTGTAATGTTGCCATTAGATATTTGCATTTATATACTGAACATCTGATCATTTATTCAACTAATTAAAAATAATATACCTAGTATTTTTGAATTTATGTTTGTATTAATTTAATTTAATTATTTTTCAATTAAAAAAATAAGTAAGTAAAATATCTACTTATATGAATTAACATTGTTTTTTTTTTTTTTTTTAATGGCAATTAAATATAAGTAGTTATTTAATTACTTAATAACATAATAAGTATCTACAAGTTCAACATTCAGTATAATAATAAACATACAAAATGTATGTAAATTACCATCTTAAAACAAATACCTATAAATTGTATAATATGATACATTAAACAATAAATACTTTATAATTTATAATATTAAAAATCAATAACGATTTTATCATACATTTTAAACATTGCAGTAAATAAAAAATTTAAAAAGTTGTCAAAATACAAATGGTTGAAGTTGGTTCATTGTCCCCACAATCTTCAGACAGGATAGTGTAGTATTATTATTTTCAATTTTAAAGCAAAGATAAAACTGTATTAAAAAAATGATTTTGAGCAAAGTTTGGTATAATAATATGTTTTAAAAAAATGGTAACTATAATAATTGTATTTGTTACCTATTTTGTTATTTCCCATACATTTATAAAATATTTTCGTTATAAAAATTTTTTTTAAAGTTTTTTTTTACACTTAAGAAAACTTTTGGAAAAATTTAAAATGATCTATTTGATGTTCAACTAGAATGGAATTGACATAAAAAAAACCTCTAAACCCCAAAACTTCTACTTGAATCTTTTTACCCAAAAACTTGCTCACAGAAAATAATTAAATTAAATAAACATCATTATAAAATAAATTCCTCATTCAGCTCAGTCTTCAAGTTTTGACGTGTATCACTTAAAATTATAATTTTTGAAGTACATAGTGTGTCCAATTAACTCTCGACAGAATACATTGTGAACTTGTGCTCAAACTATTTATGATTGTGTGTACCATGTTTTATCGGAGTACATTCATAATAATATAAATTTCTAAAGCTTGTTTTTATAGCCAATTCCAAATTGCGAAAAGTGTAAAATGGGCAACTCAAAATAACTATGTACACCAATAACACTTTGATTAAAATACAGGTTTTTGGTAACGGAAGTGTTATATTGTTATATTGAGTAAGACGTATGGAGAATTAACTCTACACAGAAAAACAGTGTCTGATTCGTAGATAATCTTCTGGTCTGATTGGTACAAATACAGTTTCAAATTGGCAGAGTCCGTCAAAGATGATAGACCTGGTAGCCCAGTTTTTACCGATTTTTATTCTGTAGTTTATAAAAAAAGTATGAAGAAATTATCCACAATTACCACTCAATATTATAAGTCATACAACTTATAAAATGGATTTAATGTGTCACATCTGATATATGGCAAAAAAAGATTTCTACATGTCAATCCACAACAATTCTGCACAAGATCCTCATCCAAAAAACCAATTCCAACCTTGAACCACTGATCGTACTCATAAATGTCTCATTTAACCCAACTACTACTTGTTTGCCAAACCCAAATTTAAACTCAAGGAACATTGATTTGGCTCAATCGCTGAAATTCATGTAAGCAATTCAGTGTAACCAATGACCTGAAAGAAATTCCTTGCATTTTATATGCCATAAACCAAAGCGTCTAAAAACATACACTGAATATTAAAATGTTAAATGGAGCCTATTTTCAAAATACACATTTATGATAAATGTATCGGCCTATTTACTTTTTTATGTTTTACTTAAGTCTAAGAAATTATGGGACTCATTGTGTATACCAATCTTTAAAATTATATTAATTAAAATATATAGGTATGTATTGTTTTATACTATGTATGTATCAACATAAATGAAACAATGCAAACAAAATAAAAATATAAAAAAATATTAAATAATAAATCACACTGAATTTAACAAATTTGATTGACTGGTTTTTTTTTTTTTTTTTTTTGTTTAATAGGCTAATGATTAGTAGGCATATAATTGCTACAGAATTCAGATTTTAAAATTCCTTGATTTTCTAAAATATTTTCCATATTATAAAAATCATTTTTTATTAGTGTTATTTATAGTTACCTATGTTAATAATAAAAATAAATTTGTTATGACATAAATCACTTTAGTTCATTTTTAATAATAATAGTAAAACAATTTTATAATACAATTTTGTAGTTGGGATATTGAATAAAATACTGATTATTATCTATTAATGACATAATAAGAAAATGTTTTTTTTTTTTTTTTGTGAAAATTTAAAACTGAAGAATTACGTTTTATACACCATACACATCTACATTCCATAACAATGATTTGATACTTAAAATGTTTTTTTCGGTATTTTTTATTCCCCTGAATTGCATTAACAAATTTTAAATTCCCTGATATTTCCAGAATTGTTGAAGCATGGTTTCCATTTATTATTTCTGATATTTATCATATTCATAGAAAATATTTATTTTTGATTCAGATTTTATCTTTATACAGGTTTTATAGTTAGAAGTGCAAAAAATGAATTGTGATCCACTTATGATTGATGGTGGTTTTTCAACAATTATTCCAAAATTAAAAACGGCCTCTAATACATAATATAAAACACCTGCTGCTGGCCACAACAATATATGATTAGTATGAGATATTGTGATTTTTTTATATTTACGAATGCCAATAACCGGTAATTTTTTGTGCTTCTGTCTATAGTTTATACTTTAACGAGGTAATTTTCCTTAAGTTTTCTTCAAAGTAAAGAAAAACTACCAAAATTGTTATAAATCAAAAAATAAACAAAACTAAAATTGGAAATACCATTGATTTTAGACTATAGTATAGTTCTAAAATCAATGGAAATACTTCTAATATTGACATGATAAAAATGTCAAAAATTATGGATCACTTTTCAAAAATGTATAGGTAGGTATATACTATATAATATATATATATTTTTTTAATTTTGATTTTTTATACATGTGTATTATTTATTTACATAATTTTAGGTAGGAGTAAAGTAAAGTTTTCTGATATAAAATGTATTGTAGTACTTTAGAAAAATCAGTATTAGAATTTTCAATAACTTTTTTTAAGAATAATTAAAAACTACCAAAAATAATATTAAACCAAATGTCGCTCAGAATCATATTTCAAACAGGATGATTTAAAATGATAATAATCTTGTGTAAGGTCTAAATGTTTTTAAAAAAGTATATATAATACTTTTAAAATTTAAATTTAAAAAATACCTTTTTTATGGTTATAAAAAATAATCATAAATTATATTTTAAGTAATATTATTAGGTATATCAAAAACTATTAATGCTGTTCATTTCTATTAATAATTTGTAAACAAAATGTCAAACAGCACTATATTGGCATATAGAGAGCCAATATTTATTGACTATTGTTATACGTGTAAACAATATACCCCATTATTTTGGGTAAAACTGTAAAGTTAAACCGACGCGTGGGGCAGACAAGTTTTTGCCCGAAAACAGGTTTCACTCCTAACACTCGGCGAGTATAGGTAATACTGTATTTTAAGATACAAGTTTAAAGGAAAATAATAATATAGAATAATATAACTTTCTTTTAAGTAACTATATGGAAGTCTGTAGAATACTTCTTTATCATATCAAAGAAAACAATTTTAAATAATAAATATTAAAATATTAACAAAGTTAGCTCACTGATATTAAATATCAGGATAGAAGAATTTTGAAATAACGTAAATAACTAAACATGTTTATACAAATATATTTTAATACCCAAACACAAATAATAATTTAAATAAAACTTACAATTCCCTCTCCTTATGACAAAAATAAAATAATGTACTGTGAAAAATAGTTAGCATTAACAACTTCATAATAAATATAGGTATCTAACAAATAATAAATAAAATAAAATAGGCATTATAAATTATATAATATGTCACTTAAAGACTGAAATCACTCGATAAATGAAAAGTATGTTCAAACTCATTGTGACTATTACATTGTAACCTAACACCGAAATATATTTTAATTTTAAAAACATTAAAATATGAGTACATAATAAATTTAAAAATATAAAATGTTTGGTTTCTTTTTAATCTTTTTAAAACATTTTTTTACAAAAGTGATATAATATTAGGGTAAACATCATAATTTATATTTATTATAAATTGAGTGCTTGTAAATAATTAATATAAATCAAATAAAATTCAAATTCACAATAAATTACTTTTATCTAAGTATGTATTTTATACTGAAAATGATAACTTGGGTGCTAATTATGTATTTGCTTACAATAGGGATAGCCCGATAGAATTTTTTTCCGATATCCAATAACCCGATAGTTTTAATTTAATTTTAAACACATGTAATTATTATTGTGTTAATTTTAATAACAGACTTATAGTCATTAGTCTATGTAGACCCTCTCTTTCTGCAGTGTGAATAACATTTATAGTTACATCTTCAGTACATCATTCGTATAATAATAAATAACATCTTTAAAATTCCACTGTGGTTTTTCCCAAAGAAATTTCGGTAGCCAAAAGGTTTTCAAATTGTTATAGATAGGTAATATATTTTTTCAAAGAGTATATAAGTGTTAACATATCTGTGCTAAACTATCGGTACATCCAATATCCGAAAGTTTAAATATCAACCAATATCTACTATCGGTTCATACCGATTCCCATCCCTAGATTACAATAAAAGTAAATGTATTGTGAACTTGGGTTTCATTATATCTAGGTATGTAACTATACAGATATAGAGGATCCCCGTAAAAACCTGGACATTACAAATTTGGACTTCATAAATCTGGATTAAATTTTTTTTTTTTAAACAGTTTTTATCAGACTATATCATGGTTCTTAGAGGAAAATTAGGTTATTTTGTAAGAGTTGAAGTGTAGATATGTTGATATGCCACGGTGATAAGAATTATTATATATACATACGTATATAGTATATACTATATATTATAATAATAATATTACATATACCTATACAAGTTTAAACCACTATAAAAATGTAATCACGACTAACAAATAAATTAACCACAAATAACAAAACTTAATCATAAGTTACGATTAAATTAATCATCAATTAATAAATTATCTAAATAAAAATGTATTTGAATAATGCCATACTTTGCCCGTGGGCGTAAATGTTCATGTTTGGTTGATTAATATACTGCGCTATTACACTACCTACTATAATGATAGGGGAAGAATTATCGTTATACAAATGATTATAATAATTTATATCACCAAGGTATACAACATATCCACACATTAATTCTTATATAATAACCTAATTTTCCTTTAAGAGCCATCATATAGTTTGTTTTAAAAAATAATGTCAGCGTATTGATTTTTTTATGGACAACTTTATAAATAGTTCAAGAAAATTTAATTTAATGATTTAAAATTGATGATGTCATATAAAATAATTTTCTTAAGTCTATATATAGTGTAACTCTTATCAATACTTCACTTACAAGTTACAATAAATGGTTTGTAATTATTTTAATAGAAGAAACAGATTTAACAATAGATTTTTAAAGAATATTAATAGTCTAATATTAACTTTTTTCATTTAATATACCAATAAATAAATAATAATGAATTATATCTGATAAAAACCATTGATAAAAAAATCTTGTAAAATTAAAAGTCCAGATTTGTAATGTCCAGTTTATTATAGTTTCAGTAAATTAAAAATCCAGATTTATATAACATCCAGTCAGTCCAGGTTTTTACACGTCCCCGATATAGATTTTAAATAATATTTAGTTAAAAAGTAAAATAATACATTTTAAATGTTAATTATTATAATATTATATACATTCATCACTCATTGAGTCCAAGATACAATATAAAAAATTACGTTAAGAACATTATATTTTATTATCATTATTTCTGTGTTTTTATATATATTAGGTATTTCCAATTTTCACAAAACTAATATCGATATACACCAATATATATACTACTAAAAGTACCTGTATATCAGTACTTATAAATCAGATTTTAATTCAGGTATATGTATTTAGTATAGGTATCAAAATCATTAAATACATATTATATTTAACAGTTCATACATTTTTTGTAGAATTTTTGTCATAAAAATATTTAAAATTATATATTTATATGAACATTATAAATAATATATTTATAATATATATAGGTACCTAGATATATTATATATTATATGTAATTGAACAACTTTTTTAGATACATTTTTGTTAATTTTCTTTAAGCATATTAGTTCAAACTCAATTTAATGTTACTTAAAATACTTAATGATTGGTTGTTTTTTCAATATGAACACTTATAAGATAATAAAATGTTTTTTGTTTATTTAAAATTATATATAGGAATACATGATAAACTACAAAAATTAACAATTTAATTTTGTAATTACCTCAAAAAATTTAGCTGCTTCCACAAGAGCATGCAAATTATCCTCTGTAACATTTGTTTCACCACAATACATGAATTCAATTAATGATTTAAGTACACTAAATTTCATGTCTTTGAGAACAATCATGGGATGATTACCCAATTCTCGCTGAAATTAAAAATAATATTTTATTTATGTATATGGCACAGTATACTTATGGTAGGTAATTTAACTGATTCATCTGATTTGCAAATTACATTACATAGAATCATAATTACACAACAAATAGTATAATCACCTCAAAGTATGGGCTGCAAGCTGCAAGAACTGATCTGTGAACTTTAAGACTGTGTGTATTACACATCAAAGTAACATCAACCAATTGTTGACGCTCCAAAAGGTGTCCAAGGCGTGCCACTAAATGCGTAGAATGATCATCCCATGACACCATAAAACGCGTTGGATTCCCCATCTAAACACATTTAAAACGACCGTATTACTACACCGCAATAGAAAAACAAATGAAATGGACAAAGCTATCTTACTGATAAGAATTGATAGCCTAGGAAAAAATAAATAAAGTAGCAGTAAAAAAAAAAAAAAAACCACAAAGATAATAACTTTAACTTATGTCACTGCATTTACATCAATAATTTATAATAAAAAATTGACATTATGCGAGTGCAATGGCAAAACATGTAAAGTGTCATTATACTTTGAAAATTATCTTAATGGCATAAAACTATAATAAATGCCCAAAGTGACGAGTTGAAAACAATCAAGCACCTACCTATTTAATGATACTAACAAATTATTTTATAATTATTGCATGTTAAAACAAAACTAATCAGTAGTAATCACTAATCATGGCAGTATCAGAAACTATAGTATAGTAGTCAGTAACCATGAACTGGGTATTAGGTATCACAATAATAAAACACCTACAGTAAAAACTGGGAGGAAAAAAACACTTTCTCTGCTATAATATTATTGTACTCCATAGAATATAATATAAAAAGTTACTGTTGACAATTTGTGCAACTACTTAATAGTATTCAAATTAAATGAGATGACAAAATATGGGTAACGTTTTGTACAAGCACATCTATGTAACAGTATGAACATGAATCTTTATTAATTAACGCTTATTATCATTGAGCTATACTGATTAATAATGGTTACTGAATACTCGTAAACCCTTATGAATATATACCGTACAAAACAAAGAAGAACTGAACAACGTACACAACCGGTGATCATGTTTCGAGTGTCGGTGGTAGCGATACTATATGCACATCGTTTCGAATGAGATACGGCCGGCAGACTGGTACGAACGTACACTACATGTCCTAAGTTAGGCGTTCCGAGAAGAAAAAGGCCCAAGGGGGAGTCACATTAAGGGGCACCGCGGGAACGTGAGGCGTCGGACCGATACGCGAGCCAACAACTTTGGCCATCGTCTTAGCGTTTTCCCGTGCTCACGAACACCGCCGTCCCGTGCAAGCCCTGGAAAAGAACGGCCGAATGCGCGCTTTCTCTGCACGGGGGGGAAGAAATCGCAGAAGCAGCTGCTGCGGGAAAACATATGACCTGGCCGCTGATATACACACGGGACTCAAGGCTATCTCTCGCGTTTTTCTCGTTCGCGCCAGACAAACGAAATGACAACGGGCAATCGTTCACGGGAAGCGAACCCGAGGAGATTCCGCGCGTCCGTTCCGGGCACCCCGTCGGGCGAGAGAAAAAGAAAACGTGAATGGATAAATACCTACAACAAAAAAAAAAAAAAAAAAAAAAACGACGGTGGATCTTACCTTTTCGGCACGGGACCACGACTGGGCAAACACTACAACACCAGAAGCAGCGTTCGGTCGCGGGGCTATATGGGCACCGTAATTCCCCGACCCAGCGGCAAAGGAGAAGACGATTGAGACGGAGAAGAAGAAGAAGAAGAACGACAATTATAACGACGCGACTGGCGGCACGGTAGAGACACGGACGACGACGGCGGCGGCGGCGGTGACGACGATGACCGCACAGACATACTTATATCGACGACCAAACGTTAAGAGTGGCTTACTCCGATCTCGCCGTCTTCGCCGTCGCCGTCGTCACCGCGGCCGCAAGTTCTATTCCCCGGACAGCGGAGTGTTCGTCGTCGTCGTCGTCGTCGTCGACGCGCGTACGTTTACCGTTCCGCCGCACCAGACGTACGCGCATACGACGCCTCTTATTCCTGCTCTTCCCGATCCCGTCGAGCTTGTAGTAAAACGACACCACGACACCCGTCAGTCCGGCGGTCACTGTGTGTCGCGGTCACCGCCACCGATACCCGCGTATATGAATACGCGACGGTACAATAATAACACAATAACAATAAAATACGCTTTTATTATTGTTTATTATTACTTATCACGCGGGACGGCCGTCGAAACGCAATGGTATACCATGTCCGGCAAACAACAATATTAGATATCACCGTCCCGTCCGTTCCGTTCCGTGTTCCAATACCCAAGGTGTACGGGTATCGACTTTGTTACAATATATTACGTCGATCAACAACGCAAGTGTTTATTAAAAACAATTTGCCTAGAAGTGTGCGTGCGTTTCGAGCGTTATGCGTGTAGGTACGTGTGTATGTAATGTGTGTGTGTGTGTCGAATATCGAAAGAAAAAGCTAAATAAAATACCACTGAGGAGTTTACACACTACACAGCCAGCGTACGATAATAATAATAATAATAATAATAATAATAATATAAATGTTTGGGAATATTCGTATATCGTGCGAGTGTGTGCGTGCGTACATTGGCTTACGGGAGGTGGCGAGGCGCGTGCGTGCGCACGGTGTGTGTATACAAGAGCTGAAGTAGCCAGCCGACAGGTACGGCGGCCGGCCGAAAACGTGACGTCACCGCACCCCGGCCGCGGCTCGCCGCCCGTGGCCGCGTTTCGTCCATGACTCGTTCGGGCCTACCTGCGCACCGACCACCGTCGTCGGCCAGTCACGGGCCTCGCGCCCGCGCCCGCGTGCGTATGCGTGTTGTATTGTAGGCCTCTAAATGCCCGACCGTGCAGCAGCCCGGGTTACGCGTGTGTGCGTGCGTAAACGGTGCGTCCGTGTTGGTGAGCGCGTGCTTGAACTACGGGCGTACAGTGTTGCCGGCGGCACAAAGTTTTGCCGAACGCTCGGCCCGAAAGTTCACATTTTATGCCATAATAATAACGACATAATAATATTACAATGTACGAAACAATATTAATCGTACGCCGTAATGATAATTATTATCGTATAGAAATGTATGTAGGTTAACGTCGAGGTCGGGCCCCCGTACGGCGTACGTTAATCCGGTTCGATTTCCGACCGCTTCGCTCCCCGTCGCCGATACGTTTTTTTTTTTTTTTTGTTTTCTCTAATGATCTCTCGGGTGTATAGAGGCACTACTCGTGTCCGGGAACAGTGTGTCGCCCGTCGCTTCGCTGGACGACCGCGGTTTTCCACTTTCGACGACGATCCATGTTGAAATAATAATCATTTACCCTTTCTATTCTCCCCGCTCGTACGTACCGCGTGTTTCGGCGGTGGTCCGTCGTAATGATAAAATAACAATATAGAATCTCCGCCCGGTTTTTGGAACTTTTCGAGGGCATTGTTTTTCGTCACAATTATATCCAGATGAGATTGTATAATATTGTTGTATAGCGTTATTTGTACGACATCGTGTGCTTTTCAATTTTTACACGGTAAACGCGTGCGGCGATAATATAAAGGAAAATATATAATGCTATATAATTACGAACGAGGAGGAATAGGTACCAGAAAATAAAGTAATCTGAAAAATACAACAAGTTGCAATTCGTTTTTCATTACGAATGACAACTATACTATAATAGGTACCCATAGACATTATTTTCGCTCGTGACGCTAATTTAAATCGAATTTGTTTATGATACACTCGACGGATTTAGTAAACAATAGCGTATATAATATAGGCGTTGCTTATCCTTGTGTGTGTGTATATATATATGTATATATTATAACGTTATAAAATTTACATGGGGCGTATATATAATATTATGTATAGGTACGACGAGCATTGTAACAATCCGTTTGAAAATGTTTTAATTATAATATTTTATTGGACGAAACCGTTTTCATTATTCATAAAACCGGTTTCTAACCCATATAGGCACCAGACACGTGCCTTTTTCCCACCGTTACAATAATTATGTAATAAATAATAATGTTAAAATGTATTATATATTTGTATGTTATTATAGAACGAGTAAAATATTATAAACGTTAAATAATATAATATGATGGGCATCATGTATACTCACAAGTCACAAGTCCGTTCGATCCTATTATATATATTTTCGAATTGTTAATATATATTTATTTGATATTATTTATACCGTGTCTGAGAATATTGAGCACGCCGAATACATCTAATATCTTATATTATTATGTACGAAAACGAAAATTTCCTTTTAATCTTACGTCCATGTAATCTAAGCCCGTATCGTAATAGAACAACTTTCAGATTTCGCAATCGCTCATAGTGTGTGTGTGTGTGTGTGTGTGTGTGCGTAGGAGAGTGTCCGCGGTGGGAGATCATTTCACAGCAACAGAATTGTATTTTTCCAACTTCCTTACAATATAATATATCGTCAATATTTCAAAAGATAACTGTATATATTATTTTGTTTTTATATTTAAACGTAAAATATAATAAATGTCAAGAAGACTGCAGTATTATAAATGACGAAAAATATTTGAACTATATTAGTCAAGTACCACCTACCTATACCTACGGTGGAAACGTTTTTCGATTTGACGGTTTAGCATTTTCCTTGCATCATTACAATACAATTTAGTCACGGTTTTCTTGTATACATGGTTTTTTTTTTTTTTAGTTATCAACCTATATACCTATAGGTATTTCTGATTTTTGTATCAAAATAAAATATATTTGATGCCTCGCTTGCCTATATTGTTTACCTATATTGTTATAGGTGGGTATCTTTTTTAGGAAACCTTTTATGGTTTTCCTATTAATTTTGGATTAAGATTGGAAGCGGTCATTTATTAAAGGGTTGTGTTTAGGCAATTATTTGATATATTAGCGTGACGCAGTGTTTTTGTGTCAGTAGTATTTGGTCTTTAGTGTGTGTAAATACGTTTGGCATAATAATGGTGTGATGTATTCATTCACACGTCAATAAATACGCGACTACCGTATTTGAAAAGACATTAAATCCCATTTTCAACGTGTCGATTGTCCTAGTGATGCGATAAGGATTCTGAAAACTGATCTGAATTCGTCGTGAAATCTACATTATTATTACGACCTTCGCATTTTTTAAAAAAAATTTTCCCTCGATTTTCACAAAAATTTAAAATGTCCGAATATATTAACTTAATTTTTATAATCCTTATCGTATCATTCGATCCATCGGTACGTTAGAAATAGAAATGGTCTAAATTGCTATTTAACGTGTGTGCGATAAAGAGAGACAGACAATCGTCTCTTCCGATCTCCTTAAGAGGATGCTACACCTACGATTTTCAGTGATAAAAACATATTTACGAAAAAGTGTTAAAACGAGTTTTAAAAGTGATTTTAGAGTTAAAACACCTATTATCAAATCGATAGAATACAACATTTTGGAGTGAACCTCATGGGGTTAGAAAAAATAACTTTTTAAAACTACAATAACTTGTTTTCTAAAAAATAATTGAAACATCCCCTCCCCCCCATGCGGTTCACTCCAAAACGTTGTCTTCTACCGATTTGATAATAGGTGTTTTAACTCTAAAATCATTTTTAAAACCCGTTTTAACACTTTTTCGTATAATAAACATTCAATGTTACGGACTACGGTACAAGGGAATGACGTAAAAAAAAAAAAAACGTCAAATTACAATATACAATTTTGTAAATATTATGATAGTCATGTAAAAATATTAGATAAATGTATAGGTACCAATAATCGCTGTTGCTGTATTAATACAATGTTAATATATACAATAGGAAATGAGAATCTTCCATTATCATGCGCCGTTTGATTCAATTTTTTTTTACCTACCTTATTTACCTATATACCTACATACACAAATGGTTCAAAATAAGTCGTCGAACTTTTAAACGATTCTTTAGAAAATATTTATATACAAAATGTTTTTACAATTCATATTTTAGTTTTAATGTACCTATAATCAAATTCAATAGGTAGGTACACGGTGTTATAAATCAAATATTTTGAAATTGTGATTTTCATTTTATGTCGATTCTTACGTAACGGATAGATATATACGAATATGTAAATATCACATTCAGTTTTTATAATTCTTTGGCCCGAAAATGTTGTTCAGGGGTAAAGAATAAATATTTACATTTGTAATAAAAAAAAAAAAATGATGGAAGCACTTCGCTCGTTGGGTAGGATACTGCCATACTGATGATGGATATATTTAATTTGAAAGCAATGGTAAATCATTTTTTCCGATAAAACGATTCTGAACGAAGTTTCAGAGAGTATAATAACTATACAATAACTCGCTATTCAGTACATTTTAACAATATAATATAGTTTCAACTAATATTAAATCAGATCTTAAAACCAAAAAAATAAATATATATATATATAATATATATATATTAATAAATTATATTATATAATAATCTCAGACAGCATAGGTACGGATTACGGGCTCACGATTCGTATCTGTATCTGTATTAGAAAAAAAAAATCGATTATTTCGAAGATATGGTACATGAACTATTAATTTAAAATTTTATTTCTATTTTAGTATTTAAACATTTTTACTAATATATCGATTTACGTTATTCAAGTGAAAAAAAAAAATCGGGTTACGCATTTGAAAACTTTTTCCGGGTTTTGGGTTAGGGGTAGGTACGTGGTCAAAAAACGGTTTCAATTTCTTCCAGGTTCCGGTAACGGGATTAAAAAACGGTTTTAATTTTTTCCGTGTTATACGGATTTTCAAACCGGATCAAAACCCGTTTTGTCTCCTTGACTTAAATACATATTTGGCCTACTCAAAGCCATTAAAAAAAAAAAAAATGACAATATAATAAATATCAATTTGATTATCATAATATTTTACTTAAATATAGTATTTTGTGCATATATTTAAATACTTATAAAAAAAAATGTGTGACATGATTTTCATACCTACCAACATAATTATATAACACTGCACGTTTAACCTTGAATTAATTTGCCACGTTTTAAAATTTAAAATTAACCCTATTACGACTTAAATATTTTAAAATGTATAATTGTTATAAATAGCCTAAAATTGGGAAAAAAATATTTGAAAAAAGGTGCATTTCGCTCGTCGGACGTCAGTAGAGGTGACATAAGCACTTCGCTTAACGAATAGGATACTCTTGGTGGATTTATTGCATTCGAAAAAAAAATCTTGAGTGCAAAAGAAAATTGTATAATGTTATACTTATATTATATTATTTCAAACTCTCAGTAGATATATATTACAGTATATTATCCGAATAAACATGTCATTTATTTTAGCTAGATATAGTAGATAGTAGATACACACTTAGTCGAATTACAATAACTTGAAAATTGCACTTTAGTAGCCAACAAATATAATAAAATATAAATCACATAATAATATTAAAATGTCAGTATACCTATACATTGTATAATGTACAAGTATGTACAGTGGCGTATTTACGAGGGGGGGGGGGTTCTGGACCCCTCCAAGAACCAAAAAGTATTGAATTTAAAAACTTAGATACTTATAATTAATTTTTGTAGATAGAATTTTTAAACAATAATAATTAGAAATAGTGTGATGACTGAAAAAAGTAATAATTATGTGCCTTAAAAATTAGTTTTCCCAATGACTAAATTTTGGATTCTGAACGGTGCAAAAATATTTTTTCGTTATACGATGATATTTATTTATTTTATATTTTTCTGTGAGTAATTTATCGATCTGCAGAAGACTTGACTTCATACAACAGCCCCTAAAATTACGTGTAGTACGAAAAGTTTAATGTGTAGTACGAAATTAGCAATTGTGTTCTTAAAATTCTACATTTCTTCATATTATAATTTATAATGTTAATAATGAAAGAAATAAAAAAATTAATTTGAAGGAAAAATGTATTAATATATGTATGTAGTACGAAAATCATAACATTTTAGGGACTGCTTCATAATCCAAGTTTTTCATGCGTATGTACCCATTTTTTGATTTCATTAAAAGGTAATTTGTCGATTTTTGAAAATAAATTAGAAAAAACTATCGAAAAATACAGGTTAAAATAATAATGGTTATTTCCTCATAAATCCGTATTTTAAATACCGGGAGAAGATGGAATTCATGAAGAAATTATAAAGAACCTGGACGAGGGAACAATAAAAATAATATATGGTATTATAGAAAATATATGGATCGAGAAAATACTCTCAGTAGACTATGGGGTCCGCATTAGATTTTCCTATTCATAAAAAAAATACCCGTAGAAATGCAGTAATTATAGATATTGCATTATTAGATACAACATATTATAAAGTCTTAGTATATTGTATACTATACAGAGTAAGACCCATAGCAGAAAGTATACTAGGTGATTATCAGAGGGTGGGTTTAGAACCAATAGATCTACAACTGACCAAATGTTCATCATAAACGCTTAGAATATAATAAGGATGTACATATATTATATTTTGTAGATTTAAAAAAAGCATAATATGATTCCATCCTGCACAGAGCGAAAAAAATTGTAAACCTCATTGGAACTAGCATTAATCACACGGAGATAAAGGTCAGGATAGCTAACGTTAACATCACAACCGATGAGAGTGACGACGGGGCTCCGGCAAGGATAGATACATTTTCCCCAGTCCTGTTTAATTTGGTACTGGAGAAAGTTATACGAGAGATGAACGTCTTAGATGAAGTTACTCTCTAGGTAAGATTGCAATAGGAAATTTAGCATATGCGGACGATATTGCTCTCCTTGGAGAGGATATAGATATAATATAAAACGCTTAGAAATAAACTCATAAATGCTGCGAAAAAAGTGGGCCTAACCGTTAATGATGATAAAACAGAATGGGTTTAACCTGGTTAAATGGTTAGCCGAAGAAATAGGAACAGTGGACAAGAACAACACAGCTTCAGAATAGTGTCACAATTTAAATACCTGGGATCGATTATAACTCAGGATAACGACGTTAAGACAGAAGTGTCGTCAAGAGTACAACAAGCAAATAAAGGATATTATGGGTTAGAAAAGGTTCTGAAATCTAGGACATTATTCAAAAACTTGAAAATAAGGATGTACATGACATTACTAGACCAATTGTCCTATACGTCGGTGAAACGTGGGCACTGAGAAAAACAGAAGAATTGAGGTCGGCGATATTTGAAAGAAAAGCTCTACGAAAAATGTGGGAACGCGAAAAAATAAGCCCAGAATTTTAGTCTCCGAGAAAAAATAACCCCAAACATTATTTACTAAGATTTCTACTACACAACTTTGGAAAATTTCCACAGAACTATATCTTCTATATCATCTACTATATTAGTAAACTAATTACCAATTAGTCAATTTTGTAATTACATAGTTACATTATACCCCAAAAATTAAAAATCTATTTTTTTTCTTTTATTTAATAGTTTTCAGTTAAATAACAATTATACAATTTCGCATATATGATAGCTATAATATATATATATAATAAAATAAATTAAATATTAATAAAATAATATAAATATATAAATAGCCATTATATCATTGTAAAACTAATAATTAATAAAAAGTAAAACTAGAGTAAATTATTACATACGTCATACACTATTGATTTTATAACAAAATTAAAAAATCCATGTATACACATAGGAGTCAATTAGTCAAAAAATATATGAAAATATATCAAAAAATTAGTTAATTAAGTATGTATGTAAAAAAAATAATATAAATACCTAATAATATATATATAAAATTAATTAATTAATAAAATATAAAATTATTTTTTCTGGGGGTTATTTTTTCCGGAGTTATTTATTAGGGGATTCAAAAAATGTATGGCTCAGTCTTCGATAGTCAAACCAAAGAATGGAGAAAACTGCATAATGATAAACTTCAAAGGCAGTTTCAGAAGCAGAATATTGTTAATGAGATCGCTAAGAGAAGATTAATGTGGGCAGGCCATGTCTGGCATAAACAAGGATCTGTAAGTTAAACGAGTGATTGAAGAAGACCCTATGGAAAAAATACCGTTAGGGAAACTAAAGTTAAGACGGGAAGATTGTGTGAAGAAGGACGTTAAAAAAATAGAACCAGAAATCAGTTAGAGAGAAGCTGCAGAAGAAAGGAACAGTAACTTGCCACCTGCAAGATCTGCATTTAGCGGTATGGTCTTACAGACCGAAACAGGAATAATGATTAAAATATATATATATATATTTTTTTTAAACAAATATTCGAGTTTCCAGTTAATTTATTTACCATTTAAAATAATTTTACAAATGCGAGTGTTTTGGTATTCAAAATGTGATAAACTATTATTGGGTGGTTCTTGGGTACTATTATCATTTATTACCATACTAAGGAATAATAAACTAAATTATCAATTAAAACTTAAAAGTAGGTATACCAAATTAAAGTACAAATAATGATAATAATAATAATGTACAAATATTTTATAAATCTCATGACTTATCCTGTAGTCTGTTTTTATGTAGTATTTCTGTCAAAAATTGTTAACTTTTTAGTAGGTAAATTTATGTCTGAATATTAAACAAAAATATTCTTATATACGAACATTTTTCTAGCCCCCCCCCCCCAATTGGATTTTAGAAATTTATTTTCCCCAAATATTAGTATGTATTTTGTATGAATTTTTACGAACAATACCGAAATTTGTATGGCATCGGAACCATGAGAAAAAGTTATTTTATTGTGGGGGGGGGGTGCTGTAGAAACGTTTCTTCAGCACCCCCCCCCCCATATTAAAATATCACAATTCTTTAATTTTTTTTGATCAATTATTTTGTATGTAATTTGTATGACCAATCCAGGAATTTGTACACAAGTGTAGGTAGATGGAAAGAGCAAATTATATTATTTAAAAATAAAAATGAATATCTGAGTCCTTCTAAAACTTGAAATAACAGTTTGATGAAATCATAATACTATTATGGTTTGTTAAACAATTAATTAATTAATTAATTAATTTCATTTTATTTAACTAACTAATTAATTAATTATTTGGTTAATTTTACTTTAATTATTTATGTATCTACAACCATGTTTTTAAATGAGTTATTAATAAATATTTGAAGTGCTGTATATTAACTGTTTGTGCCACAATAACCAATATATTCCAATTAAAGGGCAATTAAATATGTACAAATGAAAACATAAAAAACATAGTTAGTAATTAGTAATTCCTTTATTTTTTTATGTTGTTACAACTTCATCAATCATATAAACATTATTACATGGAACTTCTAGTTATGAATATAATAAATATATACATCATATTATTTGTTTATATTAATTATAATTAGATCTAATTAGTAATAAATAATAAATAGTTTGCGTTGTTAATATATAACCATACATAAAATAAATACGTGTTTTACATTGTTATTTATTATTAAAAATATTTCATAAAAAAAAAAAAAAAAAATGGACTAGATACTTTTAAAAATTCCAAAAAAAATAAAAATATATAAATTTATACAAAGCCACGTTGACATTTATTTGCTTAAATATGAACACAAACGTGGAACAAAAAAATCATAAAATTAAAAACTAAAGAATTTGTTCAATGCGAACTAAAAATATTTTTTCCTCTCAATTATTGCACATTAAATTAATTATTTTTCAAAAATTACAATCTATTAATACTGAAAACATTTCAAAACATACAGAGTTTTTTTTTTGTTTTAGAAATATGATTAAAAATTTAATTTAGGAAAATTAATTATGATTTTATTTACATTATTTTTTTATCTGAAGATTAATTAAAGATCTTTTTATAAAATAATTTAATGCGGATTACAAAAACAAAACAAAACAATATAATAACACTACATAACAATGTTCACATGTTTGTTCAACACATAAGAAGTGGATTATTTGGTATATAAAATGGATAATAAATAGTTTTAATATAAAAAGCTTTTGTTAAATGTACTGAATTATAAAATGATACAATGGGAATAGCACACATATAAAAGATCAATATTTATTTATGAACAATAATGTTACTTCTTCAAATTGATGTACAATAATTATTTGATAAATTGCATGATTATTATAAAAAACGTTAAACTTTGATTAAATGAATCAATTATGTTAAAATTATTATAAATTATGTTTTACATTATCAGCTAGTTGATTTTTAGGACGGTAATAATAATTAATTTATAAAATAAGACAATTTTAAATTATAAGATTATAGATCAAAAAATAATTTGGCACATTATAGAACATTATTAATTAAAAGCATAACAAAGGAATGCAACATAGACTACACATTTAATGAATTTTATATTAAAAATGAATATATATATATATATATTTTTTTTTTATACACATATACTTTACATTGGTATCAATAATGACTATACATTAAGTCCTTTACTAGATATCAAAATATAAGCTAAATTAAAAAAAAAAAATAACATTTATATTTCACTTAATATATGTTTGTATTATTTAAGTATCTATAAGGAGAGAACTCTGAAAACTAATTTTATCAAATATATGGATTAACATTAAGCAGACCAAAAATAATACTAATAATTTAAACTTGGCATATACAATTCATAATATTGTTTGACAATACTTTGTTTGTTTCATAAATAACGTTTCACATAATTAATAATATTATCTATCATAAGTTTAAACAATTACAATTCTAATAACCTTTGTTATATTGTGCAAACATTATTTGAATTATATACAAAATTAAGTCGATAGCACATGATACACGTCCATACAACACTTAATTTAAATAATGTTTACAAAATACAAAATACTATTGTGCTTTAATATTGGTTATGTCTTTTGATTAGGAATCATTTACATTATTAAATATTGGAGAATACCACAAATAATAAGAATAGAATAAAAAAAAAAAAACAGCAAATAAAATAAATAAAAATATTAACTACACAGCCAGATGACAATGTCTTGGAAGTCCAGTGGCATATTTTGCAGCTTCAAGCATCGATACTCCTTTACCATGCATATAAACACAAAACATTCTCATCATAAAATAATAATAATATAGTTCTCGCGCAAAATGTTAATGCTGCACGAAAGTCAAAACAGAAATTTTGGTGCAAATTTCTTGTGATTATCAATCAGTGCAGTGTAGTGTAGTGTTTTTAATATGTTGAAGCAATTTTCTAAAGATATTGTTTTTTCGTAATTATATTTTGTAAGAAATCATTTTTTGAGTGTTAATTTTTAATACTTAGACTACTTACAGAATGTATATATTAGTAAGTAAATAGTGTAAATATCAGCAAAAAAATTGCAAAAAGATAATAAATACTAAATAGGTATAGCACATGCTCAATTTTATACCATAATTAGGTAATATAGTAATGTTTAATAAAATTCAATAATTTTTTTTAACTACAGATGTAGTATATATTATTTTTTAATACAATATTAAATAGTTTATAGTATACGATATTTACAATTTTATATCTTTATATTTTATATTTTAATATTATTAATATAATCGTGATTAAAAGTGTTTAAATATAAATTATAAATGGTCCTCCATCAGTATAATTTTTTAAATATATTTACTGCTTTTCATTGAAAATATAACTTTCATAATTCTTATTTATACCAACTTGAAAATGCTAATAAGAGTGTAACTTTAAAAATTTGTTTCAAAAGGACACTCACCTTTTCTATCTTTGTTTATCTAATGGAAAATATAGAAAATAAAAAATTGCTACTAAAAATTTAAATTGTAGTGTTTAGGTTAAATTTTGAGTAAAATACCTATTACCAAATTTAAAGAAGGGATTATTTTTGAGGGCATCTCAAAGTCTTCTTATTGTATAATAACTTTTAACAAATAAATTAGTGTTTTTAGTTTTTTAATTATAGTTGGGAGAATGAAAAGCGGCCGTTGATGTGAATGCCCTTGGCAGTTTATTTTCATCAAGGTAACAAAATAGTTTTTAGTGATACATACCAAAATCATGATAATGTTCCACAACCCCCCTAAAATAAATCTACAATAGCCATAAAGTTCCATTTGTACCCAGAAAAAACCTAAAAAAGAAATAATAAAGACGTATACAAAAGCGTAGCCGGCCAGATGTTGTACATAGACCATGCGACTCGTACCTTAAGCGTGTCTTAATTTGAAAACCCCTCTTTATCAGAAAAAAAATTGTTGCTAAGACATTTTTCAGCGGTCAGTTTTGGTTCTCCTGACTATAGTTACAACTAAAAGATAATTTACAAAAATGCTTTTAGATACCCCCAAAAATATTCCCTTCTTTATATTTTAATTTTAAGTAGTATACTTTTCCCTATTGTCAAAGATAGACAGAGACAGCAAACGTTGGTGTCTTAATATGATTTTATAATAATGTTATATTAAATAATTATTATTTCTTATTAAATTGTTTAGGTTTATAAATTTTTTTTATTAATAAAATATAAATAAATAAAAACATTTTAAGTCGTCCAGATACACATGGTGGATGTTGGTCCATTGTTCCATCGGGCCACTAACAGGATAGTGATTATTATTATATGAAATTAAAAGCAAAGAGAAATCATTACATAAAAAAATGATTCTGAGAAAAGTTTGGTAAGTATACTTGTAATATTAAAAAAAAAAAAATACAAAATAAGAAGAAACTAACAACTTAATTTGTTAAATATTATATATAAAATATATAAAAATATATAAAAAATATTTCTGTTAAGGTTCTCTATGGATAAATTTCACACAAAAAAGACTTATTTTTGTTCATTAACAATTGATTGAATAGAAATTCTTATAACTGATTTAAATTTGTTAACAACTCTACTTCTTTTCATAGACTATTTTATTTTTAATATTTTTCTTTTATTTATTCTTTAAAATTATTTTACGAAATTGTAAATTATTAAAATTCAATTTGTTAAATTCAAATCTATTTTCAAAATACAAATCAGACAATATTTAGAAAAATATCATGAAACGTCAATCATCATTTATACACGTACATTAAAAGTTAATGCAGGTAATATTATTACACGGGTTGCAAGTAGTGGGGGTTTACACACACAACATTTTTGTATTACTTGAACATTACCTAACTCTTTAAAAATGGCACGCAGAACCACTTTACTTAAAAAGGTAGTTTTTCTTTATGCTTAACC
Organism: Pemphigus obesinymphae; assembly: GCA_025469235.1. Lineage (NCBI taxonomy): Eukaryota > Metazoa > Arthropoda > Insecta > Hemiptera > Aphididae > Pemphigus > Pemphigus obesinymphae. The sequence continues at coordinate 62,750 of JAIPRL010000113.1, forward strand.
CTTTGAGTGCTACTGTTTTTCGGGTGTGCTACTGTCGCGTATATTATTTTGCTCTATTATAAAATCACGTGTATTAACTACATAAATGAAATATGCAAAGCTCTCTGGAGAAGAAAATAACAATTAAATTGGAAAAAAATACAAATTTGTTCAATTTCAATGACGTTAAAAGTAAATATGCATTTTGTCATTTCCAGTGATTAACAAAACATAATTATGATATTTTTTGATATTTTATTATAATATAATTATTATTATTATATATTATATTATTATATATTATATTATAATTATATATAATTTTGATATTAATTTAACGGTAATGTTTTTGATTGTGAGTTGTGATTTTATACACTTTTTTTTAAATATTGTTGTGTACGGTTTATATGGATATGCGCAAGATTTGAGAAACCACTGGTTCGCAAAAACTAAAAAATGAATAACTTGGTTAAAAATTAATTTTTTCCCCTTAATTTGTGTGTTTATTAAGCATTTTTAAATGAGAAATTTAAAATTATTAAAAAATTAAAAATTAATTCAGCACAGCACATACTTTTAAGGTAAATTTATGCAATAGTCAAAGGGTTAAAGCGTAAAAGTCCCTATACGATCAATATTATTGATTGTTTAGAATATAGATATTGAAGAAATCAAACAGAGTTGGACATTTATTGCACAATACACAATATTATTGTCAGTTTAATATTATCCGAAATTCTTATAATACATCAGTGATCGGGTTCAGTCATTCATACGTAGTACAATAAATTTTCATAAGGTTAATGTACTCTTTTTTTTGTACCATTTTGTACAACCAATATTTAATTAGTTATAATAATTAAAATTGATTGGCAATCAATTTGTGTAAGAACAGTTTTGTTTGGATGTATGTTTTATATAATGTATTCTTACCGTGTATTTTAAACTTATAAATGTATATTTATTAAATCAATTTATATTGAAGCAAAAAAACTTAAATGTAATTGTACCTATTTCTTTATTGATAAATTAGAATGCATGTTAAATAAATCCAATTTAATAGTACAATAAATGTATTAAACACTCGATAAATAATGAATTGTTTGTTGTAATAGACTTTGAATATTGATTTTTAATTATTTAACGAGTTTTCAAGATTTTTAAGGACACTGCTTAAAAATTAATTCTAAAAAGTTGATAAAATAACTTTTAAATATTTAAATTAAAATTGTTCATAAATAGTGAATACTGAATAGTAATCACAAATAATAATAAAATTATTTAAATGAATAATTTATTGGGAATAAATGTGATACTTAAATTTATTAAAACCAAAATTTATCAAGAAAATGTTTTAATTTGCAATAGTTAAAATTTAAATACAATTACTTAACTAAATTAAAAAAAAAAAATTTTTAAGGATGTGTATAGATATTTCCATAAAATAATGCCTATTTAAAAAAAGCAAAAACACTATATATTGATTTTACACAAAATCTATATGAAATCCCTCAAAAATAATTCCTCTTTAAATTTAGTTGAAAGTACATACACTCTTATTTTATGCAAAACCCTTTATAAATAAAATTCCGCATGGCTAATCTACTATACTAGACAGATAGATAATTAGAATTATTAATTGATATTTAAAAAATGATTTTTATGTTTTAAATATTATCGCACTTGTAAAACAAAAGCATTTTATTACAAAAAAAATGAAGCAAAAGCTAATTAGTTTGAGCTCAAAAATTCCAATCATAGTTTATAGATAATAAAAATAAGTTAATATTTGTTAATAAGTGTTATGTAATATCAAAAATTGTATAAGTATCAAACTTGCATTTATAGAACCTAATGTAAATTGATCCCTGCAATTTTCTAAAATAAAATATTGTTTCCCTGCACCTGGCAATTCTATCCAAAACCAATATTTATTAATATAAATAATCACCAGAACTGAGCATGTTATTAAATAGAATAAAGTAGAATATAATAATTATATATCAATAATGTGTTGCCATTGTAGAATAAATAGCTGCATTGTAACTGTACCTGTTTGAAACGGGTAAAGAACAGTTTTGTTCATCAGCAGATACCAATTCTGCTTCGTCATCAGTCTCCATTAAAGCAGTACTTGAGTCATACTCTGGGTGTTGGATCATTTTAGATTTTAGTAGATAGACATATGTCTTATAACGCTTCAACTAAAATTCAAAAATTAGTATTTATAAAAAATATAGATAATATAAAAATATAACTTACTTCTTCAAATAAATGAGATTCTTTTTCTTTATAAAATTGTAAAGTGATGTTTTTAGTTCCACGTTCCGGAGGTTTTTTTTTGTGAATCTCATATTCAACTTCTAGTTGACGTAAAGTATCTTCATGTTCACGAAGTTGTTCTCGCTATTATAAAATTATAAGTTTGTACAATTATTATATTAAAAACAATTAATAAAATAATCATAAATTTTCAAACCAAATTTAATTTTGTTGGAGCAGACGGTAATAACGGTCTTTGGAATTTTTTCTGGTTTCCAACCGCACTAGGTAATCGGGGTGCAGAAAAACTAGCACATACAAAATTTATTGTATTTATCCATGAATCTAATTCCTTGGAATCACTAAATACGAAAAATATAATATAAATAGAAACTTGTACTTTTTAATTGGAATTTAATCAATTACCTAGTTTGAAACAAATATTCTGCTTGATCAGCAGTAACTAGTCTAAATACATGTTGCTTTTTTGTATAGTCTGTTGCCTTTGTGGCTAAACCATGGTGTATGTGTATTGCATTATGGATACTATCACTAATTTGAGATTTCCGAAATCCAGAATCATCTTTATGTAAATAAAGAATTAGGTCACGCAATGTACAATAGTACATTTTCCAACTACGCTTTCCTCTTGCAGCTAATATTGGAATAATAAAATATTATTTTGTGTATTGATAATTGATTTTTTTTCTTACTTTTTTTTCCATTAGCTTCCATACAACATTTTCTCATCACATATCCTTTTTTATATTCTAAAGCCTGAGTCATGACATTTTCATCATAACTTCCACTTTTACCTATTTGACCAGGGATTTTATTTCCAAGAACATCAGTTGGTTGACTAGCATTTGCATTTTTAAGTTGATTTTCATCCAAGTCATCATCACTAAAAATAAAAATAAATATATTAATGATATAGAATTTGGATTTAACGAAGTAAAATATATTACTTTGCCCATTCAAGAGGATTAGACTTAATAGCCATGTATAATGATTTAAGAACATCTCGAGGAAAATGTTCATTATCATTTAATCCCGCCAAGTTTTCAATAAATTCATTACATGTCATTTTACGTCCAATCATTTGGCCATGTAAATCTGTATTTAATAGCATAATGGCACAGGTCAAAGTATGTACTGCATCTAAAAATATATTTGATTTAAAATACAATTTAATTTTTAATACAGTTTTCTCATGTTTATTTTATACTCAACAAATACATTATAAACATTCTAAGCAAGAAGATAAATATTGATTAAACTATTAAAAACATTGGTCAAATAATATAAAAAGGAAATAACTTTAAAATATAGTTCAATTATCCAACAGAATAAATGAAAACTTAATCATATATTAAAATGGGAAAAATCTAAAAGCTTATAAAACACCTAATGTATAGGGTTAGTTATATATATATCCACTTTACTTTAGTTAAGAGGATGCCACGCCCTAATTTATTGTGTCTATCTATCTAATAGGAAAATATTATCAAATATATATTCTGTAGAATCTAGTTTTGTAATATTAATATTAGAGTAAATTGACCCATTATCATACTTAAATAGTTAAATATGACAACATAATCTATGTCCTCTCATTTTTTTCTTTTTCAATATTATAATTTTTAAATACATATACCACTTTTTAAAATTATAATTTTTTAAAAATTTAAAATAAAATATAGATAAATAATATCCTCAACTTTAAATTTGATAATAGTTCAGTTTATTCTAACATTGAAAATTTAACCAGATACAAATGATGGAAGTTTGTTCATTGTCCTTTCAGTCCTCACACATATTGGTGTAGTATTATTATTTGAAATGTGAAAGCAAAGATCAGTATAATATTAAAAACGGTAACTATGACAACTTTATTTGTTATTTTCCATGCATTTTTTTTTTATCAAACAGCTCTTTACTCCAAAACTTCTACTCAACTATTACATGGAAAAATGAAAAAAAAATAACAACTTTGCTTAGAAACTAAAATAACAAGATTAATTTTACATAACATGTATTTTCTATATTGTCCGTAAGATTAACAGAAACTAAAAATAATAAATTAATTATCAAATAAAAAAAAGATATTTTAAAATAAAACATTAAAATAGTAGCATTATTATATAATACCTTGAGAATTAAAACATTGAGGATTACAATCCAAAAATCGTTTTGAAAAATGAACTAATACCCTTTCTCTTTCTTGGGTTTCTCCAGTTAAACTGAATTGTTTCAAAAATTGTCTTAACGCTAAATCTAATGAATTGCCTTTAAAGTCAAAATATTTCAAATACTCTTCTGCAACAGCTCTACTGAATTCATTACTGAAACAAATATTTTTCAAATCACAAAACAGAACATAGAATCTATTAATTTCAATACTTTTTGCTTAAATGTCGTGATACATCACTCTTTTTGAAACCTTCCAAATAAAATAAACGTTTGGCTAGTCTTACTGCAGATGGCATATCTACAGCTTTGGGGGAATAATGAAAACTATGTAAACTTTCAGAATCCAAGTCTTCATTTGATGTCCAGTGTTCTTCATTGTTTGTAACAGAATTAGCCAACTGAGCAGCACCTTCCATTAATGCTAACAAATGCTGAACTTCTTCTTCATCCTAAATTAGTATGTAAATATTAAACAATTATATATAATTTTTTTTTTTAAATATATATGAAATGGAACATACTTTAAAATCTTGATGTTCATTGTTAATGTTTTCCTTGTCATTGTAATATCTGTTGTTATTATCACTGTCTCTCCCTAAATTTGTTTTTTCTGGACCTTTTACCTGAATGATAATTCGATGATCTGTATGTGTGTCATAGGTATACTTTCCTTCTGCAGAGCGTTTTCTAATCTTTGGTTCACTTGCTACAATGGTTGAATCACTATCACTAGGATCTGTTACTTCTAATTCACGAGAATTGATTAAGAAATCTGAATCTGCTATATCTTGAAAGTCCGGACTCGATATATTTGAATGACTACTAGTCGGATGACTGTTGCCACGGTAAGATCCTTTGGCTGGTCGTCGTCGGTCAGATGGTGATGACATTAAGGATGAGGATAAGGATATTGGTGAAGTAGGTGTTATTACTTTTTGGAGAGAATTACAAGAAGCTGACGTCTCATCAGGAACATGACCAGCATTATATGTCCATAACACCCTCTTATCCTCCATTTCTAGTGGTTTTATATTAGTATTTAATAAGGTGTTACAGGATGATGTAATATCTTCATCTTCAGTGTCAATACTGGTAGTGGAAGACATTGGATATTCAGAGTTTGATCGTAAGGGATCTTCAGAACGAGAACCACGTTTATAATTGGAAATGCTTGGAGGAGGAGAAACTGGTGATGTATTTCCAGAATTAGGTTTCACAATGCTTGGCCGATCATTCTCAACAGGACTACTAGGAACAGAATTTGAATTGACTTTTTGAAATTTAATGGGGCCTCCATTTTTTACCAAACAATCAACTTTTCGATCTCTTTTAGGTAATAAAGATACCTAAAAAGAATAATGGTCATTATAATATGGAAAAAATAATATTGTAAAATAAATATTACCTGAGTATTTTTAGACATTTTTATAACTCTTTCACCAGTCATCATAAATGCTTCATACTTTGGCGGAGCTTCTATTTTAGTTGAATTTGTTCTAGTAAGCATTTCTAATGGAGGAGGATGATGTTGTGGTGGTGGTAAAGGAGAATCTATATCATGATGTACAATTTGAGGGCAATTCCCATCCTCAGCCAGTTTGTCATGAACTTTATTTTTTATAGAAGGATCTGAAAAATCATAAATTTAATTTAATAGTAAATATATAGGTAGTGTTGTTAGAAATAAATATTAGGTATATAAACAAATACTAACCTCTGACTAATTTAAGAGTAATGGGGTTTTGTGCTAACCTCAAGCATTTCAACACTAAAACAGATGTAGGTAAATATTAATATAAAATAAAATTAAGAAAATCATATTTTCCAATCTTTATTCGATTATAAATAATATGAAATATCTATTATAGGTACACAGACAAATGCATTTCATACTAATACAGTTATACAAAAAGTATTTGAAAGTCATACTTTAAATAGGTTTTAAATGTAAATGTTACATGTTATGATATAAAAAAACTAGGTACCTTCTTTTGTTGTACGTGTTCGCACATCTTCATTATTTATTTTTATAATAACATCACCAACTTCAATCTAGATAAAAATAAATAAATAATAATAATAGGTATGTAGGTATTCTTAGTATACACATTGAACATGAGTAGGTATATGTATGATATCATAGTCAAAGTATGTAGGTACCTATTTAGATTTCAGAAAAATATGAACATTTTAAATTGGTATTTATTATTAAACTTGCCTGTATTTAGATGATATAGATCTTACAAAAACACTGTCAAATGTAAAAATGTATGAAGTGCCTACACAATATTCCATGGTTACATATAACAACATAATAAGTACCACAGAAATACAGAATACTATAATATAATACCTATACAACCATTATGAACAACTCAATATTCAGATTTGCACAACTGACATTGTCATTTCAATTTATCTATTATTTTAATTACAAGGACATTTTGAAAATTATGCTAAACAGTAACATCATATTGTAATAAGTTATAATTGATTGTATTTAAAATACATAAAAGTAATATAAATATAATATATAAAAATACATAATGCACATTAGGTACATCAATAACAACTACTCATGGTCAAATCACTTTCCAGATTTAGAAGTATGTGTAGGTAGGCATACATTCTATTAAGAAATAAAAATAAGTCTGTGCGTTTCCTTTAAATGGGTTATGCGTAACACCTAGATAATATTTACATAAACATAATGTAAGAAAGACGGTCTTATTGGTAAGAAAAACAAAATACTCTAGGTAGGTACATGTTTTTGTGTGCACAACAGTTTGGTTATAATCCCAGTCGTAATTAATAGAACGACTTTGGCCTATGGGCTACAGGTCACTGGGCTATCATAAACGTTAATGCAAATAGGTATAAATATTTCTCTAGTCGAGTCGTGCAGTCAATATTGAATATCTACAATTACGTACCTATCTATTTGTAAGAATTCAAAATGAAACATATGTACACCAAGTCTTATATGGGGATAATGAACAGATTACAGAAGACGGGTCTAGCTGGGGCATAGGAATAGAGTGGGTTACACGAAACGTTGAAAGAGTTTACAATATGTAGGGAGGGAATGTAGTCGAAAGGGTGCGATTGAAACACCCAAAGATGAAAAATAAATATGGTTATATTGAGCGATATGTTTTTTTTTTGGAAATTGAAAGCGGTACCTACGGATATACGGTAGGTACCTGTGCGCATTCGGCGGCTGGCGTGTTCTCGATGATGTCGTAGATGACCGGTGGACAGTCGGCGATGCCGAGCAACGAGAATCCCAGACCCGAAGGCATTTCTGGCCGGTACAGGGTGACCGAGATCTCGTCGGCCATGTGGGTGGCTGCGACCGGACTTCGGGCGACTCGGGCAACTCGGACCACTGTGTACCTGACCGTCGACGATGCTGGGCTCGTACCGCCCCGAGCTGACTGGTGATGGCGAACGGTTTACGCGCGTACAGAGTATCTATCCTAGGTCATGTTGGCGTGCGCGCGCGATCGAACAACACTTTATCGTGACGGAGCATTAAAAAACTCGGCGAACGGTCCCGGACATGACGGCGACGGCGACAACGGACATCGTCGGCAGCCCACACACTATACTAACCGCTGTACGTCGTTCTACGGCGAACAGCACGGGCACATGATACGGGCCGGACGAGGATTGCGCGGGGACGACGACGGTCCGCGGGGAAACGGAGTAGTGATACGCCGCGGCCGACCCCGTAGTGACGTCACGGCCGCCCCGTCGCCCCGCCGCCGTACCGGCGGCCGACGGTTATTATCACGCTCTGGCACGGTCGTGCACGTCCCCGCGTATTTACCGAATTGCCATATACGTACATAATAATATTATAATGTTAAATGTATGGGTCGGTGTTGTTAATATATGCATAATATATATAATATATATATATATATATATGGATATTTGCGATAAACAATAATACAGACGAATAATAATGTACGTATTATACGTCGGTCGGCGATTATTATTTCATACAGTATACCTACCATATGACCAGTGCTCGAATTGGCAAAACAAAAGTAGGGGGACTCTATTTACTTTTAAAAAAAGAGCGTCCCCATCACTTATACACTATTACACTATTTTAGCGTAGTTTCTTCTGCTTCTCTCTAAAAATAGTAGAGGTACGCTAAAATTTCTGAAAAATTAGTCGAGGTACTCAGTCCCCCCGCGTCCCCCTCCAATTCGAGCACTGCGATATGACATATTATTATTCATAATAAATAATAATAATTCGATCGTACATAATATACGCAACGAGATAAAGTCCCACTCCGCAATAACACCGGTACCGCGTTTATACCATTATTAAAGAAAACGCCTAAAAAAACAAAAATGAAACGAAAGATAAAAAAAAAAAATAATAATACCTACCCGCGTACGGTGTTCCGCAGACACGGTTTACGTTTTGTACATACATCGGGGGGGGGGGGGAATTACAATACCGAATAGGTACACCGTTACACGTATTATAAACGATATTAACACATTATAAGCTTTGCAAATAAATTAGTAGTTCGCCAGTTCGCGGTTAGTCGTCGTTATTATTATTATTATTATTATTATTCAACGGCAGGTTCCCCGTCTAAATACGTATTTAATTGGCTTTCGCGCGTTGTTCTCGACGTATACTATCTCGCGGTGTACAGACGCTATCTATATTATATTATTATGGCATACGATATCACATCGCCGCCCAAGCGTTCACCGAATGTCGTCGACGACAAGGTCGACCCCGAACTACACTCATTATAATTAATATAAAATTATAAATTATATTATATTATTATTACACAAATCGATATCTGTGCGAATCGCATATACACATATACAATATTGAATACGGGTAGATAGGTGTACGACCTATAATATAATAGTCGGCGTTGTACACTTGACATTATCGAATTGAGAATATTATAATATTCGTTAAAGGGGCGTATTTATATGCGAAAAGATACACTATATACAGTACCTATATAGGTATACACGGTGTACGCGTTATACGATATTCTGTGATGTGGCCGCAGGGACCAGTGGCGGATCCTTATTTATTTGAGCCCTTTATTTCTAAATTATCCCTATTCCCCACCCCCTTAAATGAGCTTCGGATCCGCCCCTGTCAGGAACGACCCTAAAACATATTAGTGTGGGGGAGGGGGGGGGGTGTCTGAACCGAGTTGATGACCTTCACAAATAATCATAGAATAAAAAAAAGATCAAAGTTTTCAGCAATTTGCCGTCAACTTCTTCGTAAAACATTTTAATAGGTAAGAAAAAAATAGGTAGGTATAATTAAAAACATACGCACCGTGCCGACGACCGACACCTTAACGTCTGTCGACTGACTTCATTTTACCGACCATGCCGATCTCAGTGAGGGGGGACAGTTGTACTTTCCCCTCCCCACCCCCCTAGTTTGACCCCTGGATAGGGTCCATATAAAACCGCATTAGAATAATTTTATCGGTATCGGAACCGTAATAATTGGTATTATCTTGTAGGTTTTTATCACTATTTAAGCAATACTGTGTTTCCAAAAAGCCTGTAGGAGCAAATGCTCCATTTTGTCCCACCCTTTGGGGAGCACCCATGTCGGCATTGATTATCTGTACTCTGTAAATATCTCTATTCACCCCCTCCCCTAAATGAGGTTGAAATCGGCCACTACACCGATGCTAAAACTCAAAGACTAAAGAACATCCCTATACATTTATAATTTAGTTCCACATTTTTCTGTTTTTTTTTTTTTCAAAGTAAAAGCTGTTATAGTTTCTTAAAATTCAAAGAATAGATTTATAATATCTGCTGCAATTTTAAAGTAGAGCACCTATACAAGTTTTTGGAAGGATGGCCTCCTTACAAACGTTAGGGCCATGATGCCGCATGCAGTGTTCAGACTTATCAAGATGAGTTATTTAGATAAATGATTTTATCTTTTATCTGATCTAAATAAATATCTTTTATCTGATCTAGATAAATATTTACTAGTTATCTAAATTATTATCTTAGATAAAAATGTTACTCATTAGAGAAATTTATCTGGATACTTTTTTAATTATTTTGATTTCCATTCAATTTTCTTTGTAATTTTAGTTAATATGCTTATGAGTAGGTCTATTTTTAATTTAATTTTCTAAGTTAATCTGAAACTATATTTTAAATATTAAATTTGTTGCAATTCGGACCGGTTGTGCGTGGCCGCTTTAACACGAGTGTGCTATAATAATTTTATTGTCGCCCATCGGATCAAATAATCTAGACATTCGACGGCCAACTATAACAAATAACAATAATATCATATTACTATTATATTGTATACCCGTAAATAATAATATAAACCTGCATTTTGTATTTAATATTTTAAAACAGATAAGCAAGCCGGTTTCGCCTTCCATGTAGAAAAACAATAACATAAGTACAAGGTACCTATATATAATTATTATGAAATAATTGTAATGAAATGAAAATAAATAATGTGCATATTTTATATATTATAATATACACATTAGTTTTGTTATATTATGTTTGCTGTAAAATTTTACTGGAAATCTGGGCGAAATGATTAATTTTTATTATTATTTGGGTACCTGGTGCATATTGATTTCAATTATAAATTGCGCGGATCATTTTCCTCAAAGATATAAATGCATTTTCTTCCACAAATAAAATACCATTTTCCTCTAAATGTTTTTTCTCCAATATATATTTTATATAAATACACGTATTTAATTTGCAATAATATTTACTCGGCGAGGTATTTCACTAATACAGCAAATCGAAGAATATTATAGATTTAAATTGTGGGAGTCTACCGACTTCATATAGGTGAACCAAAATTAGTAGGTATTTTTACCTATCTATCATCTATAGTCAGTGGAGGAAAATTAAATAGACCTTTTTGGAGTAAAATGAATAGTGGAGGAAAACGAAATCTGAATTTTCAAGGATAATGGTAATTTATTACTACGGTTATTCTACGGTAATTTCACTATGATGTATTATATTGTTTATAAATTTAATAAAAATCTTTGAAAAAATATAAAAATATTTGCATTTGTTTAATTTTGACATGCAAAAAAAAAATATATACAAAAATATTTTTATCTAGATAAAAATGTATTTATCTGGGCTCAACACTGGGCGTACGCACTGACAGACGGACGACTTGTGCTGCCAGACGATAACGGCACGGCATTGAGAACGTGCCACGTGGTAAACACATAAAATATCCACACAAGAGATCAGTAAGATTGTAATAATGATGCCAAAACGGCTTGAAAAATAAAATAAAAGTGATAAATGCCATAAACTATTAGTCAAAACAATATAGATTGAGTTTGTTATAGAATAATAGTAAATTCAAAAGAACCATAAATATAATACTATGTATAATTAAAAATTAAAATTTAGTTTATATTATGTCCATGCAAAAAAAGCAGAATCCTGATTCATAAAAAGAAGTTTGTATCAGTCTGTAAAACACATAATATGTGACATAATGAAACAATTGGTAAAATTCAATAATACGAGGGTCATTGGATGATATGATAATAATTATATAAAAATCCTAATCTCGATTTTTCAATAGTACATTTTCTATAGAAATGTGTTGTTTCATAGTTATTTTATTGTATTACACATTGTTTTTATTATATGGTACGTTAGTTGTAATTCGATGGTAAAATTCGTATACCAATGTGAAATGTCCAGTGGCGCAACTATAAATAATTGTTGGCCCCGATGCCAAAATCCAAAAAGATTCTCCCCCACTCCCTTATTAAGTCCGAATTTAAAATAAAAAATGTAATTATCTACATATGTTTTAACTCGTTTCGAAAATTAAGTAAGTTATTTCTCAATATTCAAGAAATAAAAATATGTACTTATATTTACTAAAATAACCAGATTTTATAGATTCTGAGCGGAACGATGGAGCTAGTGGTCTTACAGTGATGTTAATTTTTTTCTTATTTATTTTTTCTTTAATCAACTTTTCTACTAGATAAGACTTGTTTCAATCGTTACATGTGTATCTACTCATTTTCCTGTAGCAAATTTTTTTTAATGTTGTTGTTCACACATACTTAGGTAAATATATATTTTTAAATAGGTACACGATTTTGTACTTGGACATTGCAGTTGGTGTTCCAGCTCAGGGGAGGTCCATGTCTCCTTTTGTACTATTGTATAAGGCCATGCCCCTTTTTGAATTTATTATTTTTATATCTTCGTTCACTTTTTTTTATTAAATAATTTTTTTTTATCAACCGCTGGACCCCTGAATACAGCCCTGCCACGAATATATGTAATATATGAAATGAAATTTTAATTTGGACATTTGACATATATATATATAGATAATAGATATTTTTTAAAACAATAGGAATTTGATATTTTAAAAGGGCTCTTTTTGAATGATTTTACAGTTTTTTTTTATACATATCACGATTACAAAATTAGGAAAAATGTGTGAATATAAAACAAAATAATTTAAAAATTAAATTATTTTGTCACTCTTTTTTATCGATGCTAATGATACCATTTTTTCCATGTGATGCAAAATATTCTAAAAATGTCAAAATTAAATGCATTTAAGGCTAAACCTTTTGAAAAGTTAAAAATTCAAATTAAATATTTTTAATAAATATTATTTATTTTTACCAAAATAGTGCACGGACTCTGCAACCTCTTCCCCTCGCCATTACTAACAGTCCTTTGTCTGTAAACTAAGCGATTTTGCCCCTAAAGATAATAAAATTTATAAATTATTCATGTAAATATCAATATATTAATGATTGGTTTTCAATATATTTAGACTCCCTCCCAGAAAAAAAGTTAAAAATACGTCACTGTATATATATATATATATATAATGTATAACATTGATAATATAAAAAAAAAAATAGAATTATACTGGTAATGGAGGAGGATTCAGCCCCTTAGCCCCCCTCTGCGTATCCCCTGACCTATTATAATATACGCATTCGTGTAACAATAAATATATACTTTTTTAATAAGTTTTCGTTTTACGTTGCCTACTTTTTTTCGTAAAAAGAAAAAAATTATATTATTTTTTGTAATATCTGTTAAACTCGGGACATTTCATAAAATTATTTTCTCGTTCGGATAGTTAGCTTCTCAGACAATACTAATATGCTATTGTAAATATATCACGGATAATCAAATTCAAAATAATTTACTAAAACTCTAAGGAAATAAATACGTACCTGCTATAATACCTAGTTCCAGCTATTATTAAAAAAATATGCTAGGTACTCAAGTTGTATACAATATAAATCCTGATTTATCCAAAAACCGATTACCAATATATTTACCCATAGAAATTAACCATGAATAGGTACCTACTTACTGGCTTACAAGGTTTTTCTTTTACTGGATTATTTTATAATTTTTTAAATACGAGTATAGGTAATTATTTAATAAGTCCGTTAGTAATAGGTCCAGCTAATTTATTTATTTTTTTTAAAAATACTGAATAATGGGGTTCAAAATCTTTATTTACCTATAAGAGCTGGAGATATACCATAAGTAAATTCTCATGAGACACTCTGTATATAGATATGCATATATTATATAAAAATCCAAGTTCTTTAATAACATAGATGTCTGCTAAGAAAGGATTTTTAAAAGTTCAACTGTTAATTGGTGAAAGGGGGAAGTGGGTTTCAATTTTAATTGACAAGCACTTTTTAAGCAGAGGTCCCACAATGCATACAATTGCTGAATGTTCAACATTTGGCACACTCGAACTTTATTTATCAAGTAGTCAAATATGCCAGTCCCATGATTTGGGGAAGAACGCAGTGGGACGAAACTACTCTTCTTTTTTCATACGTAATAGCGTATTTCCTCATTATATTCATTAAGAAATGCAGCATCTGTCTTGATTTTTATTTAACATTTTTAAAAATGTCGAGTGTCGATTTTCCTCGAAAAAATAAAATAATATATCATAGTCTCGTGGATAATAAATTATCTTTATTATCCACAAATTACTGAAATGATGTGGCAAAATCAACGTAACAGCCATAAATTTCCGTTAATAGATTACATTTAGTTCTATTGATGTCACTGAGATTTGCGTACTACTTCTGTCACTAACCACTAAGCAATATATATATATATATATATATATATTGATTGTTTGTTTTTGCATTTTGGTTTAGGTATAAGGAGTTGGAGTATTTGTATAAAGAGCTTTCTGGTAGCACATTTGTTGCAGTTTGCAGTTGGTACTTAAAAAGGGTCGATTTTCGATTTTCTCAGTAGTTTTTAAAAAAGACTACCAAAAATAAATTAAAATTGTTGTAAGTCAAGAGACTTGAAATTTACACTGATTTACTATTTACTGTATTGTCGTGATCGCTTTTAATTATTTATTAAAAAAAAAAACCGAAATTTGATTGATTTTTTTTATGTACCTATGTGTACACTTTTTTTGGTAGAAGGATTTGAGTAAGATTTTTTTAAATGGTTGTTTAATATTTACTTACATTGTTTTTAGATTTCTAAACACAAGTCTAGACACCTTATATTTATATATCCCCGTCCTTTAAGCCTATCTATCCATCTGTCCTATCGAAACATTGTCATAGTTACAAGTACACATATACTTATGTAGATACTATATATGTAACTATATAGTTACGAGGAACATTATTGTTGATTTGACAATCGATTCTTCTTATATGTTATTATTATTATTGTTATTTTATTCATAGTTACTGGGGAGATATAAAACGGGAAATCTAGCACGCTCAAAGAATGTTTTTCTTAACGTCTAGACGCGATTATCTCTCTGTTTTATAATTCGTTGCTGAAGTTTTAATATCAATATTTATAAATTGTATTCGCTTAGTTGGTTTTAAGTCTCTACACATAAGTACAGTATTTAGGTAGAATAAATTGGTTTTGGAATTATATAGTTTATTGTTTAAAATACGTTTAGAAATTGGAAATTTAGCACGCTCGTAGAGTGGGCTTTCCTAACGTGTTTTATTTTACGATTTCGGATTGGTTATTTAAGATGTATTTTATGATTAATAAACAATTTGTTTTGTTCTGTGATTATGCTTTTCAGATTTTTTTTTTTAATTTTTAGACTTAGGTAGATGTTAAATTCAAGATTTATTTATATATAAATTATTAATTTATACGTTATGACTTTCAATAAATGTATGATATTGAATTTTAAGACTAGGTGGTGTGTAGGAACGAGTCCCTTATGATTCATTTTTCCTTTCATGTGCCCAAAATACTGATTTTTTTTAACTAGGCCCAGAGTAGTTTTTATTTTTTTACTAAACTGAACTTAACTAGGTACTACTCACGATTGTGTATTCGTCCAACATTTCAGAATACCGTACTCGTAAACAGCAATATATTCTTCCAAACATTCATCACGTCGTGGGGCCGCTCCACGATTGTTCATTTATCTGATAATAATCTCTTTGACTCGTGTCACATTTACCGTCAACTGTCGGAAAAACGATGAATGCTGAATGTTCATACAAATGGACCAGTCCCACGACGCGCTGAATTCGACGAACACACACATCGTGTAATATTTAAAATTACCAATTTTATAACATAAAAATATTTTATGTACTAAAATATATTTTTAAATGTTATAATAAATAAACTGTGAAAACATATTTGGTTTGAACACCATGAACATTCTGCATCTTTGAAAGGTGAACTATTTAATAAAGACAGTTTTATTCGGGATAATAATATATGACATATGGTTATGATTTTTGAATAAAGGAGAAATTAACAAATTTTTATCCAATAAATGTTTTTTTTTTTACTGGGTACCTACTATTTATTTATATTATATTTTATTAAACATCTATTTTGTTTGTATTTACAACGTTTATATTACAATTATATATATATATATATATATATATTGATAAAGTATCGTACCTAATATAACAATAATATATAATATTATTATTCATTATTTTTACGTCTACGTCGCCGCGATAATGAATGAAAAATAGTTTTACACGAATGGTCAATGAAATACGCGGTGGCAATGACGTACGTGTTCTGGAAAATATTACAATAATATTATTATCAATTGGTTGCGTTGCGCCGCGCCGTCCGGCAGCTTTCGCCGCAACCTTATCAACACACGCACTACACCTGCCCGCCCAACAGGTCGCTATGCGCTCCCGAAGGTAAATGGACTGTAAAAAAAAAAAACCTTTTTACTTTCCATAAACATTTCGTGGATAAGAATTATCCAAAACAATAATCTTTAGTAATAAATGGGTGATTCCTATCCATTTATGGAATAGTTACACTTATATTATACGACTGTTTATGGTATACATACACAAAGAAAATAATTGGCAATTATAAGAACGTTTTGTATTTTTGTTCACCTGTCATATGTTGGCGAGAAATGTTTTAAATAATTAAAATACTGGCGTTTTTCGAACGTTAAAACGTATAAAAAATACTTTCCGATCATTAATAACTATCATAATAATAATAAACTATTATAGTATCTATACTTTCATAGTATATGTTTTACCTATATAAAGACATATTTTACATCACATATGTGGTACAAGCAGTCCAAATGTTTTTACTCGGCTTATTTTTGTTTGTTCACAACAAATTTGGGGATATTTTCGAATTAAACCGTTAGAATGAGTGAAGTAAGTGAGTGAGTGACCCCGTGGCGGGTGCGATCAAAAGAAGTACACTTAAGAGGACGTCACACATCTGTTTTTAAGATGTTTTTGATGATTTTTATGAAATTTTAAGAAAGATCTTACTTAGTAGGTACCACATTTTATTACTGTTTATAATCGTGATATTTGTTTAAAAAAAATATGTTATACTTTCCTTCGTAATTCAAGTTTTGTGGCTTATAGAACGATCGTATAGAATTTATAATATAATTTATATAATATATATATATATAGGCACCAAATATAATAACATAACTTTTTCCAACTTTTGACAGAGGATTTTTTTGTAAGTAATTTACATTCTGTATTGGTTGATTCTAATAAAATTCAAAATTTTACAATTTACAATTGCTTATGAAAAATACAATATTAACATCGAATAAAAATGGCACTGTTGAGTAAATGTTGTGAGCTTTTTATTGATATGAAAAATATTTATTTGCTATTATTCTCGCCGATATAATATTTGAAGTCGGATGTGGTATAACGTCGCTTAAAATATTTTATGCTCAAACATCATAGTGCTGAATACCTAACCCTATTCTATGTTTAAATGTGTTGCAGCCCTAATAATAATAATAATAATGGATGAACCGTTTCGAAGTTTATGTACTGGGCACTTGCTATACTAATACTTACTTGTTATATCCGGCATCTGGTCTCGTGCTTCTTATACTTGTACTTACTTTACGTTAATCATTCCATTTTTAATGATTTCAGAAATCTAGATGTCATGTTGTTTATTGTTGGGTATAATTTTACTCATTGATTCGTAGGTACTTACTATCATAAGATAATTTAGACGACAGCCTAAAGAAACATATTTTAGTTTGAACATATAACACATACACAAGTATACGTAGGTAGGTACAGCATTGAATGAAAACTAAAAAATAACATTAGTTATTATATTCTACATTTAATTGGTACAACCAGTTATATAACCATAATTTTGTTTATATTTTATAGTACATTCTTCATAACTCAAATTTTTTTAAATTTACACCTATAATAATTTGAAACAAATCGTTATTTGTTTAAAAATTAAAACAAATTTGTCTCAATTCTCAAGGACATAAATATGCATACTAAAATAATACTATATACTATATATATATTATAGTATACCTATTTAATCATATTTTATACGTATAAATTGCAGTTAAAGTTATTGTTCTCAAAAATAATTGTTTATTATTTAATTGTACATTGCGTTGATTAAATACGCTTATACTTAGTATTCTCTATTTGAGCGGTGTAGATAAAAATTAATGATTCATAATTGAATACTCTTAAAATGCTTGTCATAGCTCGAGAATAATGTCGATAGTTAATATTTAGTCACAACCATTTTATTATTCAATCATTTACATATACTTAAAAGTCGAAAAATATATAGCTATAAACATTTATATATATAAATACATATAAACAGTTATTCATAAAATACTATCCTAAGATAGGTATATATGATAATTAATAAATATTATGCATGTCCATTTGACACATGCTCATGTTAAAAGATGATATAAAACTTGATTTAATAATGTAGATTATCTAATAACTAAAAAAACTGTTCTACAATCATTAATGAAATATTTAAAATTATTTTTAATTGCAGTTATTTACATTTTAGAAATTATGGGCATGTGTTTTAATATTTAATATTAGTTATGTTTTATAAGTTATAATTCAAATGTAATAAACATTCAGTTTATTGGAATATTATGTTGATACATTTTTTTCCTTAAAATAATATAATTATAATCAATGTGAAATATTATTACACATAATATGAAACAAATATGTTAATTATCAAATATTTAATTTAAGCTCATCGTATAAATTATATTACAACAAATAAAATATTTTCTTTACTAAAAAAAAAAATCAAAATTCCTCTCCCAATGCAGATTTTTCAACAAGGTGATTTATATTTTACTATTATTAAAATTTATAGAAAATAATTAAATTCCAGTTAATGATTAAAAAATATAATAATAATATACCATGTTCGTTTTCATTAGGATATTAGTATATTACTAAGGAATTATAATATGTATATGATACAAATATATTATATTTACACATATTATGTGTAAATCGAGCTTCCAGCCATTAACAAATGTTTACAAATCTTTACTAAATTCAAAAAATGCAAAGAAGAGTAAAGTTTAAAGAAAATCCAACACATTTTGCCAAGAATAAAGAAATAAAAAATTTGGTGGTCGACTCTCCGAGATATTATCCTAGACAAAAATTAATTAAAATACAGAAAAAATGGTAAACAAATAATTATCTTCCTATGGATTAAAACAACGTCAACAAACTATTAACAGAGCAAAAATAAAACATTCGCTTCAGCCATTTTTTTATTATTATTATTATTATTATTATTTTTTTATCAACAACGAATTTCGATCAATATTCGAATATACATATAAGACTATTATTGTGTCTGGAACAAAGCAACAACGACATGAACAAACTTGCTCTAAATGCCATCAACAACAGAAAAATCCTGCATGAATAATAATACAAAAATATCAATAGTTTATAATTTTATTTTTAAACTCCATTGGTACACAGTAAATTAAATAAAACGCGAAACAAGTATTAAATTGCGTAAACTGTATTCATTGTAAATTAATATACAAAAAAATATACGATTTTGTTTTGCAATTGAAATTTACAATGAAATAAAATGAAATTTTAAAAGATGAATATTATTAGTGAGTAAATTAGGTGATTTATATTGCTTCAGGTTGATTATTGATTTTTTTTTTTTATAGAAAGTGAGTAATCGAAATATGTCATCATAATATACAGGGAAGTCATAATA
Organism: Pemphigus obesinymphae; assembly: GCA_025469235.1. Classification (NCBI taxonomy): domain Eukaryota; kingdom Metazoa; phylum Arthropoda; class Insecta; order Hemiptera; family Aphididae; genus Pemphigus; species Pemphigus obesinymphae. The sequence goes on from JAIPRL010000113.1 coordinate 82,790, forward strand.
ATAATAAAAACTGTCAGTAAAGGACAATATGAACATTTGATAAATGTCTATACTTAGCTATAAAAAAAAAAAAAAAACTCAAATCATATTGGGTTTGTACTCAGTTTTTTAGTTTTCTGATTTAATATTAACCCTATCAGCAATATTCCCAATGTATTTTCACTTCATTGTTTCCTCATAGTATTATTACTATATTATATTTCAATTAATTTACGTACCTAGTTTAAATTGATTAATAAAATTCTAATAGTCACAATAATATATGCTTAATTTATTTATTAAGTATACAATTAGGATATATACCAAACTAATACCATTTCAGATCTAAAAAAATAAAAAATTAAATAAACCATACTTTAATAAAATTATAAAAACTTATAATTTTCCAATGGTGTGTAAACAATAATGATTTGTATAACTTTTGTGGTTTGGATTTTCTATTGAACCCATTTACATGGTTATTAATAATATAGGTATTCATCTATAGGAAAAATCACTTTATTTTAATGTTTAATTACTTATGCAAACATACTTATTCGTAATTGTATAGTTGTGTTTAAACACTATTGCATTAAAACGTAACTAACAATGAAGGACAAATTAAGTCGAGTCTGACATTGTCTGTTGTCTATACGGTTTAATAGGTTTCAATTGAAAACCTTGTAAAAGAGGGATTAACTGTAATTTTAGTTTCATAACGCAAAAACATAAATAACTTAATTTAAAAATAGATGGTTAGGTTTAATATTAAGTACATATACATAATATTATAGTTTATAATGTACAATAAATGTAATTTCAAAATTTGATATTGATTTAATCAGAAAACATAACAGGCACACTGCCAGTGTTCACACTGGTGAGTAGTTTACATGGTATAATTCGGAATTACCTATATTATAGTAATGATTTAGTGTCGAATTGATGATGAATATTTATTTCCGTTAATTTTAATTAACTTACTATTAAATGAAAAAATCATTTTAATTGTTTAAACTCAGTCTCAAAGCTATTAAAATAACATAAACAATATACATATATTTAAAGTATAAAATTAATTTATTGTTTATCAAAATAACATCTATTATAATATTCGATATTCCTAAACAGTTGTATGCAGTAATAATTTATATTCTAAATAAATAAATAAATATAGGTAGGTGATATAAACTGTACCTATACGGCTATACACTATAGTACTATATACATAGTATACAGTTATTAATGAAGTATTTTTAATTGCTGTGTCTTTATATGGGTATTATGTATGTTAAATATAGAATGATAGAGTGATTTTTTTCATCATAAGCCAGTAGCTAGTCGATGGAGAACCAAAATGTGTTATAATACTTACAAAAAATCATAGTTTTGAAATTCGGGAAAAAGTTTCATCTTGGGGCACTGATTAACCATAAAAATTCGCCATCGATATGAGGTCCGGAACAAAGGTTTTTTTGAGGTCAAAGGTCAAAAAATAGCCTTTTGGTGAATAATTCGCTTTATAATGGTCGCATGACAACAAGTTTAATTTAAAATTAATAGAAGAGATAATTATCGATAAAAAAGTTAAAATTCATTTTTCGTGTACTAGTGACCATTTTCGAGGTACAAGACTTGCCAAATGGCCTTTTTTTGAAATTTTTTTTTTAAAGTTTATAAAAAATAGCTTTTTTGTAAATATCTCGTATTCTATTCGTCGTACGATTAATAGCTTGAGAAAAAAATTGTAGGCAGGATATACCCTAATAATAAAATAATAAAATTCCGCCCGTCCCTCTTTTATAAATTTGTGGGGGGGGGTTAATTCTCCCCCAAATCTAGTTTTTTCTAAAAATATCAATAAATATTATACTTACGACAAAAAAATTAAAATAAAATTTTTTTATCGTTTAATTGTCTAAAAGTTTTATGATTACATATTTTTGTCTAGATGTAAAAGTTAGGCTAGAAAATGAGCCTCACAAATCACCCTCTTTGCAAAAAAATTAAGCCTTTTTTCTATTATTTACCCGTCTCTTATTGAAAATTCGTCAATAGAGTATTTTTAAAGTATTTTTGAGTAGCTAAGAAGTTATACTCTATATATATGTACGTACAATTTTTACCAAAAGGCCATTTGTATTGTGTAAAAACAACTGTTCTTGCAGTAAATGGTTAAAAATGAGTCTGTAAAAAAAAATAGGGGCCTTTAAGTGTAAATATCTCGCTTTTTATTGGTCGTGCGATAAAAAGTTTCAAATGAAAATGTAGAAGAAAAAATTCTCTACAAAAAAATGTATAACTGATGTACGAGCAATTGTAATCGCGGTACACGGCTTTTAATATAGCCGTCTTTGAAGGAAATTTTATAACACGATAAATAATGCATAATATATATGCATGATATATAATGCCTTTAATTCGAAGCAAATATTTTTTGTGACTTTTTTGTTAGAAACGTTACCTCAATACCATACATTTGATATACGGGGAAGACATTTTCTTATTTTGGCCATTTTGGCGCCCTTAGAGACATTTCTGATTTTTGTTTTTTTTCTGTGCACATCTATAGCACAGTTAAATTTGACGAAAAATGAGCTATATTTTTAAAATGTTCGGATCAAGCTGAAATTTTGCATACACCTTAATTATATCAATATAAATAACATGTACAAAGTCACCATTGATTTTTTTATTTTTTTATTATGGTATATTCTTCGATAATTTTGCCGCTCATTACTCAGCCTTTTTAAAAAAAATTTTATCCCTCCCACGCTATACTGAGGGCATTAATGCACTCGTATTATTATGTATTTTTTATAGATTGATATATCAAAAATCATAAAACGGTTTAAAACACGTGTTTGCATATACAAAATCATTATATAGGAAATTCCTCTACAATTTTTTTCTGAAGTTATTAATCGTACGACGAATAGAATACGAGATATTTTTAAAAAGGCTATATTTTTTTTTTTTGTAAAAAATCAAATTTTTCAAAGAAAGGCCATTTGGCAAGTCCTGTACCGTGAAAACGAATTTTACCTTTTTTATAGATAATTATTTCTTCTATTAATTTCAATTTGAACTTGTTGTCGTGCGACTATTAAAAAGAGAGTTATTCACGACCTTTGACCTCGCAAAAACCTTTGTTCCGGACCTCATATCGATAACGACTTTTTTTTGGTTAGTCAGTGTTTCAAGACGAAACTTTTTCCTGAGTTTCAAAACTTTATGACTTTTTGTAAGCTCAAGCCCCCCATTGACTGGGCTACAAGGCTATATCTCGGGAATCATAAACATTTTTTTTGGAAAGTTATTTGTACACGCCATTCTATAATTTTCCATAAAGAAATGTATCCCTTCTCCCTTGTTTGTTAAACCTATATCAACTTTTGATTTTAAAATGGAAACTTATATTTTCAATTATATATCCTTACAGAATGTATTTTTATAAGAATTTTCACGTTTTGATATTTTAAATTCGATGAATTTTATCCGAGTAACTCAAATTTATGATGCGTCGGGGGGGGGGGGGAATGTACTGTAATAGCACCTAATACGTAGATATTTATAATGACGTACTACAACAGCTGTAGTACATCTTCACTCCAACACGTTTTAAATTTGATTGATGAAAATTCTTCTGGTAATATTTATCGGATTTAAAAAATTATTTTTACTTCCCAAGATACATTTATATTATACGTGTTTATTTATTTATTATAATTTACTTACCAGTTACCTTGTGGTTTTTAATAAGCACATTTTTAAAAAATCGATATTTTTAATTTCTCAATCAGTTTTTATGCTATAATATATTATAATATAATATAATATACCAACAATTATATATAAGTACGTATGATTTCACTTAATATTTTATCTACATAATACATATATATTGTATATTTATTTATTCTAAATACCATCTTATACAATTTCTAAAATTTTGGCCGACCCCAAATAGTTGGGAGAGAAGGCGAAGGAGAAGGAGAAGAAGACAATTGCTAAAATTTATATAATAACAATAATGTAGGTAGGTAACTACTACTTTCAGTGTTTTGGACGTGTAACACGTACTAACCACTTGTAACGTGACAGGAATGCTGAATGCAAGTTCCCTTTTAAGATACCCCATGGAGTTTTCAATTAAAGCTAACATAAGGCCTTTTTATATTTGTATTATAAATCAAATTAAAATTGTTTCTTCAACACATCTAAATAAATGTTACATTGTTATAACTTAAATATAAATCATATAGACATTAAAAACAAAAATAAATAATAATAATTTAAGTCAACTCATTGGGTTTTATGTTAAAGTTAAAGAAAATATTAATTTAACTCAATTGGAAAAAAGTAAATTAAAGTATTAGAAATTATTCAATAAAGGAAAATTAATTTTTCTACATTTTACTTTTTAACAGATTAAGTATAAATTTTCCAAATATCAAAAACAAAAATATGGCAAGTATGTTAAATATGCTTAAATAGAAAATAAAAATTATATACTGCCCTTCGAAACTATTTTCAATTTGTATTAGGTATTGTATAAGTATTAACTTAATTTAGATGATTATGATTTATGACTAGCTATTTATTATAAAATTCAAGTAAAAAAATGTGTACTTTGGTCATCAGGTGTCAAAAGGGGTGGAAACACTTTGCTTATGGTATAGGATACTCTTAGTGGATATATTTTATTTTAAAGCAATAATAAATCATTGCAATCAATAAAACCATCGTTTCCCAAACTGTGGTAAGCGTACCACTAGTGGTATGCGGAAGACTACATGGTGGTACACGAATGAAAGGTCGCATGGCGCTAAAACGGAAAATAAATAAATAAATATACATTTTTAATCGTATTGGAAATAGTTAAATATGAAAATAAATTTAAAATAATATTATTTACGTATAATAATTATTCTTTACAATGTAGTACCTATGTATGTGGTACATTTTTATTATTTCGAATCACGGAAAATACGTCAATAAACTATAATCGTTGACACACATGCAGTGCACATACGCAGATAATTTTTGATTATTTTATATACCTATCGATTTAATCATTTTTTTTTCATTAAAATAATAAAATAATAAAATCATTCTATTTTTATTCATTAGTGGTACGCAACTTTTTAATAATACGCATGAATGGTACGTGAAAAAAAAAGTTCAAGAACCACTGAATAAAACTATTCCGAGTGGAGTTTAGGTGTAATATACATATACCTACTTATTTTATTAATAAAATATAAATAAATAAAATAAAATAGGTAATCATGGAGATTGTATTTCTTATTTTGTTATTACCCCTACATTTATTAAATATTTTCGTTATAAAGTAGTTTTTCTTTACGCTTTAGAAAACTACTGGAAAAATCGAAAAATTACTTTATAAAATATGAACTAGAATCAGTTTTCTATCAAAAAGCTCTTTACTCCATAACTCCTACTCGACTATTTCTGGTCGAAAAGTTGCTCACAGAGAAAAAAAAATAAACATCACATGTCGCTCCGCTCAGATTCTAAAAAATGTTTAATTTTTACCGTAGCTTTGACTTTAAAACTCTTTAATGGTTATATTATATACCTCCACGAGAGATAAAATATGGATATACGACAACAGATAGTGGACAATTGATCACGTGATAATTGATAGCAATCAATAATGATTGCGCGACAATTGACTGTGTGCCACAATGGATAGTACAACAATTGGTAGTGTCATAAAAAATAAAAAAAAATTTTAACTGAAAATTATGCGCAATACCCCGGAAATAGTCTTCGATTGGCCTATTTTCATAATCTAAACGTATTTTTTTTTAAAGTTTTAGCACTCTGGTATTTATAGTTTTCTTTTGTTGTTGGTCCAATTGTTCAATTTTCATACGATTCAATTGTTCTTTCTTTTGCAATGCATTTATAAACTTCCACATTGATGGATACAATAACGAGTTTATTATTGCAGAGAAAAAGTTGTGTCATCTTTCCACAGAATTATTAGTTTGCGGCAAGTCTACAGACACTAAATTATAGCAGTTCCATATTTTTTTTATAGGAAAATTAGGTTCTCTTATACTATTTGGATGTACATGACCAATCCAATTTCTAAAATAAAACTAAACAAAATTAAATTAGTGTTATTATTTGTTCCGTATCGGGAGAAAGAAAAACAAGTATCTGTAATCTGTATCGATATATCCCAGATATACGTCTGGTATGAAATGAGTCCGTGTTCGATTCGTATTTTGTATGATGTTTTATCAGACATTCCTACCTATATTTCTACCGGGGACAATTTATAGTTGTATAATTACCTGAAAACGTACCTGAGTCCGATCAATTATCGATTTACAGAGTTATATACTTACTAAATAGTACTTACTATATAATTATTATTATTATTTTTCCATTTTTTACGACACTACCAATATTATTGTGGTACTATCAATTATCCGATATCTATTGACGGAACACCGTAAAGTATATAAGTATATATAATCTCGACGATCGGCGGGGAGTTTCAACCATCGAACAACAATGTTTGAAATCTGTTTGTAGAATAATAGCTGTGCGTATTTATTTTATATTTTTACTTGTATATTAAATTCGTCGTAACTAAGCATTTTAAATAACGTGTCATACTATAGATTATTGTTGATAATTGTTCACAATAGACTATCGTCAAAATTCGTATATTATGTACGCACTCTTTAGGATTTATAGTGCTGTAGTGTAGTGTATGTGGACGGTACGACCTACCATCACGCAGAACTGAGAAATCAGACGAATAAGTCCCGTGAATATCACAAAGTCGGAACGTTGAATGACAACGGCGAAGATATCGGAAATGGCGTCACTGCCATCAATGCAGCAGTACCCGTCGATGTGGATCAAGCAATGGTTGGACAAACCGGAAAACGCGTTCATGTGCACCGTGGACGACACGTTCATCGGAGACCGGTTCAATCTGATTGGGTTGGACGAACGGGTGCCGCACTACGAGTTGGCCGTCAACATCATGCTGGACGAGGCCGTCGACGTAAAGTCCGCCGTTCAGGCAGCGTTGGCAGCTGAGTTGCTGTACGGTCTGGTGCACGCTCGGTTCGTGATGACGCCTCGGGGTGTCGCGAAAATGCTCGAGAAATACGTGGCTCGCTGTTTCGGAAGCTGTCCACGGGTCAATTGCGAGTATTCGCCCGTCTTGCCCATAGGTATGTACATTTTTATTTTTATTTTTTTTTCAAATCATTAACGCCGATCGACTCTTTACAAAGGTATACAAACAGGTATATTGTAATAAATTTAGTGAAGTAAACGGGATTTTAGTAATAAAACGTGTAGCAGTAAATATGCGTTCCTTATTACGGAAGTATGTTTATTCAGAGAGGAATGTAGTCACACATCATTTTTGACAGTGGCGGTACATCATTCATTGAAAAATAGTTTGCCGGGGGGTGGGGGGGAAGTGTCTTGGAATCTGGTAATATAGGAATTCGGATGCTGAGTTGTTTAAGTAATCTTGGAGCATCGATTTGGCCCTCAAATAACCCACGAATGAACTTAGTGCCGAGAAACTTGCGCCTCGCTTTGAGTCAATCGAGATTGAGTACTTAAATAATAGGCCCGTAATCGTATGCACGGGATGAAGAATGCTAAGACAATAACCGTCGAAACGTAAGAAGTGGGTTTGAATCCGATCAATTCGCTGTACATCACTGGCGGTATAAGATAGGATAGGGTACCACACGACAGCACCAAACTCAAAACCAAGGCAATGCCTATTATAGTGCGTGAAGGCAGCTAGACGAGCTGAAATTTGCATATATTATACTAAATGTATACTCTGATAGCAAAAATATGAAATACACCAAAATATGTTCTCGAAACTTATAAAATAATGTTCTAATAGTATTTTCGGGAACAATTTATAGTTATATTTTCGGTAGTTTTTCTTTACGGTTAAGAAAACTATTGAGATGCCTAACGGTAAAAATGGCCTATAAAAAAAACCTACAATAAATTTTGTTTCAGAACGATTATTACTTGAAAAATTATACTCAGTTCCTTCTACCCAAAACGTGTATACCTACAGCAGACATATAAGAAATTAGCAAATTGAATGTTTTTATAAAAATTACTAAAATATGGTCAAAGAGTTCTGAAATTTTCATGATGTCAATATAGTAGGTACTATAGTACTATTTATGTTATACATTTCAAATTTCTTACATCAAAATATTCCAACATATAAAAATGTTCGTTATAGTTTTCCTTTATTTTAAAGAAAACTATTGGGAAAATCCAAAAATAATCTTTTTAATGTAGGTACCAAATAGAATGAGTTTTTTTTATCAGAAAGTGTCTTAAACAAAATCTCCTACTTAGCTTCTTCTGGACAAAAAACTTAAATATACAATATACATATATAAAATAATTTAAAAATAAATCGGTTTCTATAAAATTATATGTAAATTATTTGTTGTTTTCCAATTTATAAAAATTGTTCGTTAAGATTGGTATATTAACTTTACGAGTCAGGAAACTATATCTACTGGGCAAATCAAAAAGTTACCTCTCTCATAAAGTAATTACTAGGATACATGTTATCAAAAAGTTCTTTACCTGATAACTCCTCTATTCAACTTCTTCTATCTAAAAAAGTATATACATATATGAAAAATATTTTTAAAAATCCACATCATTTTAAAATCAAATACATTCATCAGTATAAAATAAAATATAATGAATAATAAACTAGAATCTAAAATACACTAGAAATAAATTGTTGTCGTGTGCCAATTGGGGTCTTTTTTAGTTGAATTTCTAAATTTTTCGAATGGTATTGTAAAATATAATATTATATTGTACATATATAGTACACCTTCGTTGCATTATTATTGGATGCGTCAGTTTTTCAAACAAATAAGCATTTGTATGAGTATAACATTGTAAATATTAAATAATATATCAACCTACGATCAAAGAGAATTTATAATTAATTTCTATATATATTTCCATATTGTACGGATATGGGATATCTATTTTAAATATGCGAACGTACTTTATACATTTTAATAATCTGAAAACTATGACGCTTAGTGGAATATAATTAAAAGTTGATATATAATAGCTTTTGAAACCGAGGTGAATTGCTCTTTTTTAAATTAAACAAACTCTCTGTGTAATACATCTACAAGCCAAAAAGTGACAAGAACTTATTATACATAATTTATAATTTTATATACAACCATTATAAACTCTCTAACGTCATACTAAATAATGTGTCGAAAATTTTTGCGAGGAAAAGTAAACCACGTTCACTTAACGAAAATATTTTTATTTAAAATTATTATATTTGCTCGTGTTCATTTAGATAACAACGATATTTCTTATAATATACTTATGATACGTGTAACGATAATATGTGGAAATTAATAATATACGTACTACTAACTATATGCAGTGTTTATGTTTTAATTGTTGTGCAATTATTAAAAAAAAGTACATTTATTTTGTAACAATATATAAGTACAAATAATGAAAATTTAAATTGATCAAGTTAGTTAGTTAATGGCAAAAATAATTAAATAGTTGAGTTAAAAAAATTCATTTTTCAAGTCGATTGATCTTTTTAATATTATAGTTTAAAAGACGCGCCACACATGTGATTTTTAAGGGTTTCTGTATAGGCAAATTCCAAAACATTTGTATAAAATAAAAATCCAACAATTTCAAAATATTTAAGTAATTTAATATTATTTCCGTGTTAGTACCACTTTTAACTGTTGAGCAATTATAGTATTTATTAACTATATCGTTTTATGAGAAAATGTTTTCTAGGCGGTAGATAGTTGTAATTATAAGAAGGAAAATTTGTACATAATATAGTAGAAAACATTATCTGTGTTTTATCCGTTGTATAATTTTCGATAGCATAAATAGAACTTATGTCATGTCGTCTGTAAAAAATGCCTAAAAATAGTTTTTACAAAATTAATAACCTTTTTAATATATATATATATTTATTTTTATTTATTATATATATATTTATAATAAATATATATATTTTTTAAAGAACAACCGTAGAACACACATAATTTTATTTTCTATATTATGTAAAAATCTAGTTTCTGAATTACGACTATAGCATTAAAAAACGATTTATTATTTTTATTTTTTCTTCCTCTTAATTCCCACCTTTAAGTAAATATTAGAAGCATAATGATAAAGATATTATTCGTTATTCGTCAAATGGTATTTTAAAAAAAAAATTTTATCATGTCAGTACAGTAATTGGAAAGTCAGTAGCCATAATTTTTGACATAGTGAGAATATTTTACTGCATTTTTAAAATAAAATTACTTATTGCCTCTATTTTAGCATGATTTACAAAAAAATATTTCAAAAATCGTCAAAATTTTTTTTTGAATTTGGTAGAATTTTGAATGAATAAGAGCAATTTAGAATTTCAAAAATACAGCAAAATATTGCAAAATTTCAGCTATTTACCGGTATTAAAAAGTGTGAAAAATGTATAATTTTGCAATATTTTACGGCATTTTTGAAATTTTGAATTACTTTCATTCACTTAAAATTCAATCAAATTCAACAAAATTTTTTCTCAATATTATTGATAAGTAACTCTATAAAATGGTTGTTTTAAAATTTATCAAAATTTTTTTTTTTTGTAAATCATGCAAAAACAGAGGCATTAAAAAGTGATTTTATTAAAAAAAAATGCAATAAAATTTTCGCACTATTTCAAGAATTAGGGCTACTGACTTTCCAATCAATGTACAGTGTACACATGTACTATATTATGTTGTCGATTTTATTGTTTGTGTAATATTTTATTACCACAGTCATAGATAAATTTTATCTAGGGAAAAAAAACGATATCTGTTTATAAACGTGACCACGAATGGAAGGAGATTACTACCTATAGGTACCTATATATACTATCTGCACAATTTACTGTCAATATTGAAAGTGTTGGAAAAATGTTTTTTTCGGGTTTGTTTTAGGGCTCACCGACGTGGTGGGAGAGAATTCGGTGAGACTCTACTGTCCCCGGTGCATGGACGTGTATGTCCCTGCGACCGGCTCTAAAGGGGCGACTGTGGACGGCGCGTACTTCGGAACTGGTTTACCGCACATGGTGTTCATGACCCGACCGGAGTATAGGCCATCGCGGCCGAAGGGTCGGTACGTGGCCAAGATTTATGGATTCCGTGTGCATAGAACTGCCAGCGAATTACAGCGACAAGAAGCCATCGGATACAGGCGCAGTTTACTCTCCGCCAACGCCATAACCGCCTCCGCCGACTTCACCGCTCGTCAGTCCACCGCTACATTGCCGACGAGGTAGCGGAATTACATTACGAAATAAAAATGTTCATTTTGATTGTTACCATTATTATACTCTAGTTAGGTATAATATAATATTATTGGTATAATATACGGTGTGTATTACCTAGGTCGGAAACGTATTATATAGCCGACCATATGTACACGTCATAGGCGCATGCGCACGGAATTATTGTGTATGGTCGGCCGGATACGCATTATATTCCCAACCAACGTTAAATATATTCACGATTAGTGACATAAGTCACAAATGACTAAACATTTTGTAAACATGAAATCATCCGACTATATATTACAATATACGCGTGATATGCGCATGGCACTACGGACTTGGAACCATTTTTATGAGTAAAAACATAGTAATATATATAAAAGTAAATGTGTAATATGAGTAATATTATAATAATCAGATCCATTTTCAAACGGGGACCAATTCGATTGCTATCTGCAATATACCCATTCCCAAACAGGTGCCGATTCGGCTACTTCCATAACAATAATGTCCTAGACAGTAAAAAATGATTAAAAATTGTTTAAAACATTATCAGAAAATAAAATAATAATAAATTAATGTTTGAAAAGTGTATTCAATATGTAATTATTATTGTTTTGAAAACACCTGGACGATATTAAATAGTTGGCAGACAAGGTGAATGAGAAGCGATTGTTTTAAAAACATGTAAAAAAATTATACCTTAAGGTGGTTCGAGTCGGTCAAAAAAATATTGTTTTTAGACTTTCCGCTGTGACAAAATTGCGAGATTTCGGCTGGCCTGATTTTAATCTGTACAAAGCATAAGATTGTTTGACATCTTTTATAGGTTTTAATCGAGCCGTTTTTACGAAATATGAATTTTCGACTTCGATATGTTTAAATAAAATGTTCATATTTTAAGCATTTTGTACTTGTGTATATCTAAGGCGGAAATTCCTATTTCGAAAAACGCCTAGATTAAAACCTATAAAATATGTGAAATAATCTTAAGCCTTTTAAACAATTTAAATCAGACCAGTCAGAGTCTTACAATTTTACACAACGAAAGCAATTTTCTGTTCAAAAATCATTATATCTAGATTATATAAATATATGGTAGTTCGATTCATTAGTTTCTCAATTTTCGGACAAAATATTAATATGGGATTACAAATATATTACAGATTATGAAAATAATCGGTAAAACCTAGGAAAAAATTTGATAATCTGTTTTTTTTTGCTTATTTACGGTGTAAATGTATTTTGTCGGTATTTTCGAGACACATACGCCTCCTCCCCTAAATAGTTTCTTCGGGACAGCTCTTTATGCATATATTATTTATTATTAAAAAATTGAATAGTGGCAGGGTTGACTCCTTCCCACCATATATGTGCCTCTGGTATAAGATCGTTTAAATAATTGGTATGATTATTTTACCTGCATAATGCAAATGTTTGTATAAGGTATTCTTACTATGACAAATATAGAGTGCATCAAACGCTGATATAGTGATATTTAATTAATATTCCGATCTGAAACTGAAATATCCGACGTGACGTAAGTATTAAATAGTTACATATATTATACAAACGTGAAACATTTTGTAGATGTGTCCAATGGTCACTGTCCATTATTGTAACGATAGACGCACGTACAAAATTTTGCAATCAATTTTAATAATATTACATTTTTAGAGTAAATAAATTATATACAATTCTTTTTAGGTATATCCATAGACGAAAAGGCTATAATGATTCAAGCACTAAAGGTTAATATTTATTGAAACTTATACTCACAAAAATTATGTACTGAGATCACTTCGGTAATCTGTGGGCGTATAAGAGATTGCGTTGTCATATTTTTGAAATATAAAAGCAATTTATTATCCCAAAATATAATCAAAACTTAATGTATTATAGATATAACGGTGAATTTATCATTTATTTTGCTATTTTTTCTGTTAAATAATGTATATTTTGTAATTTTGACATACTTAAAATGCAATTGAGTCCAATTTCCTATCGATTGCGTACACTTTATGAAACATTTTAGTTGTGTTCTCAACGTTAAATAATGTTTCCTAAAAAACATCACATTACTCATTGAAAATCTGATAACTTCTTCGTTTCCTAATAAAACTAGTAAAACGATAAAACGTTTTCTAATTTCGATAAAACAAAAGTTCCGAATTAGGTTATGTCAATATACCAAAATGAAGAATGAAAATTGTATTTTAATTTCATAATATATTGTATATTGTGATGAAATATTGAAAAATAATTATGTTTGAAATCTTAAAGGATAGATTTCCCACTATCAAGAAACAAAATTACTTTAATACAATAATATTATATTATGTTAACTCTTTTCAATGCCCATAAGATATACTCGTATATTAAATATTTAAAGTCATATTTAGAAACACAATATTATTAATGAATATCATTCATATATTTAAATTCCTAAATATTACCATTATTATAAAGTAGGTACTTTACTACTTTAAGTAGGTATATTACTAGCTACACACTAAGTGACTATTAATGATAAGAGCTATAGAAACTAAATAATGAGCCTGGGTAAAATCTTAAAAATGCACCCATTTTGTTTAAATACAAAATTGAAAGACTAATTGTTTTAAGTAATCAAGACCGTCACAAGGGAGTGAAACACATTTACCCACACTTTAGGAAATTAGAAGGTAAATAAGGTTTGTATGGTGTTCGGAAAACTAATGAAAAAGACTATGACATTTTTTTTGCTTATTTATGTTTTCAGTAAAATAAAATCTGGTTAATTAATGGCAGTCGCACCCCTCCCCCTTATATATTTTTTTGGGACGTTTCTTTTAATAATGAGTTATATTTTTACTGTAATATATAAAATAGTATATTTAAAAACGCTAAACTAATTTCTTCAATCAATATATTTTTTCCTAATTTACCGTAACTATTAATTATGTAAAAAATAAGTAATTTAATTTTAGAAAATCTCCTATTTGTTCAAATTGGAAATTTAGGTTAATAAATTGTATTTTTTTATAATATAGTATAATATCAAGTGGTAGCGTACTTGAATTTAATTAAATTTCATACAAAAAGTCAAAATAAGTTGAAAAATGACCTGTACATTCCTGATAAAATTTTCTACCGGTAAATGAGTACAAAATACAAATACACTGATTAAAACAAGTATTCTGGTTCAAATTTTGTTCACTGAATAAAAAAAAAAACAATAATTAAAAATATCTTTATAAAAAACTAGTTTCCTCTGCTATCCGCTCAGAATATAAAAGATCAGTATAGTATCAAACTTTTTCTGCTTCTTGTTCACTTTATCTCTCGAACATTATAAGTCGGCTCCCACTTAACTTAAATTATTGCAATAGACTTTAGATTTATTTAATAACGTTCTGTAGATATTCATTTACGGAATTTTTTCAGAAATTAAAAATACATTTTAATGTAAATTTTTAATTTTATGATCTGTAATTTTTGAACGACAATGAGAAAGTCATCCGTCACCCACGGTTAAAAAATCTACATGATTCAAAGTTTTTGAATACTGTATGAATATTACAATTTTTACCTCAAAATTTATATATTATACGGTGCTGAAATTAGGATATTTTTAAAAAAATTTTTATAAAATATATTATTTTATCGGAAAAATTTAAAACATTCTCGTTTTTACTATTAACCTCTATTCCACAACTATGTTCTTTATACTATTGCCATATGGATAGATCCAATTATTTAAAAAAAAGAACTCAAATCTCAAATTTGTTATTTTCCTCCCCTCCATGACGCCTTAAAATGAATATTTTTAAAATCGATTTTAATGATAATTTTGCACCCTTTAAAATTTTGCACCCGGGGTGTAGGCCCCATTCGTCAATCCCCCACCCTTGTTACGACTCTGAGTGACATTACTAGTGACTACTTAAGTATATAAATTAAATAAGTTAGAAATGCTCACTCTGCGAGCGTGGTAAATTCCCGGTTTCTAAACTTATTTTAAACAATAAACTATAATTCCATAAATAATTTTACAACAATTTCCTAACCTATTACATATTTATATTTAAGCCACATCCACACGTTGATAGTAGAGCATGATACTAGCAATATAGCTAGTACTCTGGCACAATAATTTATGTATGATAGATAGGGTGTTAAGCTAGTTACACACGGAGCGATTCGTTTCTGAAAAACACGAGTGCACAGTATCGCGTTTCAATTGCATTCCCGCTGCTTATTAACGCCCCATTTTATCACGCTAGAACTTTTAAAAGTTTAGTTTATATCATAAATTAAGATATCTTCGTGGTTATGAAAATTGCAGCGAATCATTTGTGCCAAAACGTGATTGATTATGTATATAAATATAACCTAACCTACACATATGTTATAACTACAAATTTAAAAATACCTATTCAAATATATCCGTTCTCTGATTATTAAATTTATTCGTTTTTAGTTAGTTTTCTGCTTAGTAAAAATAGAGTTGAACGATGTTGACGCCGTTGCAGTTGCGTAGGTATTATATAATCGTAATCAAGAAAAAAAAGTTAAATGGCCTTAAAACGTACCTATATTATAAAATAAAAGTGAATTTACACTACTTTGTGTCATTCATAATTTAAAACGTCGTGTTAAAAATCCAGCGATGAGATTGGCTGATCACGTTGGTTACATTTATAATCGTTCGTATTACCAAATGTTACCGTAGAGTTAAAATCCTTTAACTTTGCCGTCGTGCGGTGCGGTTATAATGGTATACTATTATCATTGAATCATGATCCGAGTTTATTAATATTATCGTTCCCATTGCTCATTCATCTTGTATTCTATACTCGACTACTCGAGTACTCGCTGTTAAAATATTCAATGTATTCAATATAATTTAATAATAATATAATGTAATATATAAAAAAAAAATGACTTAATTTGTTTAAGTATGTTTTTATATTATTATTTATGTATTTATTATTTAATCTAATAATAAACTATAGTTATAATACTCAATTTCATAGTTAACATTTTTTTTCATGTCACAAAATAATTGTATTAAATGACAAAATGATTTGATTTTATAATAAACAAGTCATTAAGATATTACAAGCTACTCCTGAAGTCCTGAACACAATCGAGTTCAAAGATTCAGTTTTGTTGTACCTACAAACATGCGAGCTTTTATTTATTCACCAGCTATTATCATTATCAATAATCATTCACCACATATCATGATGATATGATAATATGAAAGGTTACCTTCGCTTATTTAATAGATACCATTCTAACAAGATTACGTAATAAAAAAACACAATGAATTTATGGACGACATGATAGAATATAAAGGCACCTTAAAAATAATTCAATTTATTGTAAAATATTACCTATACCACATTCTATCTGGTACAATTGAAATTGATAATAAATTTTGTTAAAAATAAACGTAAAAAATCGTATCGACCCTCGTTTCGTACGCACCGTTTGCATATGTGTATAAATAAATACATTGTATAATTTTTGACGTGTTTCATACGCGATCCGAAAACACGAACGCGAGCTATCGAATCCCACCATGTGTAATCAGCTTTACAGTCACTATCGCACTATCATTTATTAAAACTCGTAAATATATGTACTAGTTCTAGTAATTATTATGAACTGACGGACATAACGGGAATATAATATAGAACTAAAACAAAATCATTTTCTAATTATGTTCATGTTTAATATATTATATAACAAAAATAACTTCATAAAACAACTATGTATAATATATACATTTTATCAATGCAATTTATATATAGGTATGATTGTTTTCCCAAAAACTAATGTATAGATTAGTTATTAAATTTATTTTAAATTTATCCCCATTATGATTTTATTATTAATATTGCTGGTTGTGAAGTTTTTTTTTTTTTTTTTGTATAATTTTATTTGAAATAACTAATAGTTTACAATTGACCGCTGTCATTAGTGTTAAAATGAAAAAATATGATGATTAATTTGATTAAAATATGCATTTTATAGTAGATACCTGGATGATGGATTTATTATACATATATAATAATAATTATCATTATTATTATTATTATTATTATTGTGACACTAGTGTATAAATATATTTTGAATTATTTTTCATGATTATAAACTAGGTTTATTTTATTTTTATTTGTCATTTACAGGAACTCTCTGTATTGTTTCTTTTTAAAAATTCTTCAACTACAGATAATAAATTATATTTTTATTATCTCTACATATAAAATATTTAAAAACTCACCATATTAATTGATTTAAACATTATTTATGTTATTGAATAAATTTAAAAAGTTAGTTTATAATTTATTAATAGTAACATCCAGCCCACACTTACAACTACTACTTATAACATATTATAATATAAGTATACCTATTTCATATAATTGCATAAAATAATTAATAATTATTTAAACTTATAGAAATTTAGATACACACGAATAGTTAAAAAAAAATTATAAAACATGAATGATGTATAAATTATTATATAATAACTTACTGTAATAATTACAGAAATATAATTTATTTCGATTTTTTCAGAAACCCATCAAGTGTCAACTTTCTGATTTTGAGAAAACTTAAAAAAACTTTCCCAGCAAGACTGTAATTTTTATTGTTGATATATAATATTTTTTCATTATAGTAATAGTACTTAACAAAACAATACTACTCTGATTTTTTTTTCATCGAACTCGTTTAAGTAAAAAAAAAAGAATACAATTTTTGTATTTGACATGTTTCTGCAGTAACTTACCATTATTATCATATTTTATCCTGTAAAACATTAATAATGTAGAGTTATTTGAAGATTATTAAATAAAACAAATATTTTAATTAATATAAGTTTTTATTATTGATAAAAAGAAGATTTATGTGTGTACAAGTATCAAATATTCGTCTTGTTAATTACCTACGGGATCATCACGGGTTTTTCCATCTGTGGTTGTCCATTTAAAGATTTGGTCATAAAATTGTTCATATCCAACCAAGTAAGGTTTTAAATTCTGCAAATCTGCTATCGTTTTGTTATTAATGGGTACCTATAAAAGTATGACCTAAAGATAAGTAAAAACTAAAGAAAGTATGTAATTTTTTTAATAAATTTACCTGTCCTATTGAATAGGCCATCTCTGTAGGCAACTCAGGAGGTACTTTACCACCCTTGAGTAAAGAAAAAGTTGACTTTATCAAATCATCAATATACAATTTTGCAACAACTTTTCCACGGGTTTCTTTATTATATAAAAATTGTTTATATGTAGAAACTTTGAAACTTTTTCTTTCTGATTTTTGAACATCTCTTCCAGATGTTTCATCAGAATTTGTAATTTTTTTGTATGATTTTGGCCACCATTTCTTGAAACTTAGAATGTCTTCTGTTTTTACTTGGTAAACTAAAAAACAATTTTTGGAACTAGCCTTTAGAATTAGTTCAACATATTCCTCTGGTGTATATATGCGATCAACTTGCCTCAACGAACGTTTTATAGTACCGAAATCTCGATTACATGCTGAGTAGGAATGTCCTCGAACAGGAAAGTTGTGAATGATAGTTGAAAATTTCTTCCTGTCGCATAGATTTAACAGAAAACGCACAACTGTGTGATTTTTGTTTCGTCCTGATGAACTATCGCTGAAGAGTATTAAATGTTTCACTGTATTGGATATTTCTTTATCTATGTAGTTCTGTAAGAAACTGCATATTTCATCGGGTGATTTGTTGGCCTCTCCCTCATGATAAATGTATATTTTAGACTTCTTCGTTTTCATGTCAAGTATACTAAAGACGTTCACCCACAGTTGGCGCATATAAAAAATTTCTTGGATGGGTATAATAGGAAGGAGCAAATTCTGCATATAATTAAAGTATAATACACAAGTATCGTCATCTTTGTTAGAAGCTGCAGATTTCATGTTAGTATAGAACTTTTTCGCTCTTCTTTTATGAACTAAAAGTTCAGCCACCACAATACGTTTAGCGTTATCGTTTAAACGTTTGTCTTTTAACTTAGAATTAAGATTTTTACAAGTACTACATACATCTACCTGAGGTCGGCCAAAAGAATATCTAAAATTTTCCTTGTAATAATTGTAGAAAAAGTTGTAATTAACTCTATCTTGAAGGTTCTGATTGTCAGTAATAAACATATCATACATTTTCCTAATGGTTAAACGGACATCTAGATACTTTTTAAGTTTTCCACTGTGGTGCGTCTCTTTAACCTCAAATTTAGATATGTGGTCATGAATGAGTATACAAATCTCTCCAGATTTAGCATTGCCACTCCTGTTCTTGCCCCTTCTATCAGTTGGAGTTATATTTTGAAGTAATAAATGACAAATCCTCTCTAATCTATCTCGTGAAATTCCATGAACTGCCATAAAAACATTTTTGCATACAGTTTTTAATATACCATTTACATTAAGATTATATAAATATGAATGATTTTTCTTATAATGTAGAACATTTTTAGGTTCGTCGTTAAAATTCTCATGGCCTACTTCATTTCCTAGGTTTTTTTTACGTCTATGTTGGATTTCTTTAACCTCGATTAAAGTTTGTAAATAGGTGTCTTGGATGTTTTTATTTTCTAGAGAATAAAAGTTATTCCATATTTTGTCTATAACCTGACAGTTAATGATTAAAGAGCATTTAAAGTTGCACTTACATGAAATACCTTGTGGCTTAATTTTTTTGGAAATTAGCTTGTTTTTATAGTTTGTATAGGCCTCACCTTTAACCCTGGAACTACGTACTATATTACGTTTATAATTTTCCTCGTGGACAACTCCACATCTCCGTTTAGGTCGAGGTTCGTCTTCTTCTATACTAGACATTGTTTTCACTCCTAATAATGACTAATAAAAAGTAATATAATAAAATAAAATTTATTTTTATAATTATTCAAAACACAAGTATAAAACACGTAGTAATAGGGATTACACAACATTAAACAAATTTAAAACCATAGAATACAATCTAGTTCAGCTAGCTAGTGATAAGATTGTAGAGTAGTCAACTTTACTAAACTGCAGAATAAAATTTCCCACAGTTTAACGCAGAAAGCCGTCAAGTGCTGTAATTTGACGGGTTTCTGTTCTAAATAAATTTCTTTACTCAAAATTAAATAGCTATGGAGATTAAATACTTGACGGGTTTCTGCACTAAACGATATGTCTATTTTCAAAGAATAATAAATTGAACCTAACTCATTTTTTTAGTTTTTAAAATTTAATTAAAAATATCGTTTTGGTAATTATAACTTGATAATTTATATAAAAAAATCATTGGAGCTATCAAAAAAAAAAAAAAAAAAACAAATAAATATTTTTTTGTGAACACTTTTTTTTAAAAATAATTAATTTCGGTAAATTTTACTTTTATGAAAGTTAATTTTAAGAAAAATATTGATACATAATTATAATAGGTATATTCAACATTCATATTTAAGAATAATCAAAAAACAATATTTTTTTGTAAGGAATATTCAAAATAGGAATCGAAAAACATTGGGAATGATTTTTATGTGTTTATATAATTTCATTATTATTGCATTTACACAAAATAATATATATAATAAATAATGATTGAGGGAACAATAGCTAAAATAATTTACTCTCTAAAATTTTGGTAAATAAGCGTGTTTTAACGGCACGTTCTCTATATATTAACAAAACGACATTATATTTTTGTAACGAAAACATCCAGATTTGAATGGTTCTTAAATTACTTACTTTTCCAAAACTACATATTTACATAAAAACTATGAAATATGTCTCGGGTTATTTACGTTCCTATAAAATATTAGTCGCTCCATTTATTAATTCTGATCAAATTCTATATTTTATTTTAATGCGTCTCCAAAATAATTCTGAAAAAAGTTCAATAAATCTCAATATGACTCTTACATACAAATATATATATTATATATTTTTAATTTACACATATTAGTTTGATTAAAATTTTATTTGACAGGCTTTTAATTTGACGAACCTATCAATAACATTATAATGAGTATTTACAAAAAGCTACTTTATTATGTAAATTGGAACACATAAATTACTTCACAGTCAAGAGAGACAAACTAATTAATGGCTAGAGGGAAACATATTATAGTTTCTCGTTGTTTTCAATATTCTCCTGGGGAAAATTTCCCTTTTGATCACTCAACGGACACCCATGTTTTCATAGTTGAAAGTTTACAAAACATAAATACTTTAGGTATTAAATTGTATCTAACATATAATAGGACGGTGCCCAGGTAAAAAGAAATAGGTGCTTATAAATTCTTGTAGATTTTAATAATCTACATCGATCGGCATGAAAAAACAACAAACATCGAAGAACATATAGTAAAAAATATTGATAAAAATTTTTTACGTTTCGATGTTTTTGACAGTTTTTTTTTTTAGTTTTCCGAAAGTAGTGATTTTGTACTTATTCTCTGATATAGAGAAATACTGTGGTACCATCCAATAATAGTATACCCTACTAAAATGAATCAATACGATAAAATTCAAGACTATATATACTATTATAGAGATTATAGAGTTGTCTCGGCTTATATATTGTTCAAAAATACTACGGATGATATTATAATACCTATACATATACCTATATGTATGTGTGTGTGTGTGTGTGTGTGTGTAGTTTATGTACCATAAAACACGTGCACGGTTATATTAAAAACTCTCTAGAGTATTATGCGTATATGCGTAATGTTTACGTATATATCTAAAAAAAAAAAAATGTAAAATGTGAAATGTATATAGTATAGAAATAAGCAGACATAATACTGCACGTACATTGGTCCATATAGAATACAAATCACTATATGTAATTTTACGTTTGTCGCGAGGCTGCGGCGGTGGTAGCGGTGGACTTGTTGTCGTCCGCCGGCACGGCGCGCGTATGTAATATATTATTGGGTCGTGTGGGCGCCTAAGGGTGACAACGATAATTATTTTCGCTTGACTTGACCCTCTGGGGAGTATTCCGACTGGATCGCACGGGGGTAAAATACCGGGGTGAAAAAAAAATGTAAGCATAATAAAACGTTTGTAAATATATTACGTACGAGTATGAACGACGATAACGACGAATCGATCGATTTATACGAATATTATAATAGTAATAATAAAAATAATAATAATAATAATAATAATATATAGGTGTATAGGTTATAGTGTATATAATATAATAGTAAGTTACCTAGTATCTATAATAATAACCTATCTATAATAATTTTACGTAATAACACCAGTATAACGCATTAGCGCGAATTGGTTTTCGCGTACCGAGCGCATCAGTGTATTAGAAATTGCATACACGAGACGCCGGCTTATGAAATAATGCGAGAACTTACGTGGTACAGTAGTGTACTATTAACATAATGTTATGGTTTTTTTTTTATTTATTTTTAAAAATTTTTTTTTTTATAATCCCTTGTGGCGGTCGAGGCCTACCGTCGCCGCCGACGTTACGCACATCTCCACCCTCGTCCCGTCGCCCGACGTGAAGGTGTCGCGCGTGCGAGGGATGTGTGTACAAAGCTCGCCGGAGGAGAGATTTGTTGTGTTTGACGGCGGTTGCCGAGTGCGTAACATTCAATGCAATTAACGATAGTATGGCGTAGCAAAGTCTTTCTCCCCCCCCCCCCTGTAATAGTGCGACGATTATTATTATTATTATATATATCGATATTTTTATATTTTCGTATTTTAATTACATTCAGTATATATATATATGGTAATATTGGCCGGTACACGCATGTATACACCCGTACTAAATAAATACATACATACACACACACACACACATATATATATATATGAACGCATTTAGAGAGCCCTGTGATTTTTTATTTATTTCCCTCCGCGCGTACCGTCCGCCCCGCCGCCCGACCGCGAATATGTGAGTTGTGTGTTTGTTGTTCAATAAACCCCATTCCGACCGGGGTCATATTTGGTCATGCGCATTCCGCCATCTGGTGGAAAACGGTCGTAGTCCGCGTACACGGTTTTTCGCCCAAATCGAACGTGCCCCAGTAATGCGGCCGCGTCCGTCTGCAAGCCTATTGTCGACGACGGCTGGTGCGTAGTGGTTTTTTTTTTTTTTTTTATATAAAAGTTTTTATATATATATATATATATATATATATATATATAATAATCAGTCGGCGGACCGCTGTTGCTGTAAAATCGTTGTTGTTATTTTGTATTTTGTATAATTTTTTTGTACTTTTAATTTTTTTATTTGTTCTTTCCTCTTTACAAAGGGACTATAATATAATCTCTCTCTTTACACACACACACATATATATATATACACACATATATATATATATATATATACATAACACGTTATCATATTGTTCTCTCTCGCAAACGTAACACGTTTTAATAAAACGGAATACACCGTCCACTCCCGCCGCAGTATTCGCGCACGATCGGAACGAATATTTTGCGCCGCAATAAGTATACGTACGTCGCCCGGCCGTTGAATAAGTATTCATGTTCTCTATACGGTAATCGCGGCGAGAAAATTTAAAACGAAAAACGGAAAGCCCGAAAAAATGTCACGGCAGCCATTGGATTGCGAACGCGTAGCGGCGTACCGTGCACCGTCATCGGCGCGGCACTGAAACAAAAGGTTCAACGACGATTGCCAGGTAAACACTCGCAAATGCGGCGGCCGGTACATAATAATAATAATAATAATAATAATAATAATATAGTCAATCGGCGGCGGCCGTTTTCGGAGTTTTTTCGTTAGAGTTTGGCAATTTAAGTTTTTTTTTTTTTTTTCATCCATTGACGGCGGTCCCATTTTCGTATACGCTGTGGACATCGTTATTATTTATTCGTGTATATTCGTGTTCGGCCTATGCGTCAGTGTCCGCACGACAATAACGAACATATATTATTGTTTACCAAATTTGTATTCATGTATACATTATACGTGTCGAGTTAACGACGTGTGGAAAAGTATTATGTATTATGTTCGGAAAGGTTACACGACAACGAAATACCGGTCGGAGAGTAATAGTTTGACCTTTTAATTTTATAACGAAAAAAAAAAAAAAAAAAAAAAGTGTTCGCTAAAAACCGCACACGATTTTTACACAATGTTATATAGATACTATTATGTACGGCCGTCGTAAGCCGCAACAGTGTAATATAATATAGATATAGGTACCCACTCGACGGTATTTACGGTATACCTAATATTTGTCCACGTATAGAAGATATCCGTTTATAGTATCCATAATCCGCTTTGCAGTAGTATGTATAGGATACTCAAAGATCGGTGAGCTATTGTTCGATGCAGTGGTGGGCATATTAAAAGACATTATACAGGTTACACGATTTTACGTTTTTTTTTTCTTCATTCCCCTCTCTCGCCCAGGGAGCTTCTAATCTCGTTGCCATGACAATACGATAATATTATACGCAGTAGTGTGTTGATTGAAGAGAGTCGGAATAGGATATTATTGTACATTATGGTCGCCGGAGTACATAATAATATATACTCGAGCGACTCAGTGGGGAAGATGTATAAACACCAACGTTGGCGACATAATAACACGTTTAAACGGTCTCGCGGTGACATTTTTTCACGCAGCGGCCCCTTGTACGCGTAACAATATTATAAACGACCGCGTTTTCCCCGGGAAATGCACTCTCAGCTCGTCCGGGATAAACGCGCCGCGTAAATGCAACGAAAGATTTCCTTCATTAGATTATGCAAATCGCGCGTATACGCGCCAGTTTCGGTGTGTATATATATATCGATATATTATATATATATATATAGGCGCCACTGGAAATTCGAGGAGAAAATTCCGAGCATCGCCAAAAGTAAAAAATAATAACGAGAAGTGACTTTTAAACAGTACGTTTTACTCGTAGTTCATTTGATATGCCATAGATTGACGATCTCCATTATTTGATTAAAAAAAGAGAAAAACCACCTGTTATTTAAATTTTCATTATACACACGTAATGAACACATCAATTTAAAATATGTCCATCGATACTCGCCATATACTTACTATAGGTAGGTCACCTATGATTTCTGTGTACAATTTTCCGAAGCAATAGGTACCGATTTCTGTCTACACTTTTGACCTAGATATATATTACGGTTGCGTTTCTAACGGACATAAAAGTGAAAACCCTATGTTAATGTTGTTTGTTAAATGAAACAATAGCAGCACAGTATATATAATATATATATACAGTGTTTAAGCCAAAAGCTTGTTTCACCACAGTTATACAGTTTGGTAAAGAAATCGTGCGGAAACATGATTTGTATCAGTTCAGCGTGTTACTGTTAGCTCCTTTTTTTCAAACAGAATGTAATTTCAGTTTAAAATATTAAAATGTCTTTGAAATCGTAAATCTCAAGGCTTTTCGTTTGAGTACATTATGTTTAAAATATCTCGTACAATCGTTAATAATAATAGTACACAGCCAGAGACATCATAAATATTTTTAAAATTTGTTTTATATTTTTGGTTTGACTATAACTATTTTATATTCCATACATGTCTTTAAAAATTAAGTAATTAATTGAGTAAATTCATAGATAGTTAATAAAACTATTTAGGTAATTTTGAAACTATTTAATATCGAATCCACATTGAGAGATAAAAAGTGAGAGTGAATTTTATGGAAAAGGTACATAATTTGAATGGGATTTTGAAGTACACACAACACATATATATATATTGATGTATTCTTATATTCTCTTTTGGCCATTCGATTTTATAAGGGTACGCATTTCGCATGTCCTGCATAAATAAACAAAATGAAATTGAAATCGAAGTCCTAATAGTCATTGAATAACCGTCACGTTTCTGTACTGGTGAGGCGGTTAGCTTTTTTTCAGTGGTTAACTGCTAGAACAACGTTCGGGCTTATTTTAGAATACACATTATTTTTACAATAGTATATATATTATTTAAGTAAATATATTATATATTGATATTCTTATTTTTATGAAGAGGCAAAATTACTCCCGGGGTTCTAGAAAGCCAACACGTGGTCTATATTGTGGGAGACAGCAGGAGATCGATAGTGGTACGAAAAAATGTCAAAGGTCAATTGCGTTCTTGTTTCATTTAAAGCAGACAAAATCTCTTGTACACTAAGTAATACAAAAACATATTTTCAAATTGTCGTCTCGTGCAGATATATAATACGATGTATTATTTTTAAAGAATCGTATAAATGAATATACTCTATGGTTTAATGGTTTATTGTGTTTACTAGGGAAATGAAAAATATGCGTTTGGTTGAAAAATGTGAATGATAAAAATTTTAACTAATTTTGAACGATATTTTGTAAACAAGTGTACATTAAATATTATGATATAATTATTATATTATGACAGATTTTGACATGAATGGGGACGTACAAAAATTTTATAATATTAAGACAATGTGGTATTATAGTTCCTTACGAGGAACTTTAAGATTTTCCCGTCTGTAAGTAGAGCAGTGAGTAAAATAATGTTATTTTAGAATACAATGGATACTCAACTTTAGCATGTTATTGACACGTGTAAGATTTTCAGACACCCTCTATTTTTCTATAAGAAATTACTATATAACAATTGGACAGTTTTCACTCTATTCAGTATACATTGTATACTATGCATACACGAATTAATGATATTATATATCATAATAATACTTTAATAATGGCTGTTGAAGTTTAAAATTCTATAAACAAAGAAATATCATATATATTATACTTACTATCAGTAGGTATTTTATGAATGTATAGGCCTATAATATATATACAGGTATATAATATGTATTATCAATGGTATAAATGTAATTTGATTCTATAATATATTAAACGTCCAAGTCAGTCAAATGGACATCAGTCCACATTAACAATAAATACATTTTGTAATTGATTGTTGAAAATGAACAAATTAAATTAAGTAAAACTAATAATTGTTTATTAAATTATAACTAACATTCTTAAACTACATGTACCTATAGGTACGTTTTAAAACTTTTAAGTTCCAACAATGATTGAATCGATAAATTTTAATTTGTTTGCGAAGGAAAAAAAAATTATACAACAAATATAATATAATGAAAAATATGAAATAATGTGCTACATACACTAAAATCCTGTTAGGTACCCCTATTTAATAAAATGATTGCCCATGCATATTGCATGATTTAAAATAACAATTTTAACATTTTATACTTGCATGTTTTTTCAGTCATTATGTTTTTTATTGAATATAATTTAAATAAATTAAGTTAAATTATTACCATAAAATCAGTATTTTTTGCTATTATATGTTTAAAAACATTACTATAATAATATAAATTAAAATATAAAAACCAATTTCTATTCTATAATATTATAGTGTATAATTGCATTAAAACAATACATGATATTATGTAGCTATAGGGATACCTATATATGAATACGTATACTATAATGAAATTTTCATATACATAATATAATATTTTAATAATAGCTATTAAAACTAATTTTTTTAATTTAGTAAAACTATATACCTAAAATGAATATAAAAACAAAATTTATTTTTATTTAAAAAAATAAACAAAAAAAAAAAATCAGTTTAGTAGCGGGTAGAAACATTTTTCTCGTTGAGTAGTGTCAGTGGGAGTGGAGGAATTAACTACTTCACTTATTAGATAGGACACACTTGGCAGATGTATTGCAAAAAAAAAATTAAAATATCAGTGGAAGTATGATTATTATTGCCAGTTAAACATTCAAATATTCAGTATGTTTAATACTACATTGTAAGAATAAACCTAGCAATAAATATTATAATTGAGTGTTCTTCTCCTTCACCTTCTCTTCCAACTATTTAGGATCAACCACCGTAGTCTTGCAAATCTACTTCACTCGATCTCCTACATTATCTCCACTTATCCCATCTCATATCACTCTCTATTATATTTCCCACCTATTTTTCGGTTTTCCTCTTCTCCTTTTTCCATCAACATACATTAAAATACCTGACACTTTTCTCCAATTTATTCTTCCACACTTTATCATGTGCTTCAGATCTTTCTCTAAATCAATGTATTTATGTATGACGGATCCTAAATATTTGAGTTTCTCAACCTACCCATATCATTTCCTTCAGTGGTGTCATTTTGAGAGTGGCAAAGGGGACATTTTCCTCAGCCTAATTTTTAAAGGTTTACTGGGCCGATCGTTGGGAATATCGACTTTATTTTCCCATAAAAAAAAGGTGTAATAAAAATATATTTAATAGGTACTATATGGACTTGTAAGGATCGGCCTATAGTTGTACCCTCAATTGCCTTGGTTCATACTGATTTTAGACTGGACTTGGTTTAAATTTATTTTCGGGTCAGGCCGTGCATTAGAAAAAAAAACTGGTTTGGGCTGGATCGAAAATGTTTGATTCTTGCAGGTTAATGGTAAGTACTAAAAACCGTTCATATTTTTGACCAGGCTGGACTGAAAAATATTTATTAGGTTCGGGTTAAACCGTGATTTTCAAAATGGAAACGTTTTCAGGCCGGCCTGGGATATTAATTTAAAAAACGGCGTCTCAAAACGTTAAAAATTAAAAATTTCGGCTAAGTTTGAACATTTTATTTGTTTTAAGACGCCTGGGCTGGCTAAATACTAAATGATAAATGTAATTTTAATCAATAATTTATAATTGGATAATTTATACCATATAATCAGTGATGTATTGGTAAAAATATTTGTTAGTATAAGTCAT
Source organism: Pemphigus obesinymphae (assembly GCA_025469235.1). Lineage (NCBI taxonomy): Eukaryota > Metazoa > Arthropoda > Insecta > Hemiptera > Aphididae > Pemphigus > Pemphigus obesinymphae. The sequence continues at coordinate 111,938 of JAIPRL010000113.1, forward strand.
TCTAAAAACAATTTAAGACAAAAAAAAAAATAAATATTTTTCTCAATTCACTCTAAAAATATTCAATCTACATTTTAAAGTTACAAATTTCAAACATTCTTTTATTACATTTTTATATTCTAAGCGGAGCAATGAAACTATTAATTTTCCAAATACGTTTTTTTTTCTGTAAGCAACTTCTTGGATAAAAGTAGTCAAATACCTAATCATATTAGGATAAAGAGGTCATTTTTCAATTTTTTCAGTTGTTTTCTTAAGTATAATGAAAACTTACCGGAAATAACATGAAATCTTTATAAATATTTAAACTTTTTAAAACAATTTTACAATTTAACAGAATCATTTTTCAGTAATTTTTGTATAATTTTGAAGTATGATTTTTTTTGCACGTAAATTGTAAAGCTTTACTCGTAGGTACACTTTTTGGATAGGATCGAGTCTATCGGGTAGACATTTTTCTTATAGGAAATTTGTTTTAGTTAATATTTTAATTAGGTTAATTTTAAATTTTCAAAAAATAATTTTTTTGTGTATTTTATAATAATTATAAACAGTTATTTATATTTGTCGTATGAGGTACTACGATAGATACGGCCGTATATGTATATATATCCCCACGTATCATCGATTTTTCATGAGCTATATGCCATGAATAAAAATATCGTATTGGAGGTATATGCTGTAGTATATTATATAATAGTAATAACTAATAAGTAAGTAGATACCATATTATAGATTAGTCACTTAAATTCATAGCTCTAGAGATGGTTAGATGTTATGTATTGAGAAGATACCAGAAAAAAAAAGATACTTAGGTAATTAGTTTTTAATTCCATCCTCTACAATTTTTTTTCTTAAACTTTTTATCGTACGACCAATATAAAGCGAGATATTCACTCAAAGGTTATATTAGTGATTTTTGACCTCGAATAACCTTTGAAGCAAGAGGCCTGTTGATAAGGACTAAAAAGTCCAAAAATTCTTAAATGACAATGTTCATAACGGTCTAATAAAGATGTGTATCAATATAAAGCTTAACGCTAATTTTTCCGAACTGATGCCTATTTTCTGTCTAATTCGTCTAGGCTATTTGACTAATGACTCTGTTACGAAATATTAACAATCAAAATTAATATATTAAAAATATACAATATACATTACACATATAAATAAATTAAATAAATAGAACTTGTATCTAGTGACCAATATGTTCAACACGAACTATGGGAGGAATAAAAATGTCTTTTACTCATAAAGGGACCGGTCAAAATGTTGCCCCCATCTAATAAAACCTGAAATGATGCCACTGATTTCCCCTTAAATTCATTACTTAACTTTCTTTAATCACTCGGTGTTCCTTTTCTCCAAAATCATGCTCTATATATTCTGTTTATCCCTTCTCATCTTTAATGTTTTTTAAGAGCTTCCCTCCACTTTCAAGTCTACCGATAACATATTCAGGACTCTTTCCTACCAACACTATATCATCTACAAACTGCATGCAATATGGTAACTTACCCTGTATATCCTTTGTTATTTCATCTATTTCCAATGAAGATCTTAAAGTTAAATCTTGGTGCACTTATACTCTGATACTAAAATCCTCAATTACATTTACATGCATCTTTGGTAATCTCGCTAGGAACTCTGTTATACACAATCTCTAGATCAATAAATACCATACATAACTTCCTTTTCTTATCCCTGTACTTCTTTACTACATGTCTTGCACAAAATATTTTCTCTAATGTCTCCATGCTTCTCGGCATAAATCCAAACTTAATTATTGTAACAAATATCTCACTTCTTACTCTCGTATGGTCGTATCTAATAACTTTTCCCAATCTTTATACTGTAACTATCCATCTATAATTTATATATTCTTGTTGATATATTTTATTATTGAATATGTTCTTATTAATTATAACTAAATAATGTTAATTTACAATAGTTAGGTATAATATACATATATGAATGTACTGTCTATTATACATTCAGAATAATTGGTAATGGTAATGATTTTATCTATCATATTGTGTTTGACATTTTTTCCTAGTCGTTTTCTTTTGAATTCCAATTAAACTTAATTTTAAATTAATTTAATACAATAACCTATTTATATAACATTAAATTAGTCATACTTAATATATTTTTTTTACATTTATAATATAATAACATAACAATTCGAGCATTAATAAGTTGGTAACTATTATTCAAAATATGTAATAAATATAGTTAAAAATGCACTGCAGTATATTAGTACTTTCTACATTTTTTAAAATAAAATATAATTAGAAAAATCAGCAATTTCATAGGTGTAAAATGACTAAAGGATATATGTGAAATTTTAAGGATATATGTGAAATTTTCCAAAATTTGTATAAAGATTTTTGAATCAACAAAAAACAAAAATTCAAGTACATTTCATATTAAAATAAATGTTGTCAAAAAATTTTCATTTACTGAAAAAATTTGTGACTTCCAAGTTTCTATTTATTTTTAAATATAGTTAGAGTAACGAACCAATAACCTTGTATTAATTTTTTAGATTTAAAAACCCAAAGTTACACCTTCTAGGACTTAAGAATATCGTAATCTTTAATATCTAAATATAGCAAAAAATAATGAAAAAAAAAAGAAAAAACTGATAATTTTATCAACGTTAATATAGTATACGTCATGTTATGATTGGATCAAGTCTTCAAGAAGCTGTTTATAGAAAAATTAAATAATATATATAATTGTAAAACCACTTCCTCGCTCCACAGTCCACTCAGAATACAAAATATTAAATTAATGTTATAGGCTTATAGTTAATGAAGTTTTCCGTTTTAACAGTAAAAAATCAATATAAAATATAATATAATTTGCAAAAAGGATTATTATTAGTTATTAATAATTAAATCAAAAATGAATTTTTAATGTCTCTATTTTCGAGTCAAATTTTATTTGAAGAATAATTTCAATCATTTTAATATGTATATTAAATTAGTATAAGATTAATAATTTGGATACGACTTTCACAGTTAAAAATATTAAGGTACACGTCATTTAATGAGTAAAAATAGTTATATATATTTGCACCAGTAATAATAATTGTTATAAAAATAAAATTGTTTATTAACAATCCTAAATTATAAATATTATTAAATTTTATTAATGCATATTATATAAATAATTATTAAAATAAATATGTCTTTAAAGTTTAAGTCTTAATTATCTATTTAATTATTATTTTCTAGTCTGTTTTTTAAACCATCTATTATATTCTGTTCATTGTATTTTAAAAAAGATACATGGATATTTTAAAAGCAAAATAAATAATAGCTGACATTGGACATTATTGTATCTGACATAAGAAAATATTAAATACAATTTTAAAGAAATAATTCATAGCATTTTAATAAATATGTCAAGTGAAGCTCAGTTTACTATAGTTGTTATATTTTTAAAATTCAAATTTTAGTTGTAAGTAATTTATTTTTATATATTTTAGTAAGTACTACAATTTTTTATTTTTATAAAAATCTAAATTTAATAAACATACCTTATTAAAAATCTTTGTATATGGCCTACCAATGGATATTTTTCAAAATGTGTACCAGTTAAATATTTAAACTGTGTGGCGTACAGATGATTAGATAAATATTATTATAACTTTTTAATTGCAATAAAATCTATTTTGTTCAAAATTATAGGTTTGATGTAAATATTACTGATTTTATTCCCCGCGTAATTCAATAATTATTTATGATTTATCTATTCAAAAACTACTGAGAAATTAAAAAAAAATCTTAAAGTAGGTACCATCCGTTTCCAATTTCTAATCCATAATGTAGCTAAATGGAACTTTTCGGTATACATATTCAATCTAAATACGTAAACTTGGACCTAGTTAGTAAAAATAAGAATATTGTAAAACTAAATATAGTTACCGTTCAGAATATTAAATATCTTGAAAAGTTTAGCCAAAATATTTGTTGAATATACATTAATAGTCAACGAAGAGGGGTAACGTTTTGGAACTTTCTGACAGTTTGTTCAGTCCATTTATCTAATCTATTCAACCCCACTTGGAAAATGTCAATTGAAACGTTAAGAGCCTTTAGAAATGATCAAAATTTCACAGATTTTGCAATATCCAAATACGCACTTATTCAAGTTAATTTATGTAGTTTGTTAAAGCAAAGATAATTAAAGATGGAATCCAATTTCTATTGTCATGATTGATACCTTTCTTTTTGTATTAAATTTAAATAAATTTATTCATAATTAAAATGTATATTAAATTACAATTTGTGTATAATTATTTTAAAAACTCATCCTATAAACAAGACAGGGAAGCACTTCGTACATCGAATAGGATATATAGGGAAAGAAGTAGATAAATCATTGAACTCGATAACTTTTATTTTGGAGAGAAACTCAAAAAATTACCTCTTTAATGTACAAACTATAGAATTATTTGCTATCAAACATTAAGCTCATTTTTAAATTTACCTACCTATTATAAATATAATATACTAGCCGTCTTATTTGGTTACGCCAGGGATTTTAATTTCTATTTTCCTTTAAATGCATTATAACAAAAAGTATTAATATTTTATTTTATTATTATATTTGACGTTGAATAAATCTTAAAACCTACTTCCTCTTTGAAAAAAATCATTGTATGTATCGTTTCACACGACGGAAGTGGATATGTATATATTCGTGTGTATGTATTTATGTATGTATGTATGTAAGTATGTATTTATGTATGTATGTATGTATGTATGTATGTATGTATGTATGTATGTATGTATGTATGTACCTATGTATGTATGTTCTAAAAATAGTAGCTTAGAATCTAAAATGAAATGAGACTATATTATTTACTCATAAAATAAATTATATTACAATATATTATAATAATTTATATTAATATTTAATACATTTGTTAAATACGTAATATTATAATATATCATTGAATGTATTTACATCATATTTTGATACTGATATGTTACCTTCTTGTTTAAAACTTTAACTCTTCGTCTCCTTCTTCTTTCTTGCTTTCTCCCCACTATTTGGGGTCGGCCACCATAGTCCTTAATTTCCACTTAACTCGATCACCCGCATCCTCTTCATTTACACCCGCTTACCAACTATCACTCTCTATTATTTTGATCTACCACCTTTTCTTTTTGGTCTTCTTCGTACCCTCTTTCTTTCAGCATGCATTCCCTATATTAATCTTACTGACTCTGTCTCTTTTCTTATTACTCCACTCCAATCATCAACCTAGTATTCTCATCTCTGTTACACCCATCTTCTGTTCTATCTTCCTATCTATAGCCTAACATTCTGATCCGTACATCATTTCAAGCCTCATCATTATCTTATGAAATTCATTTTCTAATGTAATTAAGATACTTTTAATATTTTGAGATACTTTCATTTATGTAATATATTTGTGTAATTTCGATAGTTCCAATGGTTTTTAATATAACAAAACTAAATAATAAATGTTATATATACTAACTAAGACATATATTTATTGTTTTATAATTATATTGTGTTAACTTATTATAGTTATAGTATCTGTTTCTTTATCATAGCTAGACAAATAACGAAATAATAATATATTTTGGTTGTGTATTGTATATTCCGAACAGATACGAAATGGGTCTGACTTTTTACCAATATAATTTTTTTTATCACTAATGCATAAACTAACCACATATTTATTAAACAAACACTAATAACATACATTTGAATTAATAGATTTTTTTTTTATTTAGTAAACATAATATTCATATTATGTTTATGTTAAAATAACAATTTATGGTTTATAACAATATATAATATTATATAGGTAATAAATAAAAGTAACTTATACCTACCTGTTGTATAGTGTGATAATTCTTTTAGGTAACACTATATATTTCTATCCAGTAACCTCGGATTGAAACTAGTGTTTGAACTAGGAAATATTGAAATACATAATATTTTCTGATAATTTTAAAATGTTCAACATTTTCAAAGTGTGTATACGCAATACAACTGGTATCTTTTGAAAATATCGAATATTTTAAAATTTGAAACAGCTGTAAATCGGTCAATTTTGGGTTTATGATAATGATTTATACGAAATATTTTTCTAATTGTCAAAACTATAACTGTCTCAAATTTAAAATATAAAAATATTTTCAATAATTTTTTTTATATATATATCATAATAATAATAATGATTCATTAGTTCGGTTTATGAAATTGTTTGACATCTGGTTTAACATAAATCATAATACAAAAAAAAAAAAAATATATATATATATAACTTTATACAGTAAAATAATGAAGAATTAAAATGTCTAATGCCTGGTTGCCTGTGGAACTCTTAACAGTTAACGCTTTGTTTAAACTAACATAATACTGTTAAATTGTGTAAACATGTGTCTGTTGTAAAAACTAATAATCATTAAACAGATTACCACTAGAGATATTATATATATTTCCTGTGGTAAGTATGTGATATATATTATATAAGTACAACCAAAATAGTAATAAATTTACTAATATTGGAAAAATATTACTAACAAATTGTTACATTTTAATGACTTGCAAAATTAGGTGATTAATAAACAGATCAGTTAGAAAAAAGTTAAATTTAACAATCATTAATGCAACGATTGTATTGTAACAAGCCGTTAAATAGATAACAGTCTGTTAAAAGTATTATGTAACTGGACTATTGTGGTTTACTGGTTAAATTGGCCTTCACACCACTGTTTTTTTGGTAAATCCACTCATTATAATTCTAACAGTCCGATACGATTCGTGTTTCAATAACAATAAATTTGTAAAATGTATATAAGTTCTTTATAACTTACTCAAGTAATATAATAATAACCTTTTATAATTTCTAAAATATTTAACATTTTAAATACAAATATCTAATTAATCAAAAACAATTTTTTTAATGTGCCCTAAATATGTTATGAATTATGGAGAATTTGAATATTAAAAAAAATAAATAAAATTGGTATAAGCTTTGCGACGTTCTGATGAGATTAAAATAATTGTCTATTTGATTAAAAAATGTACATATATTTGTGGTTATAAAATAGATCGCTGATATGTGAATCTGGATATGTGTAATAGCTCCCGTTTTGATATAGATTACCAACACTAATAATTAGGGCCAGGATGTTTAGGCCCTTAAAAACCTATAAAAATGCCCTAAAAAATGCATTTATGACTTAATAAATAAAAAAATGCCTTTAAAAAAATCAATTTGTAATCTAAATACATAAATAAATTCCTTTAAAAATTTTTAAATTGCTTAAACTATATATTGTATTAGATTTATCTATTATATTTATACAACGTATTTTATATTTCTTATTTGCAGCTTTCCTTGAACTTTTTACGGTGTAATGTACATTTTTAAAACTAAAATGTAAGCACAAATGTTAAACTGTAATTAAAAAAATATATATTATGTAAAATAATAATAAAATAATATATTTGTATAAAATAATAAAAAAATAATAGTTATAGTAAACTCGTGATTTTATTGTCGATTATTGAAAAATAGTTTTAAAAAATGACCTTATAATGTCAAAAAATGCAAAATAAAAGTTAGTTATTTAGATTCATATGTTCACGAATCATATTTTTAGCTAGGAAAGCATCACCTAAGATATTAAAAAAAAAAATAAAAATGCAAAAATAATCAACATTCAGTCTCTACTAATAATCATATACTACTCGCACAGGCACAAAACCGTAGAACTAAAGAAAAAGAAATTGCTTATGTTACTCTTTATTAGAATTATGTAGTCTTGACGCCACTTAAGTAACAAAATGTGTCTTGTTTGTGTGTTATAACTTGTATATGTACACGTAAATTAATTTATAGCGAATTTAATGTTTGCTCGTGTTGGATGGATACACAAAAAAATGTGTATAAATCATAAAAAAAATTACTGTGTCAAGAAAAAAATTCTTAGACATTTTATATACAAACTATATATATATTTAGACCTGTAGGTATATATATTGAACGGACGAATGGCATATAATAATAATATATATTATACATTTATACATATATATGATTGAAGTAGCTTTTGAAGTCCGAGAAGGGGAAGTTATATATTGACGTAACGTCTTATGCGGACGTATCTAAGGAAAATCCATTGACGTACTACATGCGATGGCTTATCTCACGAAAGAAAATAAATAATAATAATTTTAAAAAAAAAATGTACGGAGAGGAAAATCAAAAGTTATAAAAGAAAAAAATGACCTCGTCGTTGCAGTATATTCCGTATAGACGTACAATAATATTATACGAAATACATGTGTACTACTTGGCAACAAAAACAAAAAGAGACTGTAAATTTCGTGTATCAGCCGATGGTTAATGTTCTCGGCGGGAAGGGGCAGAGGGGCTTTGTAGGATGTGCGGTGGCATTGGATCGTCGTCGGTGGTATATATATATATATATATATAGTAGTTGACTTTTTATGACGGCCTTTTGACGAGAGAGGCAATTTGTCCCTAACTCTTATGCGGCTAACCCACGAACAAAGAGTCGGGGGTGCGAGGAAGTGTGATTTCGAGGCGTCATAAAGGGATGGATACGCGGAGTGGTGCCCTATTGGCGTGTCGTCCGCCCGAGTAACAGCGAAGGGTAACGCACAATCGGGGAGAAGGGAAAGTCGATCAAACCGACCGGTTGAATGGAAAGCACTTCCGCTTTCCGACAACTGCTCCGGTACACGTTGTATATATACATATATAGCTGATATATTATTATACGGCAAATAGCACGACGAGGCCGACCGATGGCGTTCCGAATTAGGCGTATAAATAACGCGCCCGTCAGTGTTTACATAAGCCCTTTGGTTCTAGCCCACCCTGCAACCACGTCACATACCTATACCCGTACACACGACGCTATACGTCATGTGCGTCCGCGTCATCGCCCTTCCGCGGCCGCCAGGTACCCGGCCGATCCCTGGCGATGGCGTGCCGAAATTTCCGCAACGCAGGGTGATGTTTCGCGTATAGATTTTGTAATTTTCAATGAAAACCAAAGAAAAAAAAAAAACATAAAAATTATCTAAAATTTTTTTATTAATAATAATTTATTAACGGAAATTAATAATTCGGATTTCATTTTTTTACCGCAATAGTATAGTTAATAATATTATGTACGATATTTTTAAATTAAATGAAATTACAATATAATACGAATGTATAGGATTACGCAATAAAAAATATACAATACGGTGTACATATACATATACGAATATACCACGAATTTAATTTAATATAACGTACAATAACGCAAATAAATAATATAAATATACTTAATATTTAGGCGGAGATCGATTTTCATGTTAATGCGAATTAATGTGTTTATTTATAAATACATCATTGACGAAAACTCATTGAATGAGTTATAAAAGAAATCTGCATGTTCATTATTGTTTCCTAACGTTATTAACACATTGCACTTGGAGTGTTTACTTCATAACAGTTCGTACATTTTTTTAGATAGAATGTCGATTTTTAATGAATATTTTTCCTGATGTCGGAATATTAAAAATTTCTTCCACACCTTTATTTTCTTAATGAGAAATTCTGTTAATGTTGATTGATAAGGGATGAAACGTTGAAAATTATTTTGAACTATAGTTAAATTATGTGACTGAGTTATTGAATTTGAATGCCAGATAGGAGATACATATTCCATTTGGGATCTGTTTTTACAGTATATAAGCATTAAGCACATAATACGCTTAATATAGTGTTTTATTTAGGGGCGTTATTTAAATTTTTTTTTCCTGGTCTGGGAACTTTTAGGCAGGCCAATTTTAACATTTCACCGGGCCATTTTTTTTTAAGAAAAAGCATATTATTATTTAAAAAAATATATAACCTATTATACATTATTATAATTTACTATTATAAATCATAATTAATATTCATATTATATGTGAATACATATAATACATATTATGTAAGTTAATTATGACGTTATCTTGGAGCATTAATGGAAAGCCAATGAAAGCCAATTATTAACATTATTAATTTAGTGTCACTGAAAATTCTGGAAGCTCACAGCGTAAATCATTCGTATTTCTATACGATACAATGTATTGTATTCATTATAATATGAAAGATATAAATTAAGTGATATATATATTTTCTTAAATATAGGTACTGAAAATAAAACTATAAATTATAAGTAATTTGATCCTCTAAAAATAAATTCTGTCTATCCTGTGTGATATATTTTCATTGACCTCCAAAATTAGAGATATTTATTTTGCACCCTGTGTATATATAGTAGCATTTTTGGCATACCAGTCACGTTTTCCCCACAAGTCTGTTGCCAATTTTTACACCGGTTTCACGAAACCACATACAGAGTAAAAACTCAAGGGACACGGATACAAGTATTTTCTTATAGTGTAAAATGTGGACAATTTATTTATACCATAATAATATTTATATACGATATACATATATTTTATGGTCACAATTATTTAATTTAGGATTTAGATAACATATATGCAATAACCAGATATAATATCTAAAGGCTTCAAGTTTTAACATTTTATGTCATTTTATTCTTTGTGTTATATTTTTGTAAATCGCAACGATCAAAAAATTCAAAAGTTTTTACTATAAAATCACATTGAAAACATGTCTTTTTTAGATTTTTGTAATATTCGTAACTATATGAGTATATTTAAAAAAGTAATATATGAAAAATGGAAAATATCGTAACACTCGATATAGAAAATTGTCAATAACAATAAAAACCTCGGATTTAAAAAATATTAGACATTTACGAATAGTCAGACGTTATCTAATCAAGTTTTCCAATTTTTAAAATAAAAAATTGTAACTACAAAAACCTATGTAAAATGTTATACAATTTAATATACAACTCAGTTTTTTACAATTTTTAGAAAAATGTTTACAAAAAAAGTGTTCGGTCATATGAAGAATATAAAATTAACATTACACATAAATAAAAATAAGATAACTTATTCATTTGTTGTTATATCTTAATATAAATATAACTAATTGATTTTTTATAAAATGCTTCTCTAAATTAATAGCTGTCACACAACTTTTAACATTTTTAAAACCAACGTTGTAAAATATTTGAATAAAATTAATTAAATATAAGTATTTAAAATTTTTTATGATATTGAGTAATTTTTAAAATATAATTTAATATATATTTAAAATATATTATATTTTTATAAATTATTTAGGATAGTGTTTTTTTTTTGTGACAAACACTTATTAAATTGTTTTATCAAAAATATTTAGATAATTAAACTCGCGTAAAGATAACATTATGAAACTATATTATATTTAAAAATAGTACCTATATAGTTTAATTTTTTATTGACCCCAGTATCTGAATAATATTATGTATAAATAGTAATTAAATTGATTACATTTGTATTCTACATGAAATATTTTCGAAATTTATTTTTATTTGCACAGAATGGAGATAATTCTTATTTTCAATGACTAATAAATTATTTATAAATAAACAAGAAAATTTAGGATATAAGAATTTCGTTCGACGGGTAGGATACTGGTATCATTAAATATAGAAACAATATATACATCAATTCTTTCGATAAAATCATTTTGAATGGAACTTTAGTTTAATTTACAAAATTAATTATTAATATATTTTTGCCAAATGCTATTAGTAATCTATTAGTGATGATAGGAGAGAGTCCTGAGAAAATGAATGGTAGACTTGATGAGTGGAGGGAAGCTCTTAAAAGTAGAAAACTAAGGATTAGTAGGGATAAAACAAAATAAATAGGGTATGAATTTGTGAAACAGAACACAGAGGAAATAGGGAAAAACTAGAATTAAAGTTGAGTGGGGATGTAATGGGAGAGGTTGAGAGGTTCAAGTATTTAGGGTCTGTTGTACAGAAAGATGGGGACTTCGAAGAAAATATGAAACACAGGATTAAGTGTTGATAGATGAAGTAGAGAGAAGCGTCAGGTGTTTTTTGTAACAAAATAATTCCCATTAGGTTAAATGATAAATTTTATAAGACAGTGGTAAGATCTGAAATGATATATGGAACATATTTTTGGGCAGTAGATAGAAAGATAGAACAGAGAATGAGTTTAGCAAAGATTAAAAGGTATATTTTATAAGTTCGTGATAAGACTTGCAATGATACATGGATTAGAATGTTGGGCATTAGATAGAGAGATAGTGGACAAAACATAGGATTAGTATAGTAGATACGAGAATTTTAAAGTGGATGAGTAGACTGACTAGAGAGGACAAAATAAGGAATGCGTATATAAGAGTTAGTATAGGTTAGTAGTTAGTAGCTTTGATAGTTGAAAAAATGAGGAAGAATAGATTGAGATGGTTCGGGCATGTATTAAGGAGAAAGGAGATTGAGGCAGTAAGATTATTAAAGTAAATGTAGGTTGATTGCAAGAGGGAGGAGAGGAATACCGAAAAAGAGGTAGGGGTGTGATGACACGTAATATGAGGAAGGTAGGGTAAGTGAAGAAGATATGAGAGATAGAGTTAAGTGGAAATGTAGGACTAGCCGACCCCAAATAGTTGGGAAAGAAGGCGAAGGAGAAGAAGAATATATTACTGTCAAAATAAAATTCTTAAAAAAATAAATGATAACGTACATAATATACATAATAGTAAAATAACAAAAATCGATTTGGGTAGAATAGTGTTTTTACGTAATTTTCAGTAGCTTTAGGATTTTAAACATTAATGTCTACATCTTGTATTCCCATTGGGTCCATCTTTCTGTCTGTCCGTCTATCTGCCGGTCCATAGATACTATATAGTTACTACAATAAATATTGTTGATATGACAATCGATTGTTTTAACATTTTGTTCTTTATAGTTACTAGGGAAATGAAAAACGGGAAATCTAGTTTGTTCAAATAATGTGTTTTTTCTAACGTCCATCTATCCGTCTTTACAATCCGTTGTTGTGGTTATTAATTTCAATATTTACAATTTCTATATATTTTGTTAGTTCTAGACGTAGATAATATAATATATTATCTATGGTTTTAAGTTTCTAACAAATTGTATATGGAATTATATTTTATTCTTTAAAATGCGTTTAGAAACTGAGAATTTGGCAGGTTCACAAAGTGGGCTTTTCGAACTTGCTTTCTTAAGCGTTTATCGAAAAATTCAACAAATCTAAAAATAACCTTTTCAAAATACCATTCTGATCAAATTTGTTATCGGAAAATATAAAATTTTCCATAGAAAGCATAAAACTTAGAAATTTAAATCAAATCTTCTATTCGAAAAATTGTTTCCAGAAAAATGAAATAAATAAATATGATTATAAAACCACAAGCTTCCTCACTTCGCTCAGAATCTAAAATTAATACTATACTTAATTTCAGTTTTAAATTTTATTTTTTAACATTTCGAATATTTTAAAAATATTTAAAATACTTTAAAGTATTTAAATACATTTTCAAAACGAGTATTTGAATAGTATTATAAATACTAATTTGGAAAAGAATTTGAATATTATTAGAATTACTTTTTAAAACTATTTTTTACAACTATGTTTGGAATTATACTCAGCATATGGTAAACAATGGTGAAAAATAGTTTTATATATTGATATTTATTGAAATTGGTATGAGAATTTGCATCAATTTCCATTTTTTATAAATTATGATATTTAATTTTGTTTTTAAAAATATTAACAATAATGATATATTTTTGTCATTTTGAACATAAATATTATGTAAAGAGACAATACGAGTTTTTACCCTATATACCTGTATATAGTTATTCCGCGTACTAATAATATACATATATTATTACAGGCGTAGGACTTAACTTTATAAAGTTTTGTTATTCCTATAACTGCAGGTACGGAATTTATAATATGCTTTACGAGTAATAATTATGAAATTCTCTCAATTATCGCCCAAGACTTTTTGAAAGTTTCCCCTTACTATAACTATTTAAATGTAATATTTTATTTACTCAATCCCATCTACACACGAAATTTAAATGTAAAATATTAAAGAATAGTATTATGTTCCTTCATTTATTTAGTAAATCAAAAAAGTATTATTAATATGTAGAATTGTTTTAATTATTACTTTTAAATTACAATAATTTATAAACAATGGCATTAGTTTGAGGGATTCAAAAAAGGGACAGACAAAATTATCAAACAACTATAAAATAATAAGATATTTTTCCATGTACCAGATAACTATTTTATCTATTTAATGTATTGATAAAAATATAATTAAAAATTCTTATTTTCATAAGATAATATTAAATTATATTTTATATAGTAATTTTGAATTGTAATTATTATCATTATCAAGGCCCTAAATGCAGGCATTTGAATATTTTTATTAATTAGTTCATCAAATTAGCTAGGTATTGGTTTCGAATTTAGATAAATGCATACAAAATTAATTTGTAGATTAAATTTTCATTACCTACCTAATGAATATTTTTGCACATTTGATATATTTTTAATTATTAAACATATTTCTATATTTTTTGAAAATATTAAAAACTAACCTCTAACATTTAAAAAAAATTTAATTGAATGATCACGTAATACTACTAGTATATTATGTAATTTTTATAAAAATTCATGTCTGCATGTGTTATTTTGGTTATTCATTTGATCTCTCTCTCCCCTTAGTTCTACCTACGCTCATTAATGTAAATTTAATGTAAAATATATAAATTTCAGTGCAAAATTTCAGATATTGTAACTAGGTTACGTATTGAAACAAAGCCAAATGTTAAAATCCATAGATACTTATTTAAAATAGTGTATAAAAATTTTATTTTAGCCGTTCATATCTTTTTCTTATATCATTATATCTACATCTGATAATTTTTGTTATTGTTTTTTTCTATCTTGCATTGGAAATATATATATATATATATCCAATATAAATGAATATAATATAAATAAATTTGAACTTATTAATAAAATAAGTAATATAAAGATTATAATATATGTTTAAAATGTTTAAATATTTATTGTGGTTACAATATATATTATATTATAATATTTACTATTGAACTAGATATTTCTTAAATTAAATAATGCAAATTATTTTAAATATCCTAATTTAAATTAGTAATAATTATTAAATTTTTAATTGTTTCATGCCTCAGTAAAAATATATTACTGTATTATAAAAGAAATGAGTAATTGAACTATATATTGTATACACTTGTCTTATACATATTACACATACAATTGTTTTCATATTAGTTTTAACAATTTATACTTTTATCGCATGCATTAGTAGACTACTTTGTTATATATTTTTAATTAAAACATGCTATTCAAGCAGTTGTAAACTTTAATTTTGAAATGTTGTAATTAAAATAATTAGATTTGGTTGTTTATTAGTCAAGATAGTATAATTAGATGAAGTTTCGTACATATAGCAAGGCGTTTTTTTATTCACAGCAAAGTTTTAATATTAACATACAGCACTTAATATATCAAATCATGACATGTACTAAAACTTTTTTTTTCAAAATAATTATCTATATAGAAATGGTATGTGCCTTTGCTTTGTGCTTCAAAAAAAGTTGTAGAAAGTACTCAAAAGAAGTGAACAAAAATATTCAAGAAGTTGTTAAGCTATTTAGACGATTAAAATTTAATCGATAGGATCATGGGATATTGGCATCATATAACGAGCAGGCTTTACATCAAAAATTATATTGACCTTTTGTATTTTAATATTATTACATATACTTTAATTAAATATTTATCATTTGATATAGATTCTAAATCAAAATTGTATTATATTTTGAGCAGGCGTCATAATAATATAGATATAACTATATTATATAATTATTTTAATAATATAGATACAACTATATTATATAATTATTTTAATAACATAGTAAAAGTAAATTCATTGTTTCATGACACATTTTGAAAATCTGATAATATGATAATAATGTTTCCTAGGCAATATGTTATTTGGTTTGTAAATATTTTATGTTATTTGAATAATTTTAATATGATTTTCCTTTGAAAATTTCATTTTAGATTCTAAACGTAGTCAGAAATGTATGGATTTTATAATGATGTTTTTTTTTTTAATGTATAGGAAGTATATATACTCTTTCAGACTTGGGTAGTATTTTGAATACTGTATTCAGAATACTTTTAAAATAATTCAAATATTTTTAAATACTATTTTTAGAAGTATTTTATTTTTGGTAAAAAACTTTCAAGATTTTAATTATTTAAAAGACATTTTTAAGTATATTTTTATCAGACCAATATAAATAATTGTTTGTTCAGATTTTAAAACAATTAAAACCCCTTAAATACACACGGCTTATGTTCGATTAAATAATAATATAATTATTAGGTACTTAATTTTTTCGTTAATATATTATTATGTTAATATATATATTTTCGTACATATAGATATAATAAAGTATTCGAAAAATATTTAAAATTATTTAGGAATAAAGTATTCAAATAAATATTCTCAATACTTTTTTTTGGAAGTATTCGGAATATATTTTTATAAAGTATTTTATTCAAGCCTGCACTCTTTTAGTTAAACGGAGTAAAGTAAGAGTTTTTGGATATGGAAATTTCTAATAGAAAATTCGTTCTAATTAATACTTTATAAAGGTTATTTTTTGATTTTCTAAGTAGTTTTCAAAAGTGTGACAATTTTTTTTTATAAATTAGAAAATAACATAGGTAGGTATAATCTTGTTATAGTTACCGGCAATTACATATATTTTATATATTATACATGGATTTGAGTAGAAGGAACTGAGTAAGTTATTTTGGGTAAAATTCGTTTTGATAGTAAATTAATTATAGTTGGTATTTTAAATAAGTTAATTTTCAATTTACTCAATTTGTAGTTTTTAAGCGTAAAGGAAAACTACTGAAAATAATAGAAAACTTTTCTCTTTATCGAAAGAAATTACTTATAAATTCATTAAGTTTACCACCAGAATCTTATCCAACGAGTGAAGTGCTTCCATCTCTTATTGACTGTCTTTTTTATATTAATTTTTATAACTATAAACGTTGAAAAGTATTTATAATAGATTTTTACGTTATATAATTAATGATAAAAATAATTGTATTTATATAGTATATTAATATTATACATTTTCATAAAATTAATAAATAACTGTATTAGGATGCTTATTAAAATATAAAATTAATAATACACAGACAAATTTTGAATAAATGATAATTCTGAATTTAAATACAACACGTTTCGTTCAAATTTGCATATACTATGTAGATATACCATATATTGATGAGAATAAATTTGTGATTATTTGTATACGATTGTTTTATTTCTTATGATAATTTTCAGTTATTGATTTTAATCCGACTATCAATGTAGTAATAATGAATGTTCAAATAGAATAAGCTGAATTAGTGACGTATTCAGCACGCAATAGTTTGTATATTATACAAAGCTCGAGCGTCAGATGGGGATTATGTTAGGTATTTGGGTATATAATTACACGGAGTGCGGACGTATGATCGGGTCAATCATTTAAGCCATTTTAGGTATTCGATAAAGTGTAACATCTTATTTTATGGACGTCCTTATTGTGATTTTAATATATAAATGGATAAATTCGTATACCTACTAAAATACCACGTATTACTTTTTTCCCAAAATAAATAAACCCTGTCAAAATTACTTTCTTTGATTTCAATATTATCTCCACCAGGGCGATATTTGACGACAGTTACTGTCATGGCCATCCTTTGAAACAGTTATCATACTCATTATATTATGTAGCTATTTATATATTATAGATATAAATATCTCGTACCTACTATATAAACTTTGTCCAAATCAAGTTATGAGCAATGTTTTAAACAAACAATTTGTTAATTCAATTTCGTAAAAATCAATATCAATTTAATGAAAGCTATTCATCTATAAGGTATTGACATTAATCTCAAAGCTTCAATGTTCTAGTCAAGTACCTATTTATTTATTTTGAGTTTGTTTACTTATATTCTATATGGAAAAACTCTACGATTTCCTGTGACTTTTGAAAGATGTTAATATCTATTATTATTAATTCGCACAAATGATTCATTCTCTGAGTTTTTTTATCTCATCAGCGTCAATTATAGATCTATATTAGTTATTATAATACGAAAAAATAATGATATAACTATATTTATATGTAAAAAAACAAATGGATTATTATAGAAACGATTAAAATGATCCATGACGTAATTATATTTTATTATCAAATTTTTTGTTATCAAATAATAATAATATCAGAGAATTCGCATTTTGCTGTTATAAAAACAAACTTGATGATCAGATGGTTTTGAAAAATAACCGGCATCATAATATGTTTTATATACATAGATAATAAAAATATTATTGAACTAAAATGTAAATAATTTATCATTATGTATTCTTTAAAGATCGTTTTAAATTATAAAATAGGGTGAAGGTAAGTGGGATTTTTTATTGTGAAGCAAATGGAACTTTTATTGTGGGTCAAGTAAAGGTAATAGCAGCTGAACAAAATGAGATAAAAGTCGAACTATACCAAAACGTGGTTATTCTTACCCCTCTTCACTCTAGCAAATCATTAATAAAAAAAAAAAAAACAAGACTTAACTTTTAGAATTTTGAAATAATCTTTGAAACAAACATTTTATGTCAATTTAGACCACATTGACCGGAAAAATAATATAAATATTTTAATATTATTGCCCATATACACGAGATAAATATGCAGAAATCGAGAAAACATGCATTTATATGCCCATACATACATAAATATTATATATCTGTGATGCTGGACGTCGATCATCGAACAGGATAATGTATTATTATGATATATTATATTATTATTATTATTTGATAATAACAAATAATGACGATATGGATCATTGTAATCGTTCCTATAATAATCCATTCGTGAAAAAATCAATTATTATAATCAATGCGGCCAAATTAATCGTTATTAGTTTTTACCAATTAAATATATCGGCTACAATTCGCATGTATTGTTGTAAAATAATTGATTTCATATTGACTTACCTAAACGTTAAGTTATTAAAATATATATAATTATATATACCTCTTATATTATACCTATATGTGTATATTGCACAAAAGTTTAAAAAGTATTCCAATCTATTTAACGTTGAAACGTGTTTTACTCACAATAATAATCATATAACCACGTACCTACTATACCTACACGCATACACACACATATTGCGCACATATTACGTCATCCTTGCGTGTGCAGTTTATAATAAGTACTCGTATTTTATTTTATTTTATTTATTTATTTATTTTTTTTCGAAAAACGGCACAACTACATTACTCAGCGTACTGCGCTGTTCAGTAAAGTCAACACTCTTCGGGTACGATTTGCGGGGTATCTCACTAAGATTTACTTACTCATATAGTAACATATCCTCTAAGTAAATTAAGAATTTTTTTTTTTTAATTTTTTTTCGTGTTATACATATAAGCTATATATATATATTATTATGATATTGTCCATGGATAGCCTCGACACGTTATTATTATAACATTATGTATTTGATTTTTGTTGATAAAAAAATCACTTTGTGTGCGCAGACGAATGGGCGGCAAGAGATTGACGGTTGACGGTCCGGTGTCCGGTTGATGGCCGCCGAACGCGATGCGGGCACCGGATACGAAAACAACGGCTGCGGCGGCCCACGATTGCCACCGATCGGCGCGGCCGTGCGGTGGACCGCCGCGGCCGCCGCGGCCACCGCGCAGCCGGACAGTCAGAAGGAGATCATCACGTTCTCGGGCACCAAGCAGCCACCACCGTCCGCGCCGGCGCAGGCGCAGGAGCTGTACCGCCGGTTGCACAGCCGGTCCCTGTCGTCACTGCCGCCTGAGCCGTTCATGATAATGCGGTCCAAGGCACTCAACCGGAGGGTGTGCATAAACGTGGGCGGCGTCAAGCACGAGATACTTTGGCGGACACTGGAGAGGCTCCCGCACACTAGACTGGGCCGGTTGAGAGACTGCAACACACACGAGGCGATCGCCGAGTTGTGCGACGACTATTCGTTGGCCGACAACGAGTATTTCTTCGACAGACACCCTAAATCCTTTAGCTCGGTAACTATATAATATAGTATACACGCATTCGTGCACAGGAAACGCGATTTCGGGTTGAATGCAGATAAATGGGCATTTCTCGTTTATCACGAAAATATTAAAAATATATAAGTTACTAGGCACTAAGTTACCTAACTCACAGGGTACAGAGTCTGTCCTCTGCAAATTTACAACTTCAACTACAACAGTAAATGAAAACAGAACGTTTTAAAAACATGTCCAGAAAGTAAAATAATAACATTTTTACGTCTACAATATTGTTTTAGAAAAACATTTATCCGGAAAGTTAATTTTGCGACAATATATTAAAAATATTTTTAAACCATGATATTCTGGACCAACATTTCTCTAATACCTTATTAGAACGTTATTTTACTTATTGGGAAATATTTTAACTTAAATGTTTTTCTTTTTCTATTGGTAGGTACTGTTATGTTTGGGATGTTGGCATTTAAATAAAATTGAAATAAACCAAAAACAAAAAAATCAATGCTTTTGAAAAATATATTACATGCGCAAAAATCAAATGTCCAGAGAAATAAGATCGTGAATCGCGTTTTATTCTAGTGCCTATACCTTATACAAGTATAGTATATTAGATGTTAATATCAATATTAATATTAATACGTATTCGAATCCAATCATTTTACATTGCATTAAATTATTATTGCATTATTATATTTCACTTATTTAATCATAGTCACTGGCAATACACACGACGTCGTCATGTAATATTAATCTAATGTCTATGTACATAATTGAAGTAGGCACGTTATAAGATTTCCGAATATAAGAGGAAAAACGTCGTTCTGTTATAATTCAAAATTCCGAAAACTGCTGCTCTTCTACCATCAATTACCACGTCATAGGTAATACGCGAATACATTCGTAATTTTATTATTTTATATAATAATATCTAAACACTCTCAACACTTCAACAAGCTATTGTTTTAAAATGCAGTTTCTGTACATTGATAAATTTATTTTGTTGATCATGCTTTATTTAATTATGTCCATTAACACATAATACGCTAGACTTAAACCTTCCATAAATTTCTTCGCAAGAATGTAACATCATAATATTACAGTTTACACCGAATACCTAAATAATAAGTATATTATACATGCATTTTGCCAACGCCCTAAAAACCAATTAAATAAATTACTTCTTAAATTCAAAAATGTCTTGTGACTACCATCATTTTTCATATTTGATACTAATATATATATGTAAGTAGGTATGACGTATATTATGTTAGAGCAAAGGTCACCAACTGGCGGACCGTGGACACGTTTTTTACGTACCCTTATGGTTAAATAATTTCTTATAATAATTTTTATATATTTATAAATTTCACTTCGGCGGGAACCGATTTCACCTCGCAACCGCGCCGTGGTCGAGCATTTTTTTTATATTACCTATACTAGGGTGATCATACGTCGTTTTTTGCGGGATTGTCCTGTTTTTGAGAATTGCATCCCGTTGTCACTATACATTTTAAACAGGGAGTGGGAAGTGGAAATGGAAGTGGGGTCCCGTTTTTGTCCCGTTTTTTTTTGGTTATTTACCGAATATTTTGGTAGAAAATTGTTGAATGACATTCTTTTTTTTTGCTTATTTGCCATTTTCAAACCAATTTATGGTAAAAAATTATTGTGATGTTTTGAATCGTGGAAAGTTTGGTGACTTTCGAAACGGACCCTCGTGGAAACTATAGGTAGTGACCCCTGCAGTGAAAATCCTGCTTTTGATCGAATTGAAATAAAGTTATTTTAATATTTCATAAGATGTATGTATAGTATATAGCAGGGGTTTCCATCCCACGGTACATTTTAATGCGGCCCCCACGTTAATTACTTATATATATATATATATATATATATTATGAGAAAAATAATGTATTACAATTTTAGCTGGTGTAAATATTTTACACTATAAAACACAATTTCGGCGTATTAGTCGATGACCTTTTTCTTTTTTTATTTGTCAATAAATGTTTGTAGTCCAGTCTTCCCAAAAGTTTGGACACCCCTGGTATATAATAGATATAACTAGTAGTTCTTTAAAACTCGAGTTATTATTTATTGAAATAAATAAATATTAATCTATTATCCAACAATAGTTGTAGTATTCCCAACATTTTTGTAAATTATAACCGTGATTTGGATAGAAATAGATAATATAATTAGTTATCTGTATAATTATACGATAACGATAGGACACGCACATATTAATTAATTTTTATTTTTGGCTACCGGTAGAATGATGTGACTAACCAACATACGACGTATGTGTGTACCTAGGTACTAAACTTCTATAGGACAGGCAAGTTACATCTGGTCGATGAGATGTGCGTTTTAGCGTTCAGCGATGACTTAGAGTACTGGGGTGTGGACGAGCTATACTTGGAGTCGTGTTGCCAACACAAGTACCATCAGCGCAAGGAGCACGTGCACGAGGAGATGCGCAAGGAAGCGGAATCGTTACGGCAGCGCGACGAGGAAGAGTTCGGCGAGGGGAAATGCGCACACTACCAGAAGATGCTGTGGGATCTGCTCGAAAAACCTACCACGAGTATTGCGGCAAGGGTAAGTCACGCAGCTGACGGTAAGTCCGTCACGGTCGGTGGGGCCGCATGCGGCACGTCAACACGCATTGTTTTTCATTTATATTTTATATTTTTATACGCTTGGATTTATTATTGGACGTCACGCGGAAACCGTCTCTCCACAAATACGATTTGCAGAGATATGGGCGCGGAGAGACGAATTGATTTGATTTTTTTTTTTTTTTTTTTTATTATTGTTTATCATATTTTGTTTGTTACGTTTAATACTTTTGTTCTTTTTGAGTGTGTTAACAGGAAATTGTTGCACGAGGCTTCTTTTGTATAAAAAAAAAAAAATTTTGTTTTATACACTGGCCGTGTGTGTACTCTCAACGCATACAAGTTTTCTCCTTAAACGGCAACTAAAAAAAAAAAATTGATATAGAACTCGGCAAATTTATATTATATATTATATACATACATATATATATATATATATACATAACGAAACACAGCTAATATTTAAACGCGTGTATGGAATGTGTTGTTCGCAATGAACCTGTTCGTCACAGAAATCAACAGTTGGCTCCGATTGATCCTAAATATGATTATACAAAAAACTCGACGAAAAAATGACGACCGACAATAGGACGATAACGGACCGACTTTTCGGGGTACGTACTGTCGCCGGGACAGCCATCCAGTAAACGTGATTGACTTCCCGACCCCAGTACCTATCCTGATGACCCTTACAGACGAAAAAATTACTAATATGTAGTACGTACAATACGTTGTGTGTGAATGGTTTGGCGTTTGATTTGGTTTTATTGGCAAAACTGCAGCTTTCTATGCGGATTTTTCTACTTAATAACAATACTATTTCCGTTTATACACACATTTATATAATTGAATTTTTGTTTTCCGTTGTAATATCGTTGACCAATATTAATAATTATATTGCAATGCTTGCCATTTTCAATTAGTCGATAGAAATTATAAGTATGCAATTTTTTAAATTATATTCTTCAAACCAACATTTTTTACTATTTTCGAATTTAGTAGTGAGAGACGCTATAATAAGTTACGGTATATATGTTATTTCTATCTAATTTGTAGTTCAAAATAATCAATACAGTAAACAATTTTAGTAATGCTGAGTTAAATGAAGATCTAATTATTGCTCTTCTTGTAATACAAAACTTATATTAACTGTATATTTATATAATTTATTATTCGTTTTATAATATAATATTTGGGTATACACTACCACAATATAAGTACCTATATAACTTCAAGTTATTTTAATGTTATAATATATTCACATTATTGATTCTGAATCAAAAATAGATATCTATACCAAATGCAGAAAATTGGAAAAAAACATACATATATAGTTAAATTTAATGATAGTCTTTCAAAATGGTATTTATTTATAATTGGAGTCTATTGATAGGGTTAACGATATTACAATCAATAGGTGACACTATTAAAATTTATCGTCTATTTTTATCTCATACATGTAAGCAAAATTGGTTTTTGTACTTTTACTATACTTGTATATTATAAATCTCTGAGAAAAATGTAAGATTATAGGTATAATATTATACATAATCGTATAACCTTAAGAAGAATATTACCTAAGTTACTTGGATGAATTTATTTTTATTATATTTTAATTTCGATGACTGTTATTTACTGTTGAAAATGATGCACTTTTGATTCAAAAAAATTTTAAATACCCAATATTGGGGATACCTACATTTTTATTAAATAAATTATTTAATCGATTCTTGTGAGTTGTAACTATTATGCCCAAGCCTAATAATGAAGCGAGTCTCATACATTTTAAGTACAAAAACCACCTTCAATATATTGTATCATTCGTGAGATAAAAACGATAAAAACGATATATCTACTCTTTAGAGTAGCCAAAATATGACGGAAAAAACCATATAAACGTTTTACGTGTTTTTATGATTAGAAAGCTATCGCGATATGCCACTCACTATTAATATTATTTTATTATATTTAAAATTTAAAATTACAGTTTATTGGTCAACGTAAGTTGATTTATTTTAAATTCTGCTGCTTTCCAATAAAAATGCTTATATTTTTTAAAAAGCACATAAAAAAAATATTTATTGCACAGCGCTTAATATAATAATACCTATGTTATAAATTATAACTATAATAAGTAATAACAATACAATTTTGAAAATTATTATTATCATGTATTTAAAACTGAAATGTTACACACAATTTTCTTACTACATATCCAAATTTCAGTGAGAACGAAAATTTAGTCTAATATAAGTAATACTATACCTAGGTGCTTACTCAATATAATTATAGGTACTACATCTCGACCTTCAAAATTTATCAAAACTTAATATTAAAATTTAACTTATTTAAAAAAAAAAACAATTAACCTATATTATCCAACGTTTTGATAAAATAAAATATATGTTATAATTATATTTTTCAATCGACTCTTTCTACATATTTTCATCGGTTATTAATATTAAATTTGATCTCTAACGCGTGACGTGTAGTTAATAACAAATAAAAATAAAAACACTTTAGCCTTTAGGCATATTTATCGGTTTCATATTACCTATTACCTACAGCGAAACGAATCGTTAAGTAAATATAACAATAATACATACAGCATGCCCTATAGGGTTTAACGTCAAAACTCTTTGGGAATATGTATCCACGTTGTCAAATAGGATTGAAATACTATTTTCCGTTTTATCGAAATTAAACTGCTATCGGTTCTTGGCTTATAACTGTGTAGCGTAACATTACAAAATTGTATTACAAAATTGACTTCACCACGAAATTTATTGACCTCGATAATATACATTTTGATAAATCACGTATTATTTTTTCAATTTCCTGGTTATTCCGGATAACCAAAAACAATGTCAAATAGAGATACTAATAAAGTTGACAAATATCATAGTAAAATAAATTTAAACATTTAAAACTAAATTCAATGAAATTGAAAATTGTTATACCTATGTGATGTTATCTTTATATTGTTTAAAATATGTTATAATAATAATTCTTGTTTTATATTATTAGTTATAATAATAAACAGTTTTATTATCAGATATAATACCTTAAATTTTCATTTTCATGAAAAATAACGGATTTCATTACGAGACTTTTTTTTAACGTTTTGACTACTGTTGTTGCGTATACGCGACAAAGCAAAACACTAATATGGTCCTGCTGTCACATATAGGTACATTTTCTGCTTGTTTTCCGATAAGGAAATTATAATATACAGTTGATATGTTGCCCTCTAGTATTTTTGATGACAAATATGATAAAAAAAAAATCAATGAGCCACCTCAATTATCAAAGAAGTTAGAAGAATTTTATTTTATGAGTAGGTACAAATTAACCAATGATTATCAAAGTTGTCGTAATAATTTATTACCGTTATCGTCTTATCAATATTTATACACTATCAATTAGTCATTTAGTCACGTCATTTATTGCTTTTATTGAACGTATTTGTTTGTTTGTTTGTACGGTACAATTTTTACTTATTACCATAATTGATTATGTATATATATATATCAATATATGTTATATGTTATACATATAATCAATATTATTACCAACTAATTAAAAAAATGTTAGAACCCCTAAAATTATAAAAGCTTAAAAAAAAAGTATGAACATTTATTTGAGCAAAGTATAGAATGGATATCAACAAAAAAAAAGTATTTTCATTGACATCAATTTATTTCAGTACCACACTAACCACAAGAAAAATGCAATTCAGTAGGTAGGTAGTCAAAGGGTTAATAACAGAATAATCGGCTGACAATTCGATGTAATGACCAGATATCTCCGATTAATATATATATATTACCTAATATGACAAAAATGGTGATCGAAATGGTTTTTTTTTTTGTCTCTCCTGATAGTTTCTCTGTATTTTATCGGGTCACGCGATTATTTTAATTTACGGAAATGAAGTCGGCGAACTATGGAGTTTAACAGGAAATTCTATCAAGTGAAATCATCAGATCTAAGAAAATAAACGTTTTTGAGGTAAATAGATCTTGTGGTAAAATCAAATTTGTGATCAGTTCAAAATGTGCATAGTTAGAGTATATAGCTACCGGAAAGCCAATTTTGACAAACTGGCCAAATTATAGGTATTTTGAATTCCGCTCGATATCACGATAATATTCCCAAAGTTTTGCCGTTGAAACGTGTGGGGACCCGCAAGAGTCGTGTCTGCGATTCATATATTATATTGCGGTGCGGCTATCGTGATCCACCGAAAAACCGACCGCGTTTAATTAAAACCGAACGCACACAACTTTCGTTGACCAGTAAGTACCCATATATATGAAAACTATATCGTTTCGCGGGTGCACACGAAACGCACGGACGTTTTCCATATACCTGCCCTGTACGATATACGATAAAAAGGGACGCTTATAATATATTGTTATATCGATTTGAGCGAAAACGTCGCGGTGGCACGCAAACCATCCGAAAACGGTATACCAGGCTGTGAAAGGATACCGCGGTGATATCGTATGGGTAACAATTATAACGATTTTGTGTTATTATAATATAGGAGGTACACTGTAAACTTATTTTACAAATTAAACACA
Organism: Pemphigus obesinymphae; assembly: GCA_025469235.1. Lineage (NCBI taxonomy): Eukaryota > Metazoa > Arthropoda > Insecta > Hemiptera > Aphididae > Pemphigus > Pemphigus obesinymphae. The sequence continues at coordinate 139,333 of JAIPRL010000113.1, forward strand.
CATATATACACAGTTAACTACATAATATATGACGACAACGAAACAAAAAAAAAAAAAAAAAAAACGGATTGCACGTCGAAATAAAAAAAAAAAAAAAATTTTTTTTTGGAGATTAATGGTGTGTATGAATTTGTGCGTGTGTCATTATGTGTGCGTGTTTGTGTGCGTGTGTTGCGGTGCAGGTTATAAAGCATCCTGGCATCCTGCATATACGCCATTCTCGTGGTTTTGGAATCTCACCGGAGCCGAATATGATTGTTTGTGACCACAGGTGATAGCCGTAATATCGATACTGTTCATCATTATGTCGACGGTCGCGCTGACGCTCAACACGATACCGGGGCTGCAAATAAAAGAGGACGGCGTGATCCAAGACAATCCGCTGTTCGCCATGGTGGAGCTGGTGTGCATCACGTGGTTCACGCTCGAATACTTGCTCCGGTTCAGCGCGTCGCCCAACAAATGGAAGTTCTTCAAGGGCGGCCTGAACGTCATCGACCTGCTGGCCATACTTCCGTACTACGTGTCCCTGATACTGGTGGCCGAGACGGACAAGACGGACACGCACCAGTTCGACGACGTCCGCCGGGTGATACAGATATTCCGGATCATGCGCATACTCCGCATACTGAAACTGGCCCGGCACTCCACCGGTCTGCAGAGCCTCGGGTTCACGTTGCGCAACTCGTACAAGGAGCTGGGCCTGCTCATGCTGTTCTTGGCCATGGGCGTGTTGATATTCTCCAGTCTGGCGTACTTTGCGGAGAAAGAGGAACCCAACACCAAGTTCCTGTCCATACCGGAAACGTTCTGGTGGGCCGGCATCACCATGACCACCGTAGGTTACGGCGACATTTACCCGACTACGGCCTTGGGCAAGGTCATCGGTGGCGTCTGTTGTATCTGTGGCGTGCTGGTCATTGCGCTGCCCATTCCGATTATCGTCAATAATTTTGCCGAGTTCTATAAAAATCAGATGCGACGAGAGAAGGCGCTGAAGCGGCGCGAAGCTCTGGAGCGCGCCAAACGCGAGGGAAGCATCGTGTCCTTCCATCACGTCAACCTCCGGGACGCTTTTGCCAAGAGCATGGACCTGATAGACGTGATCGTCGACAACGGTAAGTCGACTGGACTGCCACTCCTGTGGTTCCTATATACGCCTGTTCCTCGTCCTCGCTACATTTCACCATATATTTATGTACGTATACTATACGCCTGTATACTCCTCGCCTAATCCTCATCATAGCAGCTATGACGCGTAATATCTTTCCGTCTAATCCTCGTAAATAAAATACATGTACTTATTGTACAATTTGAGTAGCCGTCCGTGTGCGTTATTTTCTATAAATTCACGCACTGATAATTATCACATAATTATTGGTACAAAAATAAATAATAATTGTATATTTGAAAGACATATAAAACTATAGTTGATTTTCAGAGAGCGATGTACCAAAGCTGTCCAAGCAGAATTCGCTTAGATCACACGGTAAGTTCGTTTTTATTTCTTCTAAATAAATTCTAAAAAGTCTTTTAAAGTCGATACGGTCATTACGGAATGTCGTTACGGTCCCTAATAATAATCAGAGTTTCTCAAACAAGTCCTCGCACTAGCCATCCCCATTTTGTCTTCTCTCTAGTCAACCCACCAATTCACCTTAACATTCCCATCTCAGTTACACGGACGCTATATAATACATTTAATAGATAGTTTAATTGTACTTATACTCGCCGTACTTTAAGAGCGAAATCCGTCGCGCAGGTGGCGACCGTTTTCTACTCCTCAACCTCGTCATAGTCGAACAGATGTTTGTAAACAGAGTGCGCCAATATTTATTGTCTATTGTCATACCCACACGTATACGGTATACGGCATTATTTTGGGTAACCTGTATAATTCAAACCTGCGCGTGGCAGACGAGTTTTCGTCCGAAAACAGATTTTACTCTTAACGAGCGGCGAGTGTAGGTAGGTATAATATAACACGGGGGGAAAATATTAGATTTTTTAATATATTCTAGCTACGTTTACGTTTAGGAAACATGAAGAACTCTGAAACCTGGTATATTTTTTAATAATAAAATCTGTACAAACAATTATTAAAACATCATATACCCATGATTTTAATTAATTAGTTCGTTATAGTGTTATACGATGTATATTGTATATTTGAGGAATCGCAGATGAATCAAATTAAATGTATGTTATGAATGTATTTTCCAGATTTCCACTTGGTCAAATTTCCATATATAATTTTACATGAAACCAGTCGACCCCTACTCATACCATAATATTTCGTGAGAGTATTTTTCACACACCAAATATCACCAATACTCCATTGGCGCAGTTAAAAATTTTGTTGTACTTTTTATTTTTAGTGATTTTTTTAGGTAATTTTTGTTCAGCGTTATTGTTATGTAGGCTATAAATAAACGATCCGCGTGGAAAATCATTGTGTTCACGCGGTTATTTTATTTAATTTTCGTTAAGTTAAGCATCGAGATTAACGCATAAAACTCTGAAAACATTTATTTTTATATTTTCGTAAGCAAACTGAACCGTATGGAAACTGTTCAAATACAGAAATAACGATTGTTATAAATTCAACACATTAATTTTCAATAATAATAACACATATTATACCTATATATTAGTTTATTATTTTTAATTTTATTGAACTTGTTTTATTTAAAATCTACATCTAACATATTCATGTTATATATAACATGTACATATAAACAATAAACCGCCCATTTGGTAACCCTGGGTGTAGAATTTCAAATGGTGTCAATGACTAGTAGTTTTTATTTATTTTGTTCAAAATGCTTTAGACCGTATCAATATTCCGTATCAGTATTCCAACTATTGTAATGACGGCATTTTAATTTTCCGCTATTTACATCAAACTGTGGTAAACATGCAAAATGTGTTTATACTGCTCGACTTTTTCAAAATACCCACCTTCTTTGATTCTATATTTATTCGTAAAAAGTTTTTTTCAAAAATCAATAAAACAAAAAAAATGTAGAAATAAAGGACACATATAAACTTGAAAAAAATAATAAATCATTATTGCAGCCAAAAAACGATTTCGAACAAAACTCGGTTTATTTAGAAGAAACAAAATATTTAAAATAATATAGTAATACAAACAATGGTTTATTTAACATCCGTTAAACAATAAATCCAGGAAAACACTTGATTTATATACGACAATTTTCGCAATTTTTTTTGAAACTACAAAAAAATTCAAAAATGACAATGTACAATAATTATTAAAGTTTCAACCTATATGGAATATGCAATAAATGTTTTCTATATATTTATTGCCCAAAAACATGTTTTTTTTTAAAAAAAAAAACTTAATTATTTATATATAGAACTCCATTCAGATTATAATGATTAAATTAAAAATTAAAATTAAAAAATGCAGTATTCATATACATTTAGTAATAATTTGTTATTTATTTTTTTATTTATTTATTAAAATATTAAACGGGTTTAGGCCCAATCACATACTTGAGTATAATAATACATAATATTCATAAAATGTATCACCAAATTTAACAGAACAGAAATTTGCAACATTTAGGTATATCAATGTGTATAAGAATAAAGATTTATTGAAACATGATTTTTAAATGAAAGAAAAGAAATTGAACCGAACGGATCAATTTTATAAATATTAATAATGTGCATGATTCTTAACAGTGGTGGTTAGTGGCATAATTAGTAGTTTGCGATTTTAAATAAAACAAGTTCGTTAATCGGGTATATACGAGTATATTCTTAGTAACATTCAATAATGTATTTTTTTTTTTATTATTATAAAGGCTATTTGTCTTGTCACTACAATCAATTTTCGCTATTTTTCTGCTACTCTTTCCATTTCCTCATAACTAGGAGTGACATTTTCTTCTTTAGGTTCCCTAGTATTTGTATTTCGCAATCTTCCTCCTCTCTTTTCATTTATTTTTCCCTATGCTATATTTAAAATTAATTTATTGTACCGCATAATGGTCCAGTGAATTTAATATTCCTAGTTTCTATCCTTTTAATAATCTGTCTAGACTCTTATACCATATTATTAATATTGTTAAATATTTTTCAATACTATACTTAATCATATAATTTGGCCTCGACGTATAAAATTAAAATAATGAATGAATAAATATTTAGCACTTTTTGGTTAGGTTAGAATAGTTTAGCTAATCTTCGTTATTTTTTGTCACATCCACAGTTCTATTGCTTTAATTTTCTACGTATAAAAAGTAGTAAGAGTCCAAACACTACCCTTGAAATTTTAATAATACGTTCCAAATAAAGATTCCTAAAATCTTAAATCTTAAATATATTATCAACTCTTGGAGGAGTTGATCTCCTCTCATCTCATCGCTTTAATATCAACTGCCCGATATTTCATCACAAAAGAATAAATAAAATTTTATTTAAAAGGAAAAAAATTTAAATATGAATGAATTTTCATACAATGTAACTAGTAATGACAATTTAAAATGCACAAATTTATTTCGAGTATTTTTAAAATATATTATATCATATATGTTTTATTGTCGGGTATAAATTCAGAAAATTTCATATAAATCGAAAATTCCCTTTATTTTTAAATTTATGTAGAATATTATATAAACCAATTCTTAAACACAGCAAAAATCTAAACAATCGAACCTGTATTTTTGAAGCTTATAATAATTATTAAAATTTGAATTTTTGCAATTTATTTTTGAAATGTGCGGAACATTAATTATAGCTGCTCTTTAAACTATTCAAATCGAATTCAGATTTTTAAAACATTCTATATTATCGAAAAAATTCACAAAATCTCCGATTTTTCAACGAGTCCCAAATATGTATTCTTTTTAATATTTAATACTGATTTTTGAGATTAACGTCTGAAATTGGTACATGATATTAAATTACATATACTGTTGTTTTATTACAGTAAAATAATATTTGTTCCCGTTATAATGTTTGTGTAAACTGAAATATTTTTACTCTACCATGTACAGCCCTCCTCTATATATCCCCTCACAATTCAATCACTGTATATAACCAAATATTAATATATATTATATATATAACGAACTTGTTCAGTAGAGCCCATTATCTTCTTTGAAGAGCTCAAGAAATAAATGAAAATAAATAAATATAATAAATATGTATAGGTATGTATAAATATATATATAATGTCTATAATGACATTATTGAGAATATAATATCTTTGAAGTCTCTTTAATTTAACGTTTTTTAAAATAACTTAATTCATCTTAAAATTGAAACTTTCCGGTATGAAATTATGTTTGGAGTTATTACTCTCTAGAATTTTGACATTATGTTTGCGCCCATGCGTATAATATTTCAGAACTATTTAAATGAAAAAGCATCCTTTAAAAGTTTTGGAGTTTGACTTTTTGCTGGAAACTAGCCACCATCCCCGTGTACACGGTTTCCTATGCTACGTGTATAAAAGTTATTTATCATACATAAACGAATCAAATGCGTCCCAAAAAAAGTGATATTTATACAGAGCTGTGAACTTTTTTTTTTGCATATTTGTCTTGAATTATCGTTGAATTATACGAATAATAGTATATATTATATATGCGTATGATTCAATTTATAGTGAAGCTAAATTAAAAAAAGATATCCAGATATAGGGGAGGGGTAAAATTTTGTCGATCGTTCCTTTGGCTCTCAAACAAAATAGTGTAATTGTATAGGTACATGAAATAAAATGCATTCAAAAAATTATTCTCAAAGAAGTTTGATAATATAATCAATTATCTATGATTTATAAAAACTGTCTGTTTTTATACTGTCTTTCCGGTAGTTTGCGTTTACGCTTAAGAATAATAAATACTGAGGAAATCGAAAAATTACCTCTGTAAAGTACAATAACTGGAATAAATTTCCTATCAGAAAAGGTCTTTGTCTGAAAACTAATTCTACCTATAAAAGTGTATACATATAGTACATATACAAACTAAACAAAATCACATCATTATAAAACCATTGTTAAACCATACATTCATCAATATACTCAGCATCCAAAAATAAGTTATATAATTGCATACTCATTATTTTTGCGTATTTTGCGGTTTTTTTTTTATTAAATATTATATAGGTATATATAAATATACCTATTTGTTTCCTTCTATTTCTAAGAGCTATAGGTAAATATTCTACCGTATATTTTTAATACGAAGTGAATAATAGAACATTAGACATTTTCTATATTTATCGACTATCTATAGTAGTTCAAATACATTAAGTTCTAATTATAATTTATAATATTACTTTGTATACACTGTGCATTTTAATTCTGTAAATCGTCTGCGATTAATTGTCGTATACTAAATTAAAATTATTGTTATTTTGTTTAAATTACAAAATACTTTAAAAATATTGTTTTAAATGCTAATTGCTAATCCAAACAATGAATGAAAACAAGACATTTCCATAAAATAAAAATAAATGTTCTAATATATATTTAAAAACTTTTGGAGAGATATTTGATCTAATTGAAAATTATAACGTTTATATAAATATAAGTACCTACTCTCGATACGCCTACAATATTTTTAAATATTTTGTTACGAAAGAAAAAATGTTTTAAATACTTACTAATCTTTCCAGTCAAAATATCCTTAAAACTTCCGTCTAGTGTTTGTAAATGCTTTGAAAACATATTGATTTTTTCCTGTTTGAGATTAATAAATTTCCAAAAACAATTGTACGAGTTTTTTTTTCAAAAGAATCAAAGTGGGCAAAAGTTTTTTAGGAGTACTCTCAATGTATAAATTATTTAAAAATGTAGGTATCGATTTTCGTTTTGTGTATAGTTACCTATTGATTTTTAAAAATATATAATATGTATACGTACTGATACATACTTACGTAGTGTGTAGTACATAATATTATGTATATATTATTTATATATATATACTTTTTTTTTTTTTGTGCTCGTTTAGTATTTAAAGTTCACGGCAAATACATGAGTTATATATTATAGTGATTTATACAATAGGAGATGCGAGTTACAATGTCAGCCTGTTAATGTCTCTTTACGCCAGCTAATCTACTGTGTCTTTCTGTACATACAGTGGGCAGCAATTATTCGCAGTACGACGGGACGAGCAGCGGCAGCGAGACGGCACCGCTGAAACCGGCGCCGGCGCGGGGGGCCGCGTCGCCGAAACTCGAACATCAGACGCTGTTGGATATCGACAATCCGGAACAAAACGCCAATTCGTTTGGGAAACCTTTCGAGAGTTCAGTGAGTACACAAACACACACACACACACACGTGATAAACGCATATAATGTGATGTGCTTCAAAGCTCGATATGTGATGGCCCCCGAGACCTTGCAGCATACTACGTGTTTTTATAAAAAAAAATTTTTAAAAAAAGGGAATATAATATATTATGACATTGATTCGAGGAATCTATAGAATTTGGATTTTCTTCCCCTCGTATAAATAAGAACATACCGTTTATTTCCTTAGATTTTAATTCGTACACCGGAAGGTTAAAATTATCAGAATATATATAGGGTGATACCTACCTATATGCACAGTATATTATGCACATTGTGCATTAGACAGCGTTTAGACAGCTAAAATAAATCAAAACGTTCTTAAAACATTCCCAAACGGTAAAATAATATTCTAATAATGTTTTAAATACGTTTTAAGAATATTGTAATATTCAAAAAAATGTTTGAAAAAAACATTGAAAATATTTTTAAACGTTGATTTTTCCAAACAAACATGTCCCTAAAAACATTATTTTACTTAATTTTATTTTATTTATAAATAACAAGCATATTCTACAAAATACCTATTGTTTAAATTTACCTATAGATGATAAAATCGTAGACGTGTAATCGTAATGTCAACGACAATAATAACATTATAATTATATATTTTTATTACAATGCCGTGTTTTTATACATGCTTTATATTTTACAAATAATTTATCGTACCTACCTAGATATACTCGTATGATTAGGTATTTGATATTTCAATATAATATATTATGGACAATGGACATTAAAAATATTAATAGATACACTCACTGTATTTACATTACAATTTTAATACTGACAAAATATAATAATCACTCATTCAAGTATTTATATAAATAAATACCAAGACATTTTTATTTTTATTAAATAGATACTACAATATTTTGAAAAGATAATAATATTTTTTTAACTATTTCTTTTACCATTTTAATATGTTATTTTAAATATAATTTAAAGTGAGATAATAGCTTATAACAAATAGAGTACTTACTCAAAAATATGCGAATATTTCGTTATTAAAACTTGTTATAAAATATTAAGTACCTATCCATGTGTTTATATTTTACCCCATAAAATATAAATAGAATATTCGGCTCTGATCATTAAAAAAATATAAAAAGTATAATATAATAATATAGGTACACATATTTCCATAAATTATTTAAAAATGCTTGGGGATTATATAATTTATTGTTATAAAAATAAAGTGGATAAAAATTCGTTAATAAGGTATATATGAAGAAAGGTCAAAGGGTCGACTAAAACTTCATTTAAACACGAGCTTTGATTTATTTAAGTGCGTGTTATTATTGTATTTTCTAATGGATGAGCATTTATTTGTACGTGTGTGATCCTCATAGCTTGGATTTGCTCATTAAAAAAAAAATATATATATGATTATTTTAAACTTTTAAAAGGTATCTAAAAAATATATCAATCCTTGAATGAACAAAGACAACAACTGTTTTATGCTTACTGCAGATTTATGTTCGTGTCGTTATTGTTTGGTTTTTGAGTGACATTTTTTTTTATGAATGTTTGTTTTGTTTTGTTTTGTTTTTCTTTTAGGAGAGTATGACCGTGAGTTGTTTTAACGAAAAATTAGACGAAAATTTCAATGAGTTCGAATGTTGTTCTTGTAGACAAAAGGTACAGGAACTCAATTTTAATGATTATAAATTTATTTCTAACACTAAAAGTCTAACTAAAAGTAGACTTCATATATTATACTTCTTATAATAGTTGCTATAGTAGAATTTTAAAAATCTATCATTATAGTTTTGATTACATTATATTATATAGGTAGTTATTTAGACAACTAGTCAAGAAACTAAACTGTTCTAACAAATACAAAAATTCCTCAAGAATCATGTTGAATTTTTATTTTTAATAATTGTGTAGTCAATAATCAGCATTGATTAAAATAATTATTAATCATTTTTACACAAAATTACAATAAGTATATACAATGTATATATACATATATACCGATCTAAAATTGATTATTTTAATTTTAAAAGTAATTTAAATTTAATGAATTATTTGAAATTACAATATGTAATTATAAAATATAAAGAACATAGGTATGTAGTAAAATTATATTTCTTAATATAGATAATACAGTACATTAGAAGATATAATATACAAAAAGTAAATTGAATTTCATAATAGATACATTATTACATTGCTAAAATTGTTATTCAAATATTTATAATTGTGAGTACCTATATAGTTTATAATAGCTAATAAATTTATATAGGTAGTTTAAGTATACCTAAGTATAGATACGCTGTTACTTCAATAGTAGCTATATTTGTAATCTTGGATTCGATTTTTAATATGATATACAATCAACAAACCGTTTTTACAATTTTAAATAAATATATTAACATTGTTATTATTGATATATTTATATTAAAATTGCATTTTTTTTTTTATCAAATTTTGATTTAACAACCTAAAATTCCCCTTAGTTATCAGTTAAAACGTTGAAAAGTTCGTTTTCTGTTCATCCCGTTATTTGTCAACTTTAGGTATATATTAACCATAGAAACCAAACCAAACGATCTGTATAATATTTGTACTTTATCAACTTAATATATAAATGCGTGCATATTGCCATGGCTGAGGCATGTCATACCCGCAAGAATCAATCTACTGCATGATTATAACCTTTTTTATTTTTTTTTTGTGTACCTTGCCTGCTAACCTAGATTTAATCTTAATGTAAAACAAATTTACATGCAATGCTGTATAAAATAATATAAAATATCCATGGACTGTGTATTATAATACTATTTCAGAATAAGTACTATATATAGTAAAATACTAAAATGTATTAAATTATATTTTGCACGATATTCCTGTTGTTTTTTTTTTTTTGCATTTCGAATTTCGACCCATCTTTCTTACGATGAAATCTGAATAATATTATATATTATAGGATGAAAAATAATTTAGTAAAGTAAAAACGCAAAAAATACTGTTTATTTCAGTGTTCTTTTCACGCGTATTTAATATAATTATTATAAATTTTAACAATAACAATGAATTTATTTAACCACGAAGGAAAAAAAACAGTATATAATATATGTGTATACATCCCCAGTACATCGCAATAGAATTTCTACTTTTTTTTATTCCTTATCAAATGTGCTATCAAATACAACGCCAATATTTTTATTGATTAATTTAAAAACACGAGTATTAGGTATATCCTACATGTTTAATAAATTCCTTCACAAGTATAATAATATAATATATTCACTCTCTACGGGACATTTCCTTCGTACATAAAATTATATTATTATTGTTATTTTAATATTTACAAGTCATTCCAGTAGTAGTATTATTGCTTTGTATACGGTTTAAAATATTTTAAGCTATACATTGTTCCTACATAATTATTATCCTGGTACTTATCAAATTATATTTACAATACTGAGTGAAAATTCTATATATGTGTCTTGGCAAACAATAAACCACCGACTATATACTTATATAGCCTTAGCTTAATAAATAATAATCCGTTTTATCTTGTATAGTAAGCGTATTTAGATGAAATTCCTATTTTTGTTTTTTTAAATCGCTGTAACACAATAAAAAGGCGAAAATGGTGGAAATATGAAGGATAGATCTCATGTTCTTTTTAAAAAAATAATTTTAACTACATTTTAATTATTTTTATTATTGTATTATCAGTTGTTATTATCACTATAAATATATTGTACCTAAATGTTATTTACTAGATACTGAAATTATAATGTTAGATATTAAATTATAGCTTATTAAATAGGTAGGTATATATTGTAACAAATGACAATCAACATACAATTTACAAATTAATAATATTATTGAATTCATAATTAGAATTTAAAAGTGAATTTTAACGATAACAATATACAAGTATAATCTTATTACTTATAATTGTATGTTAAAAAAAAAACATTGACAAATTATTTTTAAGTGTCGACTACAGATTTTTAAAATAATGTATACAGATGTCCTCTTTTCCAAAACCTCAAAAAATTATAGATTTAACCATTTATCTCCTCCTCTACAAATTTCACAAGTAGTCTCCTTTTAAATTAGTTTGTAAATTTTTAATTATTGAATTTACAGTCCTCACATTTCTAACGTATGTACATAATAGTTTATTGTTCTTTTAATTTTCAAAGTTATAATACACCTATAGGTTATAGTGTTATACAATATTGCCGTCGAGACTTACCAAACTATAATATTCATAGTATACATGTATATTATACAGATAAGGTTAAATAAAGTGTCAACATTCACCAAGTATAGTAAGTATAGTCTCTTCAAAAATTCAGCCATGTTTAATCAAAATGATAATATACATTCCAAAATTCAATAGTTCGAAAATATTTTATTGTTGGATCTTATTCCAAAATTCAATGTTATACCAACTAAATTTTCAACAGATCCAAGGTAACACTACTATATAGTTTTGATAACGATACTTTTGGGGCATAAAGGTCACATGTCCAGAATAAGTGCTTTTTCTGCGATTAACAAAAAAAAAATTGTCCACATTTGAAAATATTAAACACGGTGCCCTTTCTGTATTTAGAGATTCGTGTATATAGGTATTATATAATATATTATAATGTTTCAGAAAACAAAAATAATGTACAACAAATTATAAAATAATGTGGTCTTATAACAATAATTAACAATTTTTTAGTTGACGTATAGTGAACGAAATAAAACCAATAAGAACGCAACGGTTATAAGAACAATTATTGGGAAAATGTTACTATTATACCATTAGTATAATATAGAGTGTATACTATGTTCTGTTGTAGTAATATTGGATATCTGTTTAGCCTGATGTCATTATATTTATGGGTATGTCGACTGTAAGTTTTGTTTTTTCTTTTTTTGTTGTTTTTTCGTGGCACCAGCCACCGAGGCGCCAAGATAACGCTGGCTGTTCAGTTATTAATTAAATTGTAAAATATGACTGCCTGTAGTATAAAATATCTGATACAGTAAATTCGTTTATAATTAAATTAATAAAGTATGTATCTGATACGTTGTTTCGTCTGTTATTATAATGACCGATGAGTCATATCATTGATTAATTATAGAATGTAATTAATCAATGGTGATATATCAATAGTCAATACTAGTAATCACACACGTGTGTGCATCAGTTAATCAATAGCAGTTTTTATAAGTGAAGGAAGCGAGGTGTGGAACTACATGGAAGATTGTTTACCTTAAATATAAATACGATTATTAAATATAGTACCTGCCTATACTTATCACCATGAAAGCTACCAATTATTTTCAAATGGTCAACTTCAAAATCAGTGTTTCCGTGAATTTTAAGTGCACAATTTTTCGAAACTAACATTTATAATTTATAATAATACTAGCCTGAATACCCGGCTATATAAGTTATTCATTTTACAATGACGTTAATTTTTTCCGTGAACAACTTTTTGACCGAAAGGAGTCAAGTAGGATTTTAAGAGTGTGCCTATGCTAGCGATTAGAGCTTGGCGATTATATAAGTAGTAAACCACGGTTTTAAATAATCGATTCATTGAACAATCGCTAATAGAACCGAAATTTTTTTAAGAATTTCCGAAAATCTAACGACTTTTTGGAATTGAATAATTAATAACAATAATTCAACAATCACCGTTAACCAAATAATTACTAAGAGTCGTATAATTGTCGAGGAAAATTGTATAAAGGTAACTGCTTGTTTCGACTTTTGACCATGTACTGAGAAAAAATATTGAAAATAATAATATCATAATGATGATTTTTGTCACGATGATTTAAGTATCATAAAATCGATAAATATAATTTTGTAGCTATTTTTCAGTCCATACTATCTTAGTTCGTGCATTAGTCAATGCATATAAATATATATAATATATGGTGAATTAACATTAACTTCAGGGAGGATCCTCGGTTTTACGTTCGATGGCCGGTCCTCGGTTTTTTGTAAACAATCTGTTATCACCTTGAGTGACATTTCTATAATATTCTATGATTTATATATACATTACATATGGTGGTCTCCGCCACTGTCATGACGCTACCGCAGCGCTGTCTGTTGCACACACTTGAAAAATACATGTTCGATGCGCTGTTTACTCACGCGCAGTTGTATTTTATTCCTTCTTCGGCGAAAAATAATAAAACGTTAGAATATTATTATTTATAAAAATAAATATTATGAGCAATATCAAGTAATCTCCTATTGAAACATTATTTATATTTGAACATATTTTCAATAATCTATTAGATGAATTATTATATTTCTTTTTTTACTTGGTACATATCCAGCAATTATTTGCTCTGATATAATTTTGGTTAAACTTTCTTCTTTTTTCAAATAATTAATAAGTTTCCAGATAATTAGTCTCGTATAACTTATCATTGCTGACAATTCATTGTGCCAGCCTTCAATCTTGTTATTAGTCCTAGGTACATTTTCTTGTAGTCGATCAAAACGGTTCCATGTTTCAATAAAAAACAATGAGGATTGACGATTACAAATGCTAATCCAGGTTCCTTAAAAATAGGTTATTAATGGTGATAAAATTTCTTCGTTTTTAACATAATATGTGCTCTCTGATAGTACTTCAAATGACTGTATTACCTTATCGGCAGGTATAAATGTAAGTACCGTAATTTTCATACTTCTAATGCAAAGTTAACATTGTCACTGTATTATTTTGCAAGACCATTATGTTGTATTTGTCTTCAAACCACTTGATATAAGTAAAAGAAACATCCGTGAATCTTCGTATTGGGGAATTCATTTTTAATTGTTTCAATTTCTACTTTTTCGAAGTCTACAATAAATGATTTTGGACATAAACCCGGCTGCAATGATTTTAATGCTTGACATAATTTTATGTATGTTATTTCCTCTTAATCGGATAATAAAACGTATATACCAAAGACATTATATCATTTTGGAACACTGAATGAATAGTATAAAATTGATGAAATAAGTTCGGGCAGGATGAAAATGTTGCATCCGAACACCAATGTTCAGAGTTTTTTAATAAATTTAAATTTCTCCCAGTCGAAAATAATATAATCCTATCATCATATATACCACTATTGCCACTATCAAACAATAGAAAGTTTTCACCGTCTAATGTCAATCTGAATTGTTCTGGAATTTCAAAATGTAATGTTTGTGTGGATTTGCAGGAACGGCTTCAAAAATATTCCTGACCCGTTGTATTGTTCTTTTCAAACACTTTAGATTCAGCATTTGACCTGCCATTGCGGATGGTAACTGAAATAATACAATTAATTTGTTAGCTATTTTTTTATTTATTTATTTTTTTATTTTAAGAAGTGTTTTTAACCCCGTTGACTTTTTATAAATTGCATAGACATCATTTTCAATAATTTTACTGTAAAAACGTAATAAAACTTTATTCGATACAGACTGGCATGAAAACCAAAAATGTAATAAATTACTAAAATAAAAATAAATAAGGTACCTACACAACTACCACTACATTATATATAGGTACTTTAGTATTATTATAAATATACCCAAAAACGTACCGGACCCCGGTAGACAATATTATATTATATTTATATAATATATATATATATATGTGACGAAATGTCGTTCCCGTCCAATTGTCGTGCATCCAAATGACCGCGACGAAATTACCTCGATAAAATGACGGGACACCGTAAATTATATAGCATGGCGCACAAAACTAGTTTAAACCACCAACTATGTGTATCCAAGTATTCTAAAATTTCAAACGTAACGACGTTTGTTGTTTGGTGTAGTTATTATCTACCCATTTTTAGACGTTATCAGGATATCACTTATCTAGGTTATATAGGCATAAGGTAAATGAAATTATGTTTTATCTGAATGTAGGTATGTTCTTAATAAAATGAATAACATCACGTTCGTTATTACAGTACTTACCTATTATGTCGACACTTTAGAGAAAACGACATAATAATATAATATTGATAATATATTTGTTATTAATCCGTAGTATTTTTTAATTGTGCACCACCAGATATTTCATCCACTAGCCGCTTCTGATTATATATTAATGATCCCACATTTTTTGAGGACAGAGATTTATATCAAGGTCCAGAGGGGCTTATTCACCAAATCACACTTATAACTCCCATTTGTCATTTATTACTGTATCTTTTACGATGTAAAGTCGTAAAAATGATACATAGGAAACTAACCTTCTTATATCGAATATAAATAAAATACTTAAAAAGTCCGGTCAGTAGGGGTGGAAATATTTCGCTCATTGAATGTCTGTATAGGGATGAGAGTACTTTGTATGTCGGGTGGGATACTGGTGGTGAATATATTGAATTTGAAAACAATGATAAATCATTGCATTCGATAAAAAAAACGATTCTGAGTGAAATGTAATTTTTTGGGTGGGAGGATGGAACTAAAAAATTATCTCCCTAAATTATCAACTATATTCTATACTAGTACCCGAGATCTCTTTAAGTCTACTCAATATAATTAGGGAAACATCACTATTATGGGTTGGTCGTATAGGACGTATACTAATATACATATATTTAATATAATATATTATATTATAATTTGACTTATATTTATATTATAAATTGGCTACAACGTTAATACTTATATTATAATATTGACAACATTTGTATTACCATCATTGTAATATAAATATTTATATTTTGACGCCATCGTGTAGTTATTGATATAAACAATTTTTCTTATTAGTATAATTAACTTTTGTTGGTGCTAGAATCCAAAAACATCGTTTTTAAAACTAACTGCAAAATTTATTTGCGTGGCATAATGCATATTGCATGAGTACAAATACGTTATTGATTTTTAGAATCTAGATGAAAAATTTTGAGCATTTTACGGGTCAATAATAATCGGATATTATTTTGCAAGTTATAGTAAAAATCCATATTTTGCATAATCGCATAGAACGTATAAATTTGATTTTGTAAATATTACACATTTCCAAACAGTTATATACACCGTATGTACGTATGTACCGTACAAGTATGTATACGATGTGTTTAAGTCATACACTGTATAGAAGGCAGCTTTTCTTCGCGTTCAGGAAAACTACTGGAAAAATCGAAAATGCCATGTTCGAAATTCCAAGTAGAAACAATTTGCAAATCAATCACATACAAACTTCAAAACTCTTATACTTGACAATGACTCCTCCTTTTGGTCGAAAAGCTGCTCACAAAAAAAAATACAAATTATATTAATTATTATTATCTACTGTCTATATCTTATACATATTATAATAATATGTCGTATAATATTATACCCGATTAAATTATGTTTCAAAAGTACAATTATGATCTTATTGCATCTTATTATTAAAAAATGGAAAATTACTAAGATAATCAAATGAAAAAGTTTCCTGATAAAATAGAAATATATATACTTGCTTAAATTGAATTTCGCCGATGTTGCCAATTTAAGTTTAACACCTAAAATACATTAATTTAAAATTTCTATAATAATAAATATGAAAAATTATAACCTGTGTTATAATTGACTGGCATATGTATAAAAACATTTAATGCAATTATTATCAATTGATTTATAAAATGAAATGCCACTCATGGTAGTGAACTGTGA
This sequence comes from Pemphigus obesinymphae, assembly GCA_025469235.1. Taxonomy (NCBI): domain Eukaryota; kingdom Metazoa; phylum Arthropoda; class Insecta; order Hemiptera; family Aphididae; genus Pemphigus; species Pemphigus obesinymphae. The sequence continues at coordinate 156,311 of JAIPRL010000113.1, forward strand.
ACTGTGTATAACGAATTGTGACGTTAATCGTTTCAAACAACTTAATCGTAAAATAAAGTCTATGGATAATAAATTATACTTTTATAACACGGATTAATTATTAAATAATAGCGTTATATATTAGTCTATATAGACTTGCATGATTTGTTTATTATTCGATTTTTGTATTAGTAGTAAAGCCGGTTGTTTTTTATAACAACTAATATTATATATATTATATATATAATATATATATATATATATATATATATATATGTGTGTGGGTGTATGTATTACATATATTAATTCGCTATTTTTTTCAATTAATAATTATTTTTGTATTGAATTTGATGAATTTAATTGAAAGTGTAGTCGATTTAAAAAATATATATATGTTATAGTACTCCACAACGGTATTAATATCAACAATGATTGAAAGTTTCAAATATCGATAATATATTTTTAACTTCTTAGTGTTGTTTAATATAGCCTGAATTTTATTATACATATAACACGGATTATATGAATATTATATTATTATAATATTATATCATTCATATAATCTGTACATATAATAACTACTAATATAATGTATTTGTAGTATTAATATTGTTTAATTGTGTTTTTTTTTTCGTCATATAATTATAAATTATTATTATTATTTTTAAAAATAAAATAATATAAATTAATAATATATTTTTCATTATTGTGATATTGGATATCATATATATCGATACCTAAAAAATATCGTTATTGCATCACTATAATATTTTACATTATTTTTACCGAATAAACAATGTATACATCGTACATAATACCTATATATATCATACTATATAAACTCGTGTTATTAGCAAAATGTATAATAAATTAAATGTATAAACTATAGTTATTAGGTAGGTACTAATTAGTTATTACATGCATCATAATATTCACACTAATATGAATCAAGAATTAACACGTCATATACAGCAATTGAAGAATTTAAATTTAAATCTAAATTTTTTTTCAAATTGTAAAACTTTAAAAACTGTAAAAATGTAAAAATAAATCGATTTAGTACAGTATATAGGTACAAAGATATTTACGTTATATAATCATATTTAATAAAATGAAACTCAATTTCTCAACAAATCTTTGAGTTCTTATACTTTGTTAATCGTTATTAATTTTAAAATTTTTATTTTTGTCATTCAGGAAATAAAAAATATATGATAGGAAAAATGTTGTATACAAATTGCTGAATTTTTTTGTTGTTTGATGTAATTAAATTTTTTATGTTAGACGTTAGTTATACTATCTGTACGTCTTCACTCTTCATTAATGCATTAAATGCATTGATATGTTCATTATTATTAACCAATAATTTCTACTATCAACTCAATTTGGCGTGTCAGCATAATATGAGTACATTTTTTTTGTTTAGCCGAATATATGAATTTATGAGTACCAAAATATAGCCCATAGAACTTTTCGAGGAAAGTGTTGATTTGAAAAATTAGCATAAGGTATTATATAATAGTATCTATACCTATTTCAAGGGTAAAGAATATTATGTTCATATTTTATCGACGTATTTTGGGCATATATTACCTGTCTTTTAAATTAATATTAAGATAATATTGTAAGATATACACATCGCGATTGAATCGATAATATTTTCGTGGCATTCTAAACTGCTTTATTTAGGAATTCGATACAGGCAATTATTTAATCAGCAACTTAATATTTAAATTATTTAATATTATTATAATTGCAAATGAATACCAGTGTGAATGAAAAATATTTAGTACCTAACCTATATACCTAAAAGTGTCAGCTGTCATTTATACGCATATATATATTATACATAATATTAAGCGCACGATGCACGTTTTTTCTTCACGCTTTATAATAAAAATACATTTCGGCTATATAGTTTCAAACAATTTTGTATGATTAAGTCTCATTTTCTTGGATAAAATTATGTAATTATTAGTTACATTACTTGTATTTTAGTTCTGAAAAAAACATTTGAATTCAAAAACAAATATAAGTACTATATAAATTTGTATATTAGTACAAAGCAATTTTTTTGATTTATATATTTTTAATAAAAACACACATAAAATTTCGATCATTCCATTACAGTTTATAACGAATTCAAATGAAATTTTGAAAAAAAAATGCTTTGTACGATTTATAATATGTACCTACCTATTCTATTGACTCTTGCGGTTGAATTCGAGTCGTTTTTTCACGAATAAAACCTGCAGAACACGTTTATTAACTTAAAATTTGTCAAAATACATTAAGTAGGTATTTTAACCAAAAACCTTTCGGGATTATTTTAATTTTACCAAAACATCGCAATTGCGTGTTTTTTTTTTTTTTTGTATTACACAGGAGGTGAAGGAATACTTGGACGCGGAGCACCTTACGCCATATCCTACCAGCGATTTGAGGACGCCGCTGAACGTGGAGATGAGAACGCTGAAATCGGAGGCGGACGCCGGGGTATCGTCGGGCGGCGGCCAGTGGCGTACGCGGAACGAAGTGGGCAGCGTTGACAGCTCGGACACATACATCAGCTGCAAGTCACAGCCGTTCCATTCACAGGGTGACCTCACGGCCGACGACCTGCATGACACGGTCTTCGAACACGTCGCTCAAAATCCCACCGTCAGTGGTGGCGGCAATGGCGGCGGTGGCAATGGCGTCAACGACTCCAATCTGTATGTCAACCCACTGGAAAGTCCAAACGGGAAAGGCACCGGTGGCGTCAAAGGTGGTCGGAGCTTGGGCACGTCGCCCATGGACGAATGCAAAGAGTTCGGTAGCCGGACCACCGCGTCTGGAAGCCGGGGAAGCCTCAACGAAACGGTCAAACAGCGAAAAACCAGGTTTTCCCATGTAAGTATTTTAACTACGACATCCTGCCGGCTTAAGTGTAGCACTTCCTCGTGTTTAAAAAAAAAAAGTTAGGACCGGCTCTAGACCACCTTTAGATAAATTATAGTTAAATTTATACAATTCGGATAATATATATATATATATTGATATATATTGACTAATAGTATTTATCTAGAAGATAATCTAACACACTTATTGTATATAGATTCACACATCTATCGGATTATTATCATCTTGTGGAGTGATTTTATGAATTTTATTCAGTTTTACCACAGTTTTAAAACGAATATTTATTAATGTTTTGTAATTTCGACTTTATATCGGATGAGCATACCTATTTTATCTAAAGGGTAATCAGTTTTTCTATAAGATTGTAATCATATAGGTTTTGTGAAGTAATTTTAAAAATTGTATAAATATTCAAAAATTTTGTGTAATGGGGTTTTAATTTTTTTTCATTCACCTTAATAAAAAAAAATTACCAAAAATGTATTGTAAATAAAAAATTATATTATGTAGGAAAAAGACCAAGATTATATTATATTATTGTAATTTGTAGATTTGGCGAAACTCGTGTATAGATAAATGCGAACCTATATTGAAGTTGAATAAAGATTACTTATTTAGAAATTTGGAACTTTAAATTAAACTTTAAATTTTGAATTTTAAATCGTTTTTTTTATATGATTTGATTTTCAAATAAAAATAATCAATAAAATATTTAAAATTACTAGATACAATAATTAACACGGGTAGGTAGGCATATTACAATTAAATTATTTTTAATATTTTGTTAGCAAGCATACGAGTATTTATATTATATATATTTCAAAGTTGATTTCTTTATTATTGATTACTTATAATTTTATATTTTTCAACTAAATATTTTGTTAAGTATTTATAGGTAAATAAACTTATAAACAATTTTATAACTTTAATTAATGGTAGGTAATTCGGTAGGTAACAAATTACTACAGAACATTGATTTATATAATTACGTTAAAATAATATATGGTATTATTTTAAATATTGTCGAAATATAGGTATATTGATATATATTAATATGTATCATATTGCGGTTGAGCAATTTACAACCGCATAATAATTTGTAGAACCCAAATTATTTATCAATGAGATAAATGTGTTGGTTAATATTATCCATAAGATAGTAAGCCAATACTTTATTTATATGCAGTAGAACCAGCCAATTTAACTGCGAAAATAATTTATATTCAAAATCAAATTTCTTAATTTCAAACTGACTAAAACTAAACAACTGCCAAAACTCTAATGCTCTTCTTATAGCTTTCTATATTTTAATACCTATACTATATTTATACTGATAAATATTATGCAGTCAATCGAAAAATGTATAGAAGATCGAAATATTTATCTAATATAAACTACTGTTATTTTACATTTATTCGTTTACTTAAAAGAATAATTCAATAATCAATTTTATCCTGATCGAAAAATCCCTCTCTCTCTACATACATATATATTAATAGTATTTCAATAAGATAGTTGGCCGAAGGAACATAACCTTCTCCTTAATTTTAATAGATTAATTGTAATTGTTGCGAGATCATTTTCCGTCAAATAGAACAGGTTTAAACGTTACAATAAGTTACAAATATAATATAATAATGATTAACATTTCAAAAACTGAGTCAATGGAAAACTTATTTAGCCTTTCACCGAGTATGTGATTACAAAAAATTCTAATATTCCTAAAAAATCATAATGTAAACATTTTTTGGTTAAATTTTCAAAATTATAATCGTAAGTCACAAATCTAAAATTACGTCTATATTAATATACACCAAGACCGAAAGATTTGCTAGTGAAATACCACGTAAAAGCTAGGGCATTCAATATTTTCACCTGTAAGTTTTGCCTGTAGTATAATTTTGTTTTTCCAAACCTTGCTGCAGAATTTTAAACGTTTAATACTTTTTTCAAGATTTAGATTTTTCAAGTTTTTCTCTCTAAACTTTGCTGGTTTACGCTTTTTCTAAGTCTTGCTATCTCCCGATGACCTAATTACTATTACGATCAGAACTGTTGGAGAAATACTGCAGCTCACAAACTTCTAATACATAATATAATTTATAAAAATCAATAATACCTATTGTTTATCTTCTTCTCATTGCTCATCAATCAACAATATATATATTAATTCAAGAAAACTTTATTTATTTAAAAAAATTACAACATATTATTATTATTATTAATACAACATAGTGTATGACAGCGAGACAACGAACGAACGATGTGTGTGATATGATGACGGCTTCGTTATAATGACAACACTAGTGTCAGTGTGTCCAACATTATTACATTATCATGTATATATAATGTATATCCGAAACACCTATACATATGAATATTATAGTTTTTTATAATATAAATTTAAATAATTAATCAGACTCCGTTTAAAACGAATACTTCATACGCAAACCGTATATGGGACTGTAGTGGAGGATATCCTGAAAATTTAAATTTGTAGCCAAATTTGAGTTAGTTTAATTGTAATACTTATGACTTTTTTTAGTCTCGCCCGTATGCATTCTGCTTTTCTTACAACTATACAGCACTGAGAACACTATATTTTAATATAATCACATACCTATAATACATATATATTAATTTAATTATTAATATAAAATTCTATTATTTTTGATTTCGTTTAGCACTTCTATTTTTTTCTTTTCTTATATTTTATCATGAACATTTAACTCATAAGCTATCTCTATTTATTTCTGCTATTATACGGTTGTAACATGTATTTAGTTTTTAATTACATTTATTATTTATTTTTTTTTGTACATAAGAGTAACACATACCATGTATAATAAATAACTGTACTTGCGTTCATAATATGTTATAGGACTTCAGTACGTTTATAGAAATAAATAAATAAATAAATATGCACGAGTACGTGCATAATGCATATAATTCGTACAATATCATTCCACTGTACATCCGTTTGGAGAAAATGTTTAAATGTAATTATAATATAGGTCGAAGCTATTGCATTTAACTATTGCTCTCGATTATCGATATAATTAGTTTACTGTCCCGGAGAAACTAATGAAATTAATACAGGAAATGATGGAAATATTATAGTAATTTTGTTAATTTATTACCTTATGTTCTATTCCCTCGGTGGATTGTAATTGAAATTGTATGATATTGATATATTTTTAAAGTATCTACAATAATTCTCGTATCAAAAATATTCTATAATTATATATTATGGATTTCATAACGTTTAAAAATTGACGAATCCCGATGTTTATATATTACGTTAAGATAATACAATCATTTTTCCCGTACTCGCGCAACATATATAATTATATATATATATATCTTATATTAATGTCTGTGAATTACTCCCCGTTTCCATTAGCTGATCTATACAGAATCCATCATTACAATTATTATACTTCTTAAACAAAATTAATATTATATCCATTACATCCATTGTTAACAAATCACTATTGATTTCACCCTCTATAAATAAAAATATATATAAATTAATATAATAGTATGTCATAATATTTCGTATATTATTTACTAACAAACTATAAATCATAGTATTTGTAAAATATCTGCATAAAATATATTGGTTTGGAATAAATCAAAACCGGATTATCTGTATAGATAACAAAATAAAATATAATATGCTTAATCTTACAACATTTCAATTCCAAAAAGTAAATATTAATATTTTAGAGATCTTAAAAATTGACGTTCAAAAATTACTTTCAATATAATGTTGTATATTAAGCATTTTAACAATATTCTTATAATGTTCTCTAAAAATAATATATTGAAAATATTTTTAAACGTTTCTTTTCCAGACTAAAAATTTCTCTGGAATATTATTACTTTATTTTCTGAAAATTTTTCAAGATAATATCTTAATTTTCCGTCTTTTAGAGGAGTCAGCAGATAAATATAATATACAGATACGCAAATCGGAAACTAATAATATCTACTGAAATTTACTTTTGCTAAGTAACTCGAAAACATTTTCGTATATTGACTAAACAATGTTGAAAGGATTGTGGAGGTTAATTTATAGATATATGTTTGCTATACGTGATACGCCAATGCCAACATTGTAGTTAATAAATGAAATAATTAATTTAAATTTAAATTTATAATCACAGAAGTTCATTTATGATATTATTTTTATGTAACTATAATGTATATATTTCGACAGTATTTATAATTAACAACAAAACATTTTAGCAATTACTATGATAAAAAATAATATAGGTAGGTACCTATAGTAGGTAGTTAATAACATTATTTTTATATAGTTGTAATTTTACAGTAATAGCCGGTATATACGAAACACGAGTATACAGGTATAATATAAGATACCAATATTCCATTATTTCCTTTATTCTTTTATGTCTCTAAAAGTAAAGTAATGGTGTATGTACATGTACACTGTAGGTAAATACCGAATTAATGTTTGGATAACGTGTATACAAATTTATAAATAAAGTATAAGGTTAAACACATTAGTTTAATACCTATTTAATATGTTTTGTTGTTGAAGCAAACGAATATAGGAGGAAGTTTCTTCGGCCGAGCGTCCCAGGAAAGTTTGGATGGCACACGGAAACGACGACCTTCGTTTGGGTTGTCATCCAAATCATTGACTAATGCTACAAGGATAATCAATCAACATTTATTCGGGTTACCACTGATATCCAATAAAACAGGTAATATAATACAGAATGCACGTTTTTTGTTTTAGATAGATTTATGAAACCATTATATTGACGATATAATGTATTTTATATTAGTTTATTTTTGAACGGTACTTACATACGTACTTACTTATATTTATATGTCTATATTATTTCAAGTAAAATAATGTTAAAATACCCATAGATTACATTTAATTAATTTCATTATTATTTATTTATTTTTTTACTAAAATAACTGCAGGAAACTAAAACACATTTTTAATTTCATAGGCGACCGCCCAAATAAGTATAACGATAATTTACGTACTCGTATACGTATATACGTGTCTCTCCTTACATCTGCTTTACCTAACACCCTATACATATAGATACTTGTTTATTATCACCTCGTCTCTATTTACTCGACGTGGTATTTCAGTGCTTTCTCAACAAGTCGAGGGATATTTTCGAATTAAACAATTATATCGAGTTTTATAAAATATAATTCAGACAGTTTAATTTGAAAATATTCCCCGATTTGCTCCAAAACCACACTGAAACACCTCGTTGAGTAAATAGTGGCTAAATGATAAAAAACAAGTACCTACCTATACATATATATGTACCTACTTACCTAAATAATAGATACAATGCGAATAAAAATCCATTTTTTTTTATAAATAGATTATAAAAGTATTGTTTTCTATTATAATAATGACTACCTATAAACACTAAACTACTAATGACTAATGAGTATATTCCATGTATCTTTATATAAACATATACCTGAATAATAAAAATGTAGTTGGACCCACCAAATCAATGTTGAGATACGAATAGGTACCTAATTATAATTCAAATTAATCTTAAACAAAATAATTAAATTAAAATTGTATCCATTACACCGTCGTGGATTAGATTATTTCATACTCGACTTAAAACGAATTGTTATTGATTATTACCGACGCAAATATTAACGATTTTCAATAAAATATATATAACAATAAATAAAGACATAAAAAACTACATTATAACAGTAAAAAAAAAATTTTAAAAGCTGAGCAAGTAGGGGGAGCAATTCACTTGATAAATAAAATACTAGTACTGAATATATTAAATATGAAAGCAATGATAAATTATTTCTTTCAATAAAACGATTCTGAGCGAAGCTTTGGTGTAAATATTAGTATTTACCTACCTAATTAATTATAAACATAAAATTTTTCAAAACATAACTACGTATGTACAATAGCAAAATATATACAGTATACACTGTGAAAATGTCAAGATTTTAGATCCATTTTTTCGGAATTACGATTTACGAATTTTATACCGAAATATTAATGTTGTCAACAAATTTAAATGGCTATGAAAATTAATTATAACTTAAAACCTAAAATTATCTCTTTTAGGACTTAAAAACCAAAATACTTGTAATTTCTATAAATAGCCCAATACTATAAAACAAAAAAAAAAATTTATGATATTACTGTTAATATAGTAATTATTTACATATTCTATGTAAATTTTAAGATTTAAGAATCATTTTTTTCTGAATTACGAAGAAATAACAAATATTGATTTGAATGGAATCATGTTTTTACGTCAGTTTTTGGTAGTTTTTCTTAATACGCGTTTATCAAAAAAGTCAAAAAAATCTAAAAATTACATCTTCAAAATACCATTCTGATTAAATTTTCCATCGCAAAATGGGTGTATACGTAACGAATGAATTAAATCTTCTGATAGGAATGTTATTTCCAGAACAAAAACGTCTACCAGTTATAGATGATGAAATTGGGTCCATCGTCAAAATAATAAATAATTGTTCATTTAAATATGAAAAAAAAGATAAATTACTGAATTCGAAAAACGATTCTAAACGAAGTTTCGTAAGTATATTATTAAATAAAAAATGAAAAAATGTTGATATATAACCATGACAATTTTGTTACTTTGTTATTTGTTTGTTGTTATTTTATTATTTTATTATCTCCTCTATATTTATAAAATATTTCCGTCATAAAAGGTCTTCAAAGTGTTAACTAGAATCAATTTTCTATCGAAAAAGCTCTTTACTTCAAAACTCCGGCTCGACTTCTTCTACTCAAAAAAATGTGTTTAGACATAAAAAAAATATTCGCTCAGAATCTAAAAACAAAAAAAAAATAGACATAATAAATTGTAAAACAACCAACTTCTTCGCACCATTTAGAATCTAAAATGTGCATAACTATTTATTTTATACTCCTTCAGATTTATCAAATCATAAAGCTAGTATTGAGTACTGCAGATAATCTAGATTTGCATACTTATAAAATATTATTGTAATTAACATAATTTAAATAAATACCTGTAACATATATCTAAACATTATTTATCTAAACAGAAAAAAAAAGATTCATTTTTGAATTTTTTCAAAAATAAATCATTCTTAAAATGTATTTATCTATAGGTAATAAATTAATTTAGACAATTAACATAAATATTTGTCTAAATAAAATAACCATTTATCCAAGATTATTTAAATAAGATAAAAGATAATATTATTTATTTATTTATCTAAATATATTACTCAATAGTATCAACACTGAATATTATATAACTAATAAATGTCTTATCATATTCTAAACGTGGGTACCAACATTATGATATTATGTTACGATAGGTACTTTAATTTTAATAATAAATATTATAGATACGTTCATACTTCATAATATGACTTTTGACTTATAATAGGATTAAATTACAGCTCTAATCATTTGTACCCGTAATGGGGTAGTACAGCCATAAATATTGGCGTAGAAACTTGATATATTTGGACATAACATTAAACACCGAAGGGAATGCTGAATAATTTGGGGTGAGTTAGAGGATATTAGTCTTTATTAATACATGTAATCGGTAATCACTATAGCTGATTACTATTGAAACAATAGATGCATTTATTATAATTACTTATACTATATTTTGTACTGATTAAAAATTACCATTACTATATTATCTATATTATATACAATTAATATTTTTTTTCAAGTAGATAAATTTGATGACACTACTACTACTATTATATTATTATTGTTTGTATTAAATATACACAATTATAACAATTTATTGTGTACATTTTAAATATGTTGACGTGTTCTAAATGCGTAAGTAGGTAATTACATATTTTTCATTGCTTGCATATAAGTACAAGTAATATAATACGTTCGTAATTAAAACCTGTACCTATGTACTATATACCCTATATATTTGCATAGGTATACATTATACATAACATGCACTTGAGTACGCAGGATAGGTTCAAAGTGCGAGTAGGTACGTGGAATGTAGGAACATTGACAGGTAGGAATAGGGAGTTAGCAGAAGTTTTGAAGAGGAGGAATGTGAATATTTGTTGTGTGCAAGAAACAAAGTGGAAAGGGGAGAGAGCAAGAGAAATTGGAGAGGGGTATAAAATCATATATTCAGGAAGGACT
>JAIPRL010000113.1:167472-189189 GCA_025469235.1 Pemphigus obesinymphae
TATTATCGCATTTTCGTTAATTTTTTCGTCAATTTCGTTATCACATAATTTCAAAATATCAATGTACAAAAATAAAATGTTGAAAAACGTGTAGATAATTTCGTCTCATGTGGATGATGTCGTACGACATGTGTAAATAGTGTATACCTCTAAACAGCTGGTAGGTACTTCAATATCGAACGGCGCAATTGATGTATACCCTCCGAATATCTCCGGCGCAATTGATGTATGACCTTTTTTTATCCCACACATTTTTTATTTTTACCTGTGATTTTCGGTGCAATTGACATGTACCCCCGATTTTTATCGTAATGTTCGTAAAAATAAACAACATTTTATTTTTTAATAAGCACACTTATCGTACAATTTCTATATTATAATCTTTATAATACAATATATAAATAAAACTTATTATTATTATCTAACCATTATTCTAATGAAAATAATAAATATCATTACCAAACAACAAAACACGGGAACTTTAATCAATATACCGAACTGTATTGGTTACCTACAATTATATTTTAAACTACTTTTATGGTATAAAAAACGGAAATAATTAATATTGATAAATAATCGTCCAATCTATAACTCTAACTTCGAGAATTTTTAATTAAAAATTAGCCGTTTTGTGGTTATTTACGAAATTAAAACGCAAGAAACGAATTTTACCCTTCACTTCAAAATCCACCCCTTATTATCAGCTTCTTTTCCTCATGAACTAAAGGTTTAACGACCAAACGTATAAGATCTTTTATTATTTAAAACATTATTGCCAACAATTCTTTTTACCATAATAGTCTTCATAAAATGCATATTTTTTGTGATAATAATAAAAAAAAACATATTATCTGTCTTTTGTGGGTGGTTTTTTCAATTTTAAGGGATAAAACCCCCACTGGGGGAGTTGAAACTCAACGGATATGCAATACTAGAGTACTCAAGAGTAAGTATGTCAAATTTCAAAACTATATAAATTATTTCCGCCAAATTGTATATTTGAGTCTAATTTGACTGGACAGTTCACTTTCAAGCCATATTTTAATTTCGTTACTTATTCCATAAGACTTAATTCTTTCATTTAAAATAAAATTACATTTATAATCTAAAATAAAATACAGTAGGTGAAGTCCTAATTTCTTCGTTTTTTTTTCTTTTTTAGTTATTTATAAATCACTACAATAAATTTCAATAAAACTTATTTAAAATATCATTAAAATTAAATTAAATAATTTCTTAACCCGAACGATATTCTTCAACCTATAGTGTAGATTCTATGTATGTATCATCTCATTTTTCAAAATTTTCTTTATAACTTTTTCTAAAATGTTAAAAATAATTGATTTGCTTAAAACACTTCATATTACAAGTTACCGAATCTAAGATACGCTTCCTTTCCTGTTTAAAATGAGTTAAATCTTAATAACGAAATGAAACCCTTAGCAATTTAATAGTTATATTATAGCCGTCGAGAAATAAGAATCACATAACATAGATTTATCCAAAGTTGTAAATTTGTTTGCTAAGTTAAGGAAACTTATATACATCAACTTTTATAATTTATTTAAAAACAATTAAAATGTATCCATGTTGCATTTCACATCTATAATTGCTTTCAAAATTCAATAATTTTTATGAACACGAATATTGTTAGAAATTTTGTATCATCCCATGAAAAATTTGGAAGTGGTTGAAGAAAAAAATTGACCCACCATGAATTTGGCACTCGATTGAAAAAAAAGCTGAAATGGCGTGCCACTACAGTATAGGTATAGCACGTTAAGAGTGGAACCGTCGCGTAGGCGACGACCGGTTTCCACCCCGCAACCTCACCATAGTCGAACATCGCGGGCTCCGAGTATAGTTTAACATATTTTGTCATATACCTACCTATTATAATAATAAGTTAACAAATAAAAACGTGTTCGTAAACAGCTGCGGTGAAATTTGAATTGTAAACTATATTGCGGAATATGGATATGATTATGCTCTGATGAGGAAATTTGCAGTCACTTCCAGAAGCACAACTAAGGGGGCTTTGGAGGCTCAACCCCACTAAAATTATGCATAGTGCCCCTCCAAAAAAACCGTTTTTTATATAATTAATAAATACGTTTTTGGGGAAGGCAATTCAACGGAAATATGAAAGACCTTTTTTTATTTTTGCTTATTAGACAATATTATGGGTAAAGTTCCCCCAAGATTTTAGAGCTATATATATAGTTGCGCCACTGCAGGTCTCTTTTCAGTGTACCTCTAAACAGGCTCTAAACACCAACTCAATAATTATTTGTGTTTTAAGGTGACTCGATAAAATTTTTCTATATATAGCTAGGCTTAAATTTTAAAGTTACGCCACTGGTAGGACCGCTCCGTACACGTATACCGCGGGGTGTATTATTACATCCGGACTTCCGGTCCACCGTAGTCCGCGGTATAGATAAGTGCTATATATAATATATTGCTGTATATATCATCGTGTGTATAATACAGCGTCGTGTTTGCGGTGGTTTTTGCAGGGAAAAGTGGCAAGTCCACGCCGTCGGTGTCGGCCGAGTCGATAAACCGTTCGCCGGAACCACACCGAAGGTCCAAGTCCATATTGAAACGGCACCAGAACCAAGCGGCCGCGCAGGCTGCGCTGTTACAGGACTCGCAGTCCGGAAATGGCGGCAACGGCAACCCGTCCACCACCATCAACCACTCCCGGATGGGCATCCGGCGGACGGCACACGTTGACCCGGAAACGGAAAAGCTCATACCGGACAACCTGTCGGACTGTTCGCCGGGCAAGAGTCCGATGTCCCCGCAACAGCAACGGTCGCCGCAGCGCAACAACAACCGGACAACCGGTGGCGGCAGTGGCCGCGCTCCAATCGAAGTGGCCCTCCTGCAGGACTTGCTCCAGGAGACGGGCGGGCCCATATTCATATGTCCGCCGCCGCCTCCCATGACCGACAACGGCGACAAACGGTACTCGTAGCTGCTGTACCACCGCGTAGTCGCATCGCCTCACAATATTACCGCAATAGTATTGTTCGCAGACGCGTGTAAAACAAAAAGACAATATATCGTAATCAGGGCCGTCCCGAAAAAAGATTTTTTGGGGGATGAAAATTATGTAAAAAAAATTATTATAATACTTCTCTTCAAAACATAAAATAAGCAAAAAAAGGTAATCAACTTTTTTCCCAATTTGCCGACTACAATCCTAATAATTTACTTGAAATTCCAAAATACTTCATAAACGTGAATGAATAAGCAAAAAAAAGCATTGATTTTTATACTATTTGCCGTCTGAACATAATTTTGCCCGACTGCTTTCCGAGATGGGAGGGTGAGACACCCCCCACGCCCCACCCTTCGGGACGGCCCTGATCGTAATAGGTATTACGTAGACATATTATATACTTGTTGGACGCCGTCGTCTCATAACGCACATACTTCCTATATAAAGTTGGCGATAACGGTAATTGTCACCGTCGTGGGTGGCAAGATTTACGTATTATGAGAAAATAATGTAAAAAGACGAAATTTGAAAAATTTAATTTTACCTTCAATATCTATAAATTGAGTAAATACTTGTAGATATTTATACAGGATAATTTTTTTTTTTATCATCATCCCTAGCTATATCTCGGGAAGTATAAGATATAATGTTTGTGACGTTTTTTTTTCAGAAATGTATTGGTATGCCTACGCCCTTCAGTATTTTTCCATATTTTTAAATTGTTTATCCCCCTCTCGTATTTTCTAAAACTATAATGTCAACTTTCGATTTTCAAATGGCGACCTATATGATTTAAATTATAAATTCTTAAAGAATATATTTTTACTAGCTGAATAACCCGGCATCGCCCGTGTGCAGTTTTTTGTGTTACGCATAATTTTTATTTTTTTTTTTATCAGTTTTTATATTACAGGTTGTTTTAAGATGTCTTGACCCTGGGTTGCCCGTGTATTGTAACAACCAGAAATTGGCAGAAAATTATGATGACAAATTGTAAGATACAATTCTAATCAGAAAAATATTAAAATTGTATAGATTTTTAGTTGAAAAAAAATGTTTTTGAATCGTATTATTATAATTCTTCTTCTTATAATTATTATCTTTTATTCATCTCAATACCTCTTTACAAACTATACTTTTTGTACTGCCTTTTGGGGCTAAAATAACCAGACTACTGACTGAGCTAATTCTATAACATGCGACATACCTGTAGAACTGCCCATGTGAAAAACATTTTTCTCTCAAGTCAATGCCAGCCCATGCTCAATAATTGTCCTTGAGACTTATTTATAGTTATAGAAAAGTAAACTTTGAGAGGGAACTGTATTCTTTTAAACTCAAAGGAATAATTAGTTGGAATTAACGTTATTCTTGGGATAAAAACTATATCCCTTCGAGCACACCCAGTGATAAATATGGCTTCTATTATATTTTTTTTAGAGCTTTAACTTGCAATCTAGTTCCATCACACAATTTAGGTGGGTTAAGATTTCTTAGTAACATTACAGGTGCTCCAATTTTAAGGATAAGTTTTTGTGATGGAAGACCAGAAGGATTCAGAGTATTAAGAAATTCTAAAGGGTAATGGACACTGTCATCCGTTTGGATCATTGAATCAAAAGATCTATATTCAACAGTTTTTTCTTTAAATGCCCTTAATAGAATTTCATTGGTTTCGGCTGCCTTGTCGTTCTTTGGAGTTAAGATGGCTCGCTCGCACAACCATTTGGTGGGTTTCTCCTTGATGTTAATTATATCAGGGTATATTCTAGAAGTTAGTTCTGATAAATAGCTAAAAACTATAGGTACCCAAATTTGAAGGAATAGTGATCTCACCTTCCAATGTAGAAAAATTTCCGTCTCCTATTTTGAGTAAAATCTCAGCGAAAATCCCAGCAGATCTGTCACCTTTCAAATGGACCCTCATATTTTTATGAAGAAAATGCAACTTTCTGGATATGTGGCCACGAATATGAAGCTTTTAGGCACAACTTTACTTCATCAGTCCTTGTGGCCCTAGGTATAACAAGTAATGTTTGCCGAAAATCTCCTGCCAACAGCCCAGTGATTCCACCCATCAAACTATTATATCCTCTTATATCTTTTAATGTTCTATTGAAAGCTTTAAAGTTACCCTCGTGGGCTATTATAATTAAATTAAATTAACAGTTAAATTATGTAAACTGAATACAATTGAAATCGTTACCCGGGAAACTCGAATAAATAAATCACAATAACAATTTACACGTAAAATGCCCATTTTTTTATCCATTTCAACCCCTTAAAGTCAAAATTTTTCAAAATCCTTTCTTAATGGACCTCTACATCATAAAATTAAACTACAGACCAAATTTCATTTTCATAGCTTCAGCGATTCCGACTAGGTGATGATGAATCAGTCAGGACAAGTTATTTTATATATACATATATATAGGTAAGAATTTTCCCGTTTTGACTTTTTAAATTCGATGAATATTGCCCGAATAATAGAACACTCGACATAACGACGTGCCGAAGTGGAAAAGTATACTGTAGTACGTCATTATCAACATCTATTATACGTGCTGGTGCTTCTACACTTCGCCGTGTCATACAATTGTAATTTCTCGGTCAATATTCATCGGATTTAAACGATTAAAACGTGAAAAATCTCATAAAAATATATATTCTTTAAGAATTTACAACTTAATTCACAAGTTGCTATTTGAAAATCGAAAGTCAATATAGTTTTAACAAATAAGAGAGAGCGATAAGAATTTAAAAATATGAAAAAAATATTGAACGTTGTACTCATACAAAACTTTCCGAAAAAAAAAAATTATCCAGTAAATTATCTATAGGTACCTATATATACCTATACTTCCCGAGACATAGCCTGGCTCATGATAATAAAAAATCATCCTGTATAAATAAAATAAAACCCGAATCCACAAAATTTTACTAAAAACAATACGTATTTGTTAAAAATAAAAGTAAATTTTTGAGGATTTGGCTTTATTTTATTTATATTACACTCGGACAGTTTAAATCGAAAATACCCTTCGATTTGTCGTGATTATACTGATTAACATCACGAAAACACGTTTAATATTTTTTCCAAATTTTGCCTTTATTATTATTATTATTATTACTATAATCTTGCTGCCGCATTCTGTAGCGGTCGTCACAACTGAAGTGCGAAACAAGTAATCACTGTAATACCAACTAAACATAATATAATATATATAATAGGTATGTATTATTATCATATTGTCGACACGCGTTGTAAGCGAAATTCGTTCGTAGCGGAGCTTATAATATTGTACACTATACCTATGTTATATACTGCTGTATGCGGCTGGCGTCATTGTTATTTTAATAATATTATATTTTACAAACATATATATTGTACGTATATACAACGAGAACATTATATAATTAACAATTAATTTTATATAATACTCGTATAATACGGTGTATATTTTTAACTCGTTTTTTTTTTTTTTTTTTTTTTTTTTCTAAGGGAAATTTTCAAATATTATTATTAAATCATATATGAGAAATGCTCATTTTATCATCATCATTAGATTATAATGTCTTAGTATAATGTCTTGAAGTGAATAAGTAAAACAAATTATTATAACTAATTATAATTATTTAGGTACCATAGTATATATATAGGTAATCTAGATATTTGTAAAGGACGCTTTTTTTTAGGCTTCTGACCATATAACATACCTAGTCAATACCGTTTAAATCATCGTCATCGACACAAATTCACAATCAGTACTACCTACGTGATCATCATCATCATCATCATCATCATCATTATCATCGTTATCATCGTCCGTAATATCATCAACATCGTCATCATTATTATTACATATTATATTATATAATGTACCTAACGCCTACACAATATTTTCGTGTCCATTCGATAATAATATATAATATAATGTTCCGTACCTCGGCATCAGCGTCTTCGCACATGTTCCTCGAGTTCAGCCCGTTTGACATTCAACCATATATATATATTGCCAAACAATCTATTGAAAATAAAAATTAATATTAATATGTCACTGTTAAATTGTTTTGTTAAAAAAAAAAAAAATGCAAAAAAAGCAAAAAAAAAAAAAAAAAACACTTTCTTCGGGTCAATTTTATTTCCTATAATAAATAATAATAATAATAATAATATTACGTTTCTTTGTATTAATCAATCGTTACCTGTAATTTGTTTGTTTGTTTGTTTGTTTGTTTTTTTAATAATAAAAATTAAAGACTGGGAAGCAAATGATGAATTCATTATATATAACATTAACAGGAAATTAAGCATGCATTTTGCACTGGCCTTTTATAATTATATTTTAATTTAATTAAATATGTAATATATTAATATATATATATACATATGTACTTATATATATATTAATATATTATACTTTAATATACCCACTTGGCACAAAAAAAAAAATTTTATCGCTACGCAAATCCATTTTTAACGCGATCTCAAATTTGATATACCGATGGTAGCTGTATATTAAAACGAAAAAAAAAAAAAAAAAAGTACATATAACGATATTTTGTGAAAGTAATTTAGGAAGAAAGCAATACTGTAGTCAAATATAATAAATTGCGTAGTTGATCTAATCGTGTAATTTTAATTTGGATAAAAAAACGAAAAATAAAACCATTGTATACGTACCACCGATATAGGTACCTACGCAAAAACTATTGTAATGTGCGTCGAGCGCAATTTTTTTTATATAATTCGATCGAAACGAGTAATTTACTACCTATATTATATATAGTATACAGTACATTATACATTACAATACGAACAAAATTATAGTTTCCGTTTTTTAATTCGCCTGTGATTTATCTTTTGTTAAGTTTATAAAATATGTGTATGTATATGTGCAACAATATACAAAACAATGTTATTGAGTATTTTGTTTTTGCGTATTACGTCCTTATTCCTTTTCATTGTTGGTAAATTAATACATATATGTATTAACTTATCCGTTATCCTAACAAAGTAATAACCGAAACTTCGCCTCGATTGCCTAAAAATGAATATTTACTAACACCGAGTTACCTAATAGAAAATAGTAAATACCTACAGAATTTTTACATTTTTGCTAAAAATTTTGAAAATATGAAAATAAAACATAATAAGAAAAGATTACAAGGTGTGACAAAACTATGTTACAGATATTATTTTTAAATACTTGACAGTTTTGTAACTTTATTTAGTAGGTACTATAGGTGTACCAATAAATAATATAAATATATCTAGTAGTGTAGAGAAGTGTGGTAGACGGTAATCAATTTCTCATCAATTTTTCACATTTTACTGATGAACAAAACAAAAAAGTCACACCCTGAAAAATTATGTAAAATGATAAATTTGGACGACTGAGTTAACTTTAGGGGATGGGGGACAAGATGCCCCATTATTTTTGCCTCTGCATATAATATACCTACTGGTGAACCTGAAACCGTTGGTATAATCATTTATTTTATAAATCAATTACTTAACTACATTATATTTAGGTATTGGTACTATATTGTAATATAGGCTAATACATTCAATTTCTAAAGTTATAACTATTAAACTATCAGTAAAATCACAATGCCTCGAATCAACATTTGTAACAATATTCAGAAGAGCTAAAAAAAAACCCATTTTTCTTTTACACATAACCATTCAACACTTGTTATATACGTATACATTCCACAAAATTTTAGTTTTCATTATAATAATACACCAAAGATGTAAAAGGATTTCATTGACGAAATATAAGTTTTTGTCCAAAATAAATCATAAGTATGTAGTAGGTACTAATAATATTTTAATAACAAATTAATCTGCAATAAAAAAAAATATATATAAACCGTTTATTGATTTATTATAAAAATATTATTATTTATTTGTATGCAAATTACATATTATAGAAAAACATCATTGGAATGTATAAAAATTAATTTGATTTGTGCCAATATTAAAAATAGAAAAATAAGTTCTTTTAAAAACAATGATCACTATGTACTCCGAACACTCACAAATTTATCACAGTTATGTCAGTAAATAACTAATAATCTAAAATAACTAATGGCCCACAAAAATTGGAATATTTTAACAAAAAAAAAAAAAATAATAATTCTAAAGGACGGAACAATTTTCAGTGATGTTTAAGTACAAAAACCTAGAAAATTATAGAAATTTACAAAAAAATAGGAAACATAAATGTTATGTTGCCATAAAATGATATATAAATAATATCTTATGTTTCATATGAATTAAATATAAAAAGGCAGTTTAAAAATCAAAAAATAATACAACATTTTCTTCTTGTTTTCAATGGATCACCAACAATCACATCCTCGGTGTCACCAGCAAATCTATTAAATGCAGCTTCAGAATCACATGGCATATCAGTGTTGTTGGAAAGAAGACCAGCTGCTGCACGAGTTTGGGCACGCTGTTTCTTCAATTCAGCCAATGTACCCGCATTGATAGTTACCGAAACATGTATATTTATTTTACCATCACTTTCTGTAGTATAACAGGTTTCAGCAGCTGGACCAACTTCAACAGATTCCAATTGTGATTTTTCATCGGCAACGTCTTCACCCTCTGGTTCTCGGCGCTCTGTTGTAGGAATAGTTGGAACAATTGGTACTGGAACATACGAATCTATTGATGAATCTCCTTCAAAGTCACTAGGCGTGCGCTCATTAGCTAAAAACTTTTTTGCAAACTAAAATAATAAAATAAAAACCAATGATAATATTAAACAACAACAGTTAAAACATTTTAATTACATTCTGAGCTTCAATCCTCAATCTAGCTTCTTCTACTGCATCTTTTTTAGATGTCAATGTTTTCTCTCGAATAGAAGTTCTTCGGACAGATTGAGTTCTTGTATTATTAGACTGTGTACGTCGTACTCTCCGTCTCTGGGCTTCTTTTTTTGTTTCTTGTTCATTGCGTAATTGTAATATACGATCACGTAAATCTGGATCTTCACAAATATCTGCAGGTGTTTCATCATTTTTTGTCTTAGCATTTAAATCAGCACCATTTTGCACCAATATCTCCAACACTTCTAGCTAATAACAAATATAAAATAAGCAAAAAGAAAAAAAATATAGCATCAATTTTACCAACAAATTTATATTATAAATATATTATGGTACAGGATTCTGAAAAATGAATTAGATATATTATTTAAAAATTATCTTTCCTAAAATACATGGGAACATTATGCAGTACGAGTATATTGTTTTGAGTTTTATTTAATATTCAATATTTAAAATGTACTATTAAATACAACAAGTTATCTTATAAATTATTATATTTGACTGTATAAAATATAATCATTTTATTTTTTTACCAAATCTATCCAAACTTTATATATTATGGCGGGTGTTATTTAATTTTCAGATACTGGTGATTCAGTATGTAAAAATTACCAGTAATATCAGTATTACCAATAACAACAATATTTTCAGTAATTAACGTGTGTTTGATAATAACAATGAAATTTCCAACAATGGAGCCAATATTTTGTGAAAACAGATTGTTGAGAAGTACAAAGAAAGAAAAAATAAATGATATATGGTATTTATTGATCTAAAGAAGACTTGTGATGGGGCTAGGGAAATCTTAAGTGGGCTATAATGAAAAAAGGATTACCAAAGATGTATGTGAACATAATTTAAAATATGTGTAAGGGGACGAGTATAAGAGTGAGGAGTCTGTATAGAGAAACTGAGAATTTTACAGTCAGAATAGGAGTGCACCAGGGTTTGGCTTTGAGTCTTTATTTATTTTCCCTAGTAATGGATGAAATAACAAAGAATATGCAGGTTGAGGTACTATGGTCCATGCTGTTTGCAGATAATATAGTGTTGGTTAGTGAGTCTTGAGGAAGAGAATGGTAGACTTAGAGAGTGAAGGGAAGCTCTTGAAAATAAAGGACTAAGGATTAGTAGAGGTAATACAGATTACATAGAGTATGATTTTGGTAAAAGGGAACACAGTGGAATTAGGGAAAGACGAAAAATAAAGTTTAGTGGGAATGTAGTGAGAGAGGTTGAGAAATTCAAGTATTTATTAACTAGGCCACTTAGGGTCCACTGTCAAGCAGATATGAAACACAGGATTAAGTGTGGATAGATGAAATGGAAAGAAGCGTCAGGTATATTGTGTGACAAAAGAATCCCTATTAGGTTAAACGGTAAATTTTCCAAGACAGTGATGAGACTTGCAATGATGTATGGAACAAAATAGAAATAGAATAGAAATAGGAAGATTGAATAGAAAATGCTAAAAATGGCAAAGATGAGAATGTTAAAGTAAATGAGTGAAGTAACTAGAGAGGACAAAATAAAGAATGAGTATATAAAAGATAGTATAGAACTAGCTTCAATAGTTGAAGTAGTGGTGAAGTGGCTTCCATGAAGAAAAGGGGTTACCAGACTTATTCAACTAAGATCTAAAGTTTTATTACTTCTGACTGATATTGAAGAAGTAAAGTCCAAGTTTTTTTGTGATGACAATTGGCTGTCAAGATTAGCGCACATAGCTGACATATATGACCATTTGAATGGTCTAAATATAAGTCTGCGAGGATCGAGGATCAAACACAAATATATTTTATTATGCTAGTGATAAAATTAGTGTATTGGTGAGGAAGCTGAATTAATTTATTTTACATATCTCCAAGAAAGACCTTTCAGCATTCGAGACACTAAAAAAATTCTGAGAAAACAACTAAATTCAGCCATATTCAAATGTAATTGCAGACATTTTGGAAGACCTACAATCGCTAAAATTCAACATTTATCATTATTTCCTTAAGGTAAAATGGATTGAAAACCTATTTGAAGGGGATTACAATAAGAATATTCCAGAAGTTATTTCAACAAAAGGATTGCTAATTAGTCTAACCTGTGACTCTAAAGAGTACCATCAAAAACAAGAACAACTTGAATTTTTAATTAGAAGTGAAAAAAAAAATATTCCACATTGTCCACACAAGCTCTGCAGTTTCTAATCCCTTTCATATCTGTGAGAAAATACATTTTTCTATTTATTATATACAAAATATAAATATAAAAATAAATTGAATGTGAAAAACAATTTGAGACTCAAGGTTACCAATGTGGAGCCAGATATTGATATCCTTGTTAATTCAAAGCAACACCAAAAGTCAATAATCATTATAATAATAAAAATATTAATTGTAAATTAAAAAATAATTAAATATTCAATTTTACTTATCGTGCAATAAAAGATTATAGTATAATATATAATATTATACTAGAAATAGTAAATACCCACACATAAAAACACATACATTTTTTGATCAAGTGATACATACAATTTTTCAAAATTTGTAAGTGGTACTCAAACATAAAAAGGTTAAGAATCGCTGGTATATATTAATAATTACTGAAAATAATGGTTTACCAGTATTTCAATATACTAGTATTTTCAGAGGTTAAAAAAAAATGCCACCAGCCCTAGCTCTAGCGTATATAAAGTTTGTACACAAATTCTTAACTTTAATATAGTAAAAACATTTTCTGAATACATACCTAGTACACTTCAATTTATAATCAAAAACGATATCCTAGACGGTTATAATTTATACATTATAAAAACTATACTTACATGACCCCAACAAGCAGCAGCGTGAACAGGTTGCCATTCATCAGAATCTTTAACATCAGTTGCAACATGATTATCTAACAAATATTCTACCACTTTTAAATAACCATTGGAAGACGCAATATGTAACTAAAAAAAAAATCAATATTTGTGTAATTATTGTTCAACAAAAATATAAATAAATGTATGTATTACAGGTGTAGCTCCTTGGTGGTCATACGATTCTAATAAATAACTCTGATTATTTTCAACAGCTTGTTGGAGTTCTTGTAACATCCGATGTTCTGTAGTGGCACGAGTATTATCGATCAATTGTTGTGTCACACCCCGTCTAGCCATTTCACTTTCAATAAGATCTAATGCAGCTTCATCTTCACAAATGTCATATGGCATGTTACCATCAGCATTTACGGAAAGTAAATTAGCACCCCTAAAAAAAAATAAAGAAAATAATAATTAAGTACAACAAATGGAAATATGTATAAAAATAGCATACTTATCAATAAGATATTTAATGAGATGTAAATGAGCACATGTGGCTGCTGCATGTAATGGAGTCCACTTTTCACTATCTTCTGCATTTACATTAGCACCAAACTCTACCAAGAGTTTCATCATTTGTTCATTGTCATCAATGCAACACTAAAAATTTTAAATATAATATTAACTCTTATAAAAAAAATGCATATAATATGTATATATTAAAAAATTTTAATAACATATTATATAGAAATAATTAATTTGATTCTAGGACAAAATTAGCGAATAAAAATTTGCAGTAAATAAAATAAAAATAATTGATTGATTGCATAATAATTGATCTTATGTAAACATTCATAATATGAATTGGATTGAATATATTGTTTGTAATATCATTAGAAATTGAAAAAAACTTACAAATTTTATTTTTGATTCTGAAAGAAATGAGGAATGTATTAATTTTATGATGATGTTTTATTTTATTTTATGTCTATGTATAATACATACTTTTATAAGTAGAAAAAATTGAGTAGGTTTGTAGTTTTAGAGCAAAGACCTTTTTTAATAGTAAATGTATTTTAGTTGGTACTTTAAAAAAAAATTTCAATTTTCTTGGTAGTTTTTTTAAGCGTAAAGGAAAATTACTTTTTATAATGAAAAATAATAAATAAAGTTATCATAGTCACTGATTTTTTTAATAATAATATTTTACCAGATTTTGTTCAGAATTGTCTTTTTATGCAATAATTTATCTTAACTTTCAAATTGAAAATAATAATAATAATACACTACCTACTCTGTTTAAGGACCATTTTTAATTGAATTTTAAGTAATTATAATTTGTAAAATTTAATTGAGCACACTCAATATTTTCAAATGTTTGAAATGTTGCCAACAAATCTTTTGTTACATAGAAATTTAATATTGTAGCCTGTAGATAAAATTAATATTACCTACCTATTTATTTTTGAAATAAGTAATTTTTATTTTGTATATGAAATTTGACAATACCCGTATGAATTCAAAATCAATTTTATTTTTAATATTTATCAATTTATATATATTTTATATCTTAAGAGTAAGTTGTGTAGTTATAAATATAGCTATGTTGAACAAGAAATTGTACTCCATCACATTATTTTCTGAGGGATGGTAGATTCGTAGACTTGCATGGGTTTAGCTTTTGACTAGACTAGGCCTAAAAAATATTTATCAGACTCAAGCCAGGCCAAGGTTTTTAAAATGGAAACATTTTTGGGCCGGGCTGGACTAGACTTTATCCTAAACGAGAAAATGTTCAGAAATAGTTAAAATATCACATTTTTAGACCAAGTTAAGCCTTTTTCAATAGCATTTTTAAGCATTTTATGATAAATATTTGGACCCGGCTTTCTTAAAACAAAATGTTTATTCCTATTTGAGCAATTTTTGATATTATATTCGCTGAAACAAAAACTTTGGCTAGTACAGGCCATTAGCAGCTAATCTTTGATAAATGCAATGTGTGCTAAATCAACCATTCACATAAATGATACCAAGTTATTCAATCAAATTATACCTATTATAATACATTATAACCACATTTAGACCAAAGAATAATAATGTCACCATATTTCGTTGGCAGTTAAATTATTAATTAAGTTATTAAGTTCTGTGTATAGAAAATATAAACTATAATAGGTACCCAAAACAATTGTATTTTCAATTTTGCAGTTTCTCATAATATTACCAATTGTTGTGTAATCAATTATCTGCTATCTATGTTCATATTCAAAATCATGAAAAATATGATGAGTACCTATAAACATGAATTACATTTGGAATTAAATGTACCTACAAATTATTTTAGATAAATGTTCCAGTAAAAGTAGAAGACTTTTTGATTTAATTAAATTAGTATTTTAAAGTACCTACTTTTTTTTTTTTTTTTTTGGTAAAATCCTATGATCTTGAAAAAAGTCATGTTTTCTTTTTCATTAGATGTTAAATGTCTACCAAATTCAATGTACACTAGGGTAGTTGCAATAACAAAATTTCAAACCATAGTTAGTTAGTAGGTATTTATAATTTTTACCCAAATCAATGATATTTATATTTTACTTTGGTTATTTTTACTTTAAAAAAGTTCAGTTTTAATTTTGATTGAATTTCTATTAATTTACTACCTGATGCAAAGCAGTGAGTCCGTCCTCATTTGTAGCATCCGGACTGACACCTTTCACCAAAAGTCTTCTTACTATTGATTAAATAAATACATTTGATTTGATTCATTCATGGTCAGTTTATTATTTATATTTAGGCCATACCTTCTTCAATATCATTTCTAGAAGCAGCTTCCAACAACATGACATTGTCACTAAAATATATATGCCTATTATTGCGCGGTGGAGATGACCGCCGACGCTCGCGATCTTTTTGGGACCACAGTCGTAATTGTTGCACCCGTCGGCGTCTGGCTAGGGCCAGCCTATCAGCCGTGGGCATACGCTCCAAATGAGACATTTCCAACACCAACTCGGCGTGATCCATTCTGTTCAAAACACTTAGGGACTACAAACTAAAATTACTTCAATCTACGAGACAGTCGGTGTCAAATGACACCATTTCTTTTTACTCTCATCCGGTTTGATTTGCATAGTTGAAATGTCCATTAATGTACACAATGCTGTTTCATAAACGTCATCATTAAATGATTTTATATCAAATATATCACTTCAACTATTATCGCAGAACACACATAGCATTTTTAAAACCCCAAACAAGATCTCTAATTTCTTAATTTAAAGCTAAATATTACAGTTAATACTAGAGAAATACAAAATATACAATACTATGAAATAATAAGTAAAAAACAAAAATAAAAAATACCGTTGCTTTTGTTATCATAATAATATCGTTATCAATATTACAGTACATGCTGTCCATTAGAAAATTATTTTCGGTCAAAATATTATTTTATAAAAATTTTTTTCAACATAAATTCATAAAAATATGTTCATCAAATATAATATAATATAATCCGAAATTCCAAAATAATAACACTGTATAACAATTATAATATCTTAATTCGTGTCCGTGATTATATTATTATTTATTTATTTACGTATGCATAGATATATATAATATCTGTGAATGTAACATATATGTGACAAAATTATTTAAATGCCCTTATCAGTAATATTATCATATTTAATATTTATCTATTTTATTAGTAAATACTAAATACAAATAAAGTACAGTTCGAACTTATACAATAATACACATTATACATATTTTATTTTATTTTATTATTCAAATATACTTATATACTTATCTGTACAATAATAATTTTTGTTACTTAAATAGTATCACATTAAAAAACATGGAAGCTGCCGCCAAAGTAAGTTTTACATTTTGTATTATTTGTATTGATATTTGAGAATCTAAGACGAAATCCCTCCAGAGCTAAATAAAATAAAAATGAATGAAAACAGTGGTGAAGCAGTATACAAGTAGACAATATTTGTTGTAAATACCTACCATTTATTTTATTAGGTAGGTACCTATATTGTTGTCCAAAGACTGAAAGGGGTTTTTTCATGAAAAAAATAATAACACCCCATAGTTATATTAGAAGAGTATTAATACACTTGTATAAGCTTTAAAGAAAAAACATGTCACACATAATATTATATATTAATAAAAATTAATATTATAATATCGTACTTTTGTATTATCTATATATTTAATTTTTATATTGTTTGACACATCTCAACGATAGACGTAGTCCTTTGGTCGCACTTAAAATGTACACGTTTTTATTTTACAAGTGTGTAGTTAAAAAATTTCTAAAACCCTTTGCATTATATTGTTTTATTTTTTCGTGGAGATTTTGTCCTACTTTTTTAATCCTGTAAGTATTTTGTCCATTTGCTGATATTTAAACGTAAAATTTGTATTAGGAGGCGCCTATCCCAGCCATGGATAGCTTGACCGCCGCTATGAAGAATAATATTGTTCCAAATCAAGAGTATCTATTACAAGGTAGCGTCCTAGACTCTGCAGTTGAAGTGCTTTTACACAGATTGCGAGGTCTCTGCGACAATGTTGATTCCGGACCAGAGACATTTCATGACCACGAGATGTGTTTCAGCATAAGTAATTGCATATTTTTACACGATTGATCTTTTCAGTATGTGTACACACTCATGGCCATTCTATTTTTATAGGAAGTGGA
The DNA here is from genome assembly GCA_025469235.1 of Pemphigus obesinymphae. Lineage (NCBI taxonomy): Eukaryota > Metazoa > Arthropoda > Insecta > Hemiptera > Aphididae > Pemphigus > Pemphigus obesinymphae. The sequence goes on from JAIPRL010000113.1 coordinate 184,840, forward strand.
ACACCACAACCACTCACGTTAAGAGTCAGACGAGCAATTGATTATTTAGAAATGCCGTACCAGCTGCGTTATATAGGGCAACCTGAACTCGGTAAAATTAGTTTAAATTGTACCCACACTAATTGTTTATAGGTGTTTATTTTTGATATTATTAGGAGATAAATCGAGACCAACAATCTTGAGGAGTAGTATTGATGTAGCTACAACACCAACAATTGTAGATTTCCTTACAGAAATGGGATTTCGTATGGATTTTGAATATATTTTACGTGGCTACATGTTTCGTAAAGGCAGAATGAAGATTACTGTATCAAAAATATTTAAAGTTAGTGATTTTAGTTATATTTTTCTTTTACTGATTTATCGCAAGTTTATTGTTTTGTCTTTTCCAGATGATGGTAGTAGGTAAACCAGCACCAGAAAGTGTTGATCCAATATCACAATCATATTTGGTAGAATTAAGTGTATTAGCACCAAGTAATCAAGATGCTATTGCTGAAGACATGCGTATTTTTGCTGAACAATTAAAACCACTGGTCCACTTAGAAAAAGTCGATTATAAACGACTAACACAGCCACCAATGTAAAATCCTAAATATCCTTAATACTTGAATTTTTTTGTAATTTAATACACGTTTTTACCTCATAAAATGCAGTTCACATTTTTATGAATTCACTTCAGTTTAATTGTTTTAATAATATAAGTTAATACATGCAACGTAGATTGCTACTTGTTTAAATACTATAATTTATAATATTAAGTTCTATAAATATAATTACCCATATAAAATAAGATTTCCAACAAAATTACTTTATTTAAATAATACAAAAAAAAATAAATATATTGTAACCTTAGTATATTTATAAAAAAATCAGGCTTTTAAAAAATGAGTATATAATAAAAAAGAAAAATGCATTTACTAAAAAATATTTCTAATATTAATTTTAATTAGTATTATGACCTCACTGAGGTGTTACGTTTTCTTTACCGTTGAATGATGACTTAGTAAACTGTTTGTAAACTGGCAACGCCTAGAGAAACATTAATATTTAGTATTAATAATTTAAACAAATATTTCATATGAAAAAAACAGAAAATAAAATAATATAGTTTTTGGTACTAACACTTCTTCTATTAGTTTTCAGGGCCATTGGCTTTTGTATTGTCTTCATTTTATTTTCCCACTAAAAATAAATTATAATATAAAACTAAGGTATAACAGAAAAAAATATAATTATAATAGGTAGTTAATATATATACATAAACAAACAATTCTTACTTTAGATGTATTCAAATCAAGGTTTAACAAAGCAGATTCAACCTAAATTTAAATTATACTCATAAATATAAGTAAATAAATATTTCAATGTAAAACTGTTATGTAATACTTACATTAGACACACTTCTTTTAACACATTTTGTAAGATTTAATTTTGAATTTAAACGTTCGGCAGAATTGGGCATGAATTTGGATGACACAAAACTTCTATTAAAAAACAGAATAAAACATTAAAGAACTTGAAAACTGGAAAATAAGGATTATCATTAAATCGTATATATTTATATCTTAAATTTATTTTAACTATATCTAAAATAATAGGCAATCATATACCCAAATTTATAAAAATTAAAATCTAAAACACCATATTCGTCCAAATTAAATTGACTTATTTAATTGAAAATAAATATCTATAAGAAATAATAATAATAATAATAAATAAATAAAATATTCACAGGATTAAAAGACTTACTTTGATCTAATTGAACAACTGCTTGGTGGAGTTTTGAATGTTGTAGCAATATCAGATGTGGGTGTAGAATGTGCTACAGGCCTTATCTACAAAAAAAAAAAAAAAAAATACAAATAATCTTTTATATGTTATATTTATAATATATATTTATTTTTATTTAAAAAAATAAAGTTTACTTCAAAATATTTTGTTTTTCAACATTTAATAGTTAGGACAACAAGATTTACTATCTTATATTAATTATCAGTGGAAATATTAATGTTTATATTATTGTAATATATATATATGCGTTTTTTAAAAAAAAAGTAAAATCATACTCATTCACTAAATATATGGACATACTTGTTTACGAGGACTAACATGTACATGACTCGTGTCTTTGATATCTGCATTATAATTTTGCACCATATTTTGAAGAGGAATATTGGCAAGAAATGGACCTTTGTTCAAAGTTCTTTTATTTTGTGTGGGCTTCATAATAACAGTCTGACATACAATTGGTATTGATTCAACGATTTCTAAAATAATATACATAATCTGTATAGACTTTTAATAATAGTAAAAATACAATAAATTATTCATTACCTATGTCATTACTAGTTTTTAACGTAACATCAACTTGGTCAACATTATTAAATTGTTTATCATCAATGTGATTATTAGTCTCCAACGTAACATCAACTTGGTTAATATTATTAAATTTTTCAATACCAATGTGATTACTAGTTTCGAACGTAACATCAGCTTGGTTATTAATTGGTTCAACCATTGACACAGATGTGTCCTAAAAATTACATAACACAATGAATAATAAAAATAAATACCAGTCAACTAGGTGATCTTACAATTTGATGTTCCATCAATTCGTCATTATCAATGAAACTATCTACCACCCATTCGGGTTCCATTAATTCCAATAAATTTGATGATTCGTCAAAGTTATTGTCACTGCTATTCATTATATTGCCCTAAAACAAAAATATTTCTTAGTATAAAGCAAAGATACTTACTATTTTTTGCTTAATATATTTAATTTTACAATTAAAAAAAAAAAAAATCAAATATTGTTAATTACTTACACATATTTTACTACTATTGAAATCGGTTCCTATAAATCCTCTATTTAACAAACTTTTACTTGACTCTGAGAAACTTGGTAATCTACATAATGACTTTTTCAAAGATTTATTTTCATAATTTGTCTTCCCTTTTTCAATAAGCATCTCAATTCGTTGGCGTGTTTCCTCTCTAATTTGTTTTTTTTCTTCTTCAGTACATAATTGAATATTCTCAATATCTACATTCAGATCTATATTATTATGGTCTAATGTCGAAACAATTGGTTGTTGATTTTCTATCTTGTTTTTATCTATTTGTTCTAAAGTATTATTTTCTTTTGACTGATTAACAATTTTCTCGTTAACACATACTATAACATCATCACTTTTCGATTCATTTTTCGCACCATCAATTTCGACTTGTTCTGGGTAAGTTTGTTCTAAAAAGTTTGTAACTTTATCAATATCTGTTAATGACATACTCCTTTTTTTCTGCCAGAATTCTAATGTAAATAATGGACTTAATATATTATCACAAGGTGGGTTTTCTCGTGATGATGTTTGAAGGGAAACTAATTCAAAAGGATCCATATTTTCAGCTTTTAATGCTATTTTATCGAATGGGTTATTAACACAATCTTTTTCATAAGTAGTATTTTTCAACATTTCAGGAGTTTTCCAATCAATAAGTGCCTCAGAATGATCCACTGATAAATTAGCTTGAAAAGAATTCATAATTCTAGAAACAAAAAAAAAATATATATATATTACTAGGTATATTACTATATTGGTAAGTAAGTAGGTACTATTATTTATAAAAATAATTCAAATACTTTATAACACACTCTGGCCAATTATAATTAATAATATCAAATTTTAAAATCCAATGACTTTTAACAAATACCTAGGTACAAATACCTATGACTAATAAATAACATTTAAACATTAATAGACATATCAAATAACTATAATAGCATTAAAAAAGACTACTCAGTATTTTAAAAATGTCATATAGCCTATTACTTAATTAAACAATGTACACAATTAATACTTTACACGGTTCATATATTCATATTTACATTTTTGTATTGATCTGAGAAGTCTTAAAACTGCGTGTAGGTATTTATGGTAAGTAAAAATGCTGTAAATGCTAACAAAGTAGTTTTGAGGAAAATGTGTGTTTCTATACCTATTAAATTTTTATAAATCCTAATTAAATTATATAGGCACCTACTATATGTTTTAGTATAAAATATATTTATTATACTTTTATTTTATATTTATATTTACATTCATATAAAATTAAGATAATTTATTAATGATGTAGAACAGTGGTTCTCAATGGGGGCGATATCGCCCCCTAGTGGGCGGTGAAGGGTTACCGAAAGGCAGTGAACTAGTTTTGGGCGGTAGGGGGGCGGTGAACTAGGTTTGACTAAAACTAAAAAAACTAAAAATTTTAATAGCCTTCCCTTCCTCATATCTCGTCGAGCGAGGGTTCAGCACTGTAACAGATTTAATTACAAAGAAGAGGAATCGA
>JAIPRL010000113.1:189289-210243 GCA_025469235.1 Pemphigus obesinymphae
GGTTTTATAGAGGTATTTATATTTTAAACAACAATATAACGTATAATGTGGTTTTTCCTATAGATAGAATTAAGGAGCCTAATTTATTAACTGCCCCGGGGCCCATTCCCATCTTGTTACGCCACTGGCACTATATCATCTGCCAACAGAATCCACCATAGTATCTTACCTTGTATATCCTTTGTTATTTCATCTATTACCAGGGAAAAAAATTAAGGACTCAAAGCCAAATCCTGGTGCACTCGCACTATAACCCTAAAATCCTCAGTTTCTCCATATAGACTCCTCGCTCTTTTACTCGCCCCTTTTATACACGTCTTCAATTACGTTCACACACACCTTTGGTAATCCTTTCTTCATTAATGACTACATGAAGATCTCCCTAGGAACCTTATCATAAGCTTTCCCTAGATTAATAAATACCATACACAATTTACTTTTCTTTACTCTGTACTTCTCTACAATCTGTTTAAAACAAAGTATTAGCTCCAATGTTGACCTCACAGACATAAACCCAAACTGATTTCTAATAAGAATAGTCTCACTTCTTACCCTTTTATCTATTATCTTTTTTCAAATCTTCATACTGTGGCTCAAAAGTTGTATACCTCTTTAATTTTCACATTCCTGTACATCTCCTTTTCCCTTAAATATTTATACTTAAATACATAAGTCTTCCTCCACACTTTTGAAATTTTTCCTTCAACTAGTACTTATTAAAGAACTTTTTCAACCATCCTATACCTAAACTCCCTAATACTTTCCATACTTCTATTGGTACTCCATCCAGTGCCATTACTTTCTTGTTTTTCGTTTTTCTAACAGTATTCCACACTTTTTTTCCCCTTATTAAATCTGCCATACTCAAATTCCACTCAACACAATCAATTTCCTTTTTTGGAAATTTTTCATTTAATAATTCCTTAAAATATTCTTTCTATCTTTTTATCATTTCCTTATCCTTCGTTAACACCCTCCTATTCTTATCTTTTATACACCAAATATTAATAAAGTCCTTGGATTGTTTTTGTCTTCCCTTAGCCAGAATTTACTTCTTTTGTTCTTAACCTCTCGTAGAATTCATCATATTTCCCAATTTCACTTTACTCACTGCACTTTTTGTTGCTTTAGATAAACTTTTATACTCTACCCAATCCTCCCCCTCTTTGATTATTTGCCATTTCTTAAACTGTATTTTTTTCTTTTATATTATACCCTGCACTTCTTCTGCCCACCACTATGTTTACTTATCCTCTGACATACTACCTTTACTCACGGCAACGACTTTCTTAGAAATTCTTTTAACACCTTTTACTATCTTTTTCCATATTTAATTTATATTCCCTTCCATGTTCTACACCCTTATTACAGTTAGATTTTTCATAAATACTTTTTAATTTTCACCCGTTAGTTCTCACTATATAATCTTTAGTTCCTTATCTATATTTTTATTTTTGTACACCCTCTCTTTCCTATACCAAATATCAATAAACATTAACCTTTGCTGTGTTGTCACACTTTCCCCAGGGATTACCTTACAATTCGTACACTGTTTTAAACCCCATAAATATAATCAATTTAGATTGGTTCCCTCCACTCTTGTAGGTTATATAATGCTCTTCTTTCTTTCTATAATAAGTGTTCACAATTGCTAATTCATATGCTGATGCGTAGTCAAGTAGGTATTCTCTCTCTAACCTCATTCCTTTCTCCAAATCTATACACTCTACATCAATGGTTCTCAACGGGGGCGATATCGCCCCCAGTGGGAGGTGAAGGGTTACCGAAAGGCGGTGAACTAGTTTTGGGCGGTAGGGGGGCAGTGAACTAGGTTTGACTAAACCTAAAAAACTAAAATTTTTAATAGCCTTCCCTTCCTCATATCTCGTTGAGCGAGGGTTTAGCACTGTAACAGATTTAATTACAAAGAAAAGGAATCGACTCGATATCGTGAAAAGAGAAGACTTGCGACTTATGTTAACAAATATCGAACCTAATGTTAAAAAACTTGTTAAAAACCACCAATTTCGACCATCTCACTGAAGTTAATTTTTCATACAACAATCAAAAATCATGTCTACAAAAACAAATAAGCCTAGCAATATTTTTTTTAAATAATCTAAAAAATGTATTTATTATTATAAAATATAAATTGATAACATTACTAAAATTTTTTCCAAATATTTAACTTAATTAATTTACTAGTACCTACTATAAATAAAAAAAATATGAAATATAAAACATAAATGAAAACATGAGTTATTAGATCATTTAAATTTTTTTTATTTTCCAAATCATCAAATCGATTCATATCTCTCTCCGCATAACCTTAATTATAGATTCTCTCATAGGGGGGCGTTAAAAAATGTATTGCTGCTCAAGGGGACGGTAACTTAAAAAAGGTTGAGAAACACTGATGTAGAAACTAGAAAGTGGGTACTACATACGGCAATATCATTAATATAAAGCCGGTATTACACTAGTTCAACGTTGGTCAATAAAGAAATTCTATGTTGACTTCCACGTGTTGTGGAGAAATGAATTTACTATTATATTAGTTCAACTAAGTACTGAGTATTTAATACTTTCATATTATTTAATATTTATTATCTAATTTGATGATATCAAAACAAGTACTTATATATATTGTAAATCATTCACATATAGACAATTTTGACAAATTCGGGTGATTATTGATTCAGATTTTTCAATTTCTATCCATATTTGTCAATCAACATGTAAAATAGACATAAAAAGTCTGCCATAAACCGGAATTATAATATATTGAATGATTGTCTCAATTTACCATGTTTAACTAGTATAATCACAGTTACAATAATAATAATTAATATTGGTTATAATAATAACCATACTACTAAACAAAAAAGTCGTAAGTTCAGTAATAAATAGGGATGCTAAGAGAAAAAAGTCATATTTATAAATATACACACTGTTCTTTTTAGCTTAACAATTGTGAATACCTATGTTATAACAGTTATGCCTAGTACAGATAATTTTTATTATTTACTTATATCATTTAAAAATAATAATAATTTTGCTTTTATTTTAAATTTTTGGATTATTTTTCTTTTAAAAATTTTGTAGAAATAGTAGGTACATGTAGAATCATCATTTTACATAACGAACTGTACTTTTTTTTTTTTACTTATAATTACTAATAATACATATAATTTTTACTATATAATTTGAACTATGAGTCAATGATTCAATGATTTTTCTTTTGTGTAATATCTCTATTTTACTAACAATTTATACTATAATATTTTAATACTTATATTAGTATAAAAATTATAATTTAAAACAACAATCTTAAATATTTAATTTAAATTTACCAAATTCTATAATTTACTAAATTTTGAAAAATCTTTATACCTGTGGACTAATTAAATATTTTCTTAACGAACACTTGAAATTTGAGAACATTGTACAAGCACTATGATTAATTGAATCAATTTTCAAATATGTAGATTTATCATTATTTTCAAATTTAATCAAATACTAGCTTATCCCAAGACAAACAAAATTAAATTAATTTCTTGCTCATATGCTCTTTGTATCCGTGCTGACCTAAAGATTTTATTTCACACTTGTACTTGTGACATAAAAAAAAAAAAACCATAGGCCTACATGTGAAGAATGTCTATTTTATAATTTTTTAATTAAAAAATAATACCTAATTCTAACTAAGTCATAACAACACTTTGTATTTTTTAGAAATCATAAACTTAACTATTGTATACAAAAGTACTACTACTAAAAAAAAAAATGAGTTACATCATAATGTTACATTCATCAAGTTTAAATATAGGCAAGTAAAAATAAAAATAATAAAAATATAAAAATGTCTACATTGCTTTTTTTCTGACTAGATAAATACAAAATCGTAAAATGGACTGTTTTTTTTGTATGCCCTATTGTTAGTTTAAAAAATAAAATAAAATAATTGACAGTACCTATTATATTTTTATATAGAAATATGGACTTTATAAAAATATAACATATCATTTTCCAAAGTTACTTACAAATAATTAATGTAGTTACTTTTGCATTACTACATAAAAAAAATAACAATGTTATCATGACATAACTTGAAAAAAAGAACTATGTTAAGGTGGACACACACTGCTGTAGATAGGCTTACGGTATGGTATGTCACGGTTATTTCACTGGTATTACAATAGCAAATTTACTAGTGAAATAACTGTGATGTAACCGTATCGGAGCAGTATGTACACACTTTTACAATAATGCTATGTTATTATTAAGTGTATACCTACTAGGTTAGTAAGTGATTCAAAATAAAAATGAAATAAATCAATAACATTACAACACCTAATATAATGACTAGGATTTTATATGGCGTGGAGGATTTTTAAAATATTATAAAACTCAATATAAACGATATCAACTACCACCTATTATAATAACTAATGCATAGTATAATATTCTAGGCAAACCACCTAAATAAATAAATATCTAATAATATTACAAAACTTTATATCTAAGTTGAAATTTTAGAATTATTTAAATAGCACATATTATAAAATTAAAACATTGACAACCAAAATATTAGGTATAGTAAGTAGATACTAAGTACCTAATAAAGTCTTAAGATCAAAGGACTATTAATATTGATAAAGGCACAATGCGGACATTCAAAAAATTGTTTAATGTAGATATATTACCTATTATATTTTAAAATGTATAATATAGGTATATTATTGTCTATAATACTCAACAAAATACAACTAATGACTACATACCTAAATGACGATACGCCAACAAAATGAAATGAAGAAATAGTAGTAGTAAGTACTTGCGCAAACTACTTTAATGTTTTAATATAAAAACAATAATTATATTCTATTATTTAATAATAGGTAATTAATATCTAATGACTAAGGGGTCACTCAATATAATTTTTAAAATTAACATAAATAACGTTTTTACCAGCTGATGTTTGTTGAAAATAGCGAACATGTTATAATATGATAAGTTTATTTACTGATAATAATTTGATTATTGATTGTACTGCGAATCCGGTTTTAGTGTATATTGTATTGCCTATACTACAGAAACTTATTTATGGTGTATTTTTATAAAACCAAAAAATATTAAATTTAACCCCTTGACCTTGAATAGGAAAGACGTCAATTGACTTCAAGTTTATTGGTATGTCCTACAGAATAAAGACGCCAGTTGGCATTTTTCTGTAGTTTCTGTGTTCTGTCTTTAAGAAGACGCTACCCTTACACAGGGCCGTCCCGAAGAAAGATTTTTCTGGTGGGGGGGAGGGGGTGAAAATGTGAAAAAATAATATACTTCTCTTCAAAACATAAAATAGGGGAAAAAAAAAAACTTTTTTCCCATTTCACCAACTAAAATCTTAATAGTTTATAGTTAGCCGATTTAAAATTCTGAAAAAAAACTTAATTTTTACGGGCACATAATTTCCCGACAAAATTCCAAAATACTTCATTCAAAGCGTGAATAAACAAAAACCAAAAAAAAACGGCAATCGACTTTTTCTACTATTGGCCGACTGAACTTAATTTTACCGACTGCTTTCCTAAGTTGGGGGAGGTTAGATACGGCTTAATAATAATAATAATAATGTAATATATATATATAATCAATGGTAATATCGACAGTTTTCGTCGCTACCCACATACATATTATGTTTGTTGTCTCAGTCTTACATATGCATAACATAACAAATCTATACGTACTGCATTCTTTATTGATTATATCATATTATATTATTATTTTAAATCCGTGATTATAATATAGGTATAATATATAATCAATGATATTACCTACAGCAATGTAAATGTTGAAATTATATATGTAACTATCTACTGCTTATCTGTTGGCTATAATAAAGAAAAACAATTATTTTATACGTACCATTGATATTATAATCTGTGCCTACATCGACAACGTCAAATGACGTCCAATACCGATATCATTATAAAAACAATTAACTGTAAAAAACCATACAAAATAATACTGCTCAAAGCTGTTTAAAAACTTAAATACATTTAAATTAATTTTTGTACATTGCATATAGGTATATAAAATTTTTAAACAATAATAACTGGAAATAGAGTGCGATCACTGAAAAAAGTAAAAATTAATATACCTAATGAATACATTTTAGATTCCGCGAGCAGTGAACAATAGTTTTTCGTTTTATATTTTTCTGTGAACAATTTATCGACCAGAAGACTTGACGTCGTGATCTATTTTTTCTTACGTAGATACCTACCCATTTATGGCACAATATTTAATAGTAATTTGTCAAACTATAGGTACCTGTGTGACACTTGGAGTAATTTAATTGACTTATTACGACATTTTTATTTATTATCAATGCAGTATCTTTTGCAATGGCAAGATCCAAATCTTTGTTGGGAACCTGCAGATGATAATGATGAAGCAGAACGTAAAGATAATGTTAACTACAATTGGCACATTACCTATCTATTTTTAATAAATCTGAATCTGCTTCCATTATTTCATTTCGAGTACATAGCTTATCTAAAACTCTATCTTTTGGCCCTAATTTAAATAACCCACTATTGTAAATACTTGAAACCACTACCAAAACATTTCTAGATAGACAAGGCGGCCTCTATATCTAGTACGTCAGACAAAAAATAAAAATTGATTGGTGTATAGTCTATTAAATTTATATTACTAATTAATACATGTATTAATTATTATTACAGCTGTTAGAAAATTATAAAATCGTTATATAATATGTACCTATTGATAATAGGACAATAGGTGAATAAATATAAAATCTGTTTGTATATATTTTAAAAATTATTATAAATTATATTATAATCTTTTACTTCATACCTAATTTATTATAAATGAGTAGTTCTTCTACAATATACTGAATTTACGTACCTATACATATTTTGCTGGTTACCTACCTACTTAATATTATTAAATTTTTTCTATATTGAAATCACGGATTAAGATTTATATTAAGTTAATCTTAACTCACGATTGAAATGTATACTATGATTACACTCTAAGACGTGCTTAGCAATATGAAATTTAAGAAAATATCAATTGTTTAATTTTATTTTTGGAATATGTTCTTTGTATCGAATTTTGAAACTTCTACTAATTTTTCCTATGTAAAATTGATTGCGGCTGCATATTAACAGCACATAGACCCTCCCAGAAAGGTATTAGGGCGATCTATTTGGACCGTGAGACTTTATATATAGTATGAACTTATCATCTTTAGATCCCAGACTGGTCTGGGAAGGTCTAGACTTCCGGATGGCTACCGATTTTTGGGTAAATATAAAATCGATCACTGAATTGGCTCCCGAAATTATATGATTGGATTGACTGCCAAAACCGTAAAATAATATTATTTAACCAGGGGTTCATAAAGTACTTTGACTCATGTATTCGCCAAATATTCGCCATTTTTATACTCTACGAATACTGGTCAAATAGGTAGGTAGCCAAATATACCGTTGTAATGACTATTGTACATATTTATTGAAAAATTTTCATCAAGAATTTTTTCAATGTTCTTACTTATATATTTGTGCGACGCTTGCGTAATAGTTGTATTTTCCCGATCAATTATTGTAAAATATATAATTATTCCAGTAAAATATGTAAACATTGAACGTGATACCGTAAACCATATTGTGTTAAAATTATGAACATACCAAACTTATTTGGTTATCATTCTGAGTTATCCTTGGTTATCCTGAGCGTGACTGATGTGAACTGCCCCCGGGAAATAACATATTATCTAATTTCAAATAATTAATAACACTTTGGCAACCGATATATTTTTGGAAAAAAATCAATTCAATAGTAAATTGTTGGGAGCCAATTCAAAGGTAGGTACTTTTTAGTTTTTATGAGTAAAATATCGACTACCTGGATTTAAAAGCCAATTCAATTGCTCCGCACAACAAGACTACCCGCAAAGGACCATTTAAGAACCAATTAAAATTATAAAATGTACACAAATTTTACGAAAAAAATCATACCACGACAGATTAGATAGCTTATTAGTGGTATAATAGTTCGTCGATTGTTGAACGAACTTTCGATACGGGTCCACCGGTTCGCATTCCATTATGTCGATCTGAATTTTTTTTGTGTTTTATTTTTTCTCGATCTCAGCGTCCGCGGAGATAACGAGTGTATAATGTTTACATGTGTAATGTGTTAATGAAATCTTAATAAATTTTCTTATCGTTGTGACTTTTATTAGTTTTATTATTAAGTATTTATCATTATATTTATTATATTTTTTTCTGTTCATTTAAACTACCTACGTATAATTGTACCGAGTTTGTACCTATATTATAATACCTACTCTGTAGCAAGTTCCTATTTTCTTTTTTTTTCGGACATTCGTAAATTTCCATCTGGGGACAATAGTTTTATAAAATATCGAGAACGGCAAGTCCGACTGACTGATTCACATATAATAAGAGGTACCTTTACGGCTTTACCAAATTGTTTTTTCTCATAGTAATGAATTTCAAATCGTCGGACTTTCGTAGTATTTTTCACAATTTTAAATATTTTTTTTTAAATCGACACTGCACGTTTTCACAGTGCATGGAATATAGAACAATATCACACTGTTAAGCACGTTTTCTGTGTCTATAATTATTTCATTATCTTATCAAGATATATGATAACAAAAAACATTAAAATCTTTGTATTTTGTCTATTTAATACTTTCAACTCGTGGCCGGTCCGTGGCGACTTGATTATCAACTAAATAATTTTCCACATTACTAACCTATACCATAGATAAAGTGTACATCTATTTAAAACTCTAGTCAAATTACTTATTAACATAGTATTTTATTAAACTTGACAAAGACACAATAGGTATATGTTTTCAAGAATCTTCAAAGTGTTTAACTCAAACATAAATGTAAGTTTATAAAACTATTTTTCATACTCGCCACTCAACACTGTATTTTTTTAATTGATGGATCCTCGTGTATTAATTATAAATATATAATTAAACACAATTATGTATAATTTATAATAGGTATATTTCTTAAATTAATTATAAATAAGTATTATGTAATTCAAAAAGTTGATATCAAATTAAAATGTTTATTAATTGTAAATAGATACCTACTTTGAAAGCCATGATCTGGATGATTTTTTCATATTTTTAAAATCCATTTTTATATTGAAATTTTATTTTTAAAGTTTTGTCTTTTGATGTGTTTTATTTTTAATTGTAGAAAATATACCAAAGTTGTAGCCATGTAGCATGTTTATATTGAAATTTGAATGTCTTTGTTAAATAAGTATCCAAATGTTAGGCAAATTTTTTTATTCAGGGTTAATAGGTCAATCTACTTTTTTGGAGAAAATGTCCATATTATTCTACTATCGCTATGAATATTGCTAGAATTCAGGAAGGTTGTATACAGATCATACTTTTTTTTTAATATAAGACTATACATAAGTATTCCTATTAAATATAGGTTTATTAAAAATCATTTGTTTAGGTATATCTCACTTGAATTGTAAAATTGTGTTAAATTATAGTTATATATTTTGAGCATTGCAGGTAGATACATATAATTATAAATTTAAGATTAGATGCATAGGTATATAATTATAGCTGTTGAAATTTATTTAGTAAATACCTACCTAATTAATAATAATTTATTAGAATTTGTGATATAGGTACTCATTGTTTTAAAATGTAAATTTTGTCTTATCTTCAATATTGTTATGACCTTTTAATGTGGAATAAATGCAAAAATAGCAATTTGAGTTGAATATTAATTAAATTTTAATTATTTTATATAATGATGTAGTTAATGCAAACGGATTATCAAACAACTTATTAATTAATATTATTTCCTGTAAAAATATGTACTTGTAGATAAACTTAATATGCGTACATGTATAGGTAATATACATATATATAGGTAAGTTTAATATTAAATTACCTATTTAATAATATCAAATATATTATTTTGTTTCTTGATATCTAAATATTAAAAATTTACCTAGGTAGAAAAGTAGATTCAGTTTTTAGTACTTATTCTTTTAAAGAGAGTTGTAAATATAGATTATTTAATAATCTGCCACTTTCAGTTTTTTAATCTTCACAAAACTTATTATTTTCTGATGTAATATCCACTTGAAATTAAATTATTCTCCTTATAATATTTAGTTTTTGATACCTATCTATTGCATTTTATTTAATTAAGTATGTATTGTAATCTGTATAGGTAATTAATTATTTGTTTTATGGTTATGGTCTACTTCAAATTATCAATTTAAAAATAAATTTAAGAGCATGCATTCTTCCATTCTTAAACCAGAAGGTTTTCACAATTTTGTTCATTGTGAATACTTGCAGTTCATAATTCATAAAGATAATATTATTATTTTAACTAATAGGTACAAAGTTTGTTATATTATTATTATTATAAATTATTTTATTTTTATAGAAAATGGAACCATTACATTTTCTTGACATTCCATCAGAAAAAGCAACATTTTCTATGGGCTGTTTTTGGGCACCTGATAGTCTTTTTGGTTCCACTCCAGGAATTATAACCACAAGAGTTGGTTATGCAGGTGGATCTAATGATTTTATTCCTACATATAAAAACATGTAAGTTTATTTATTTTTATATGGAAACATGAAAAAAGTCAATTAGGTAATTCATGTTTTGTCTTGTTTTAGTGGCGACTATACAGAAGCCATTCAATTGCAATATGATCCAAACACTGTGTCTTATATAGAATTATTAAAACTATTTTGGGAACATCACGACCCTACTGCGAAATTCAAAAAGCAGGTATACTTTTATTTTTGTATTTTAATATATTTCTTACACATTTTATGTTTTTATTAATATATTTGTTTATTTTTAGTATTCTTCATTCATATATTATCACAGTGATCAACAAAAAGCAGATGCTGAGATGACTCTAAATGAAAAGAAAGCTAAAGGTCTTAATATTTTGACTGAAATTAAACCGGCTGGTCAATTTTTTGATGCAGAAGAGTAAGTTTTCTTTTTATTTTATTATTATATTTTTGTAGAATAAAGTATTTAATTTGATTTATTCAGCTATCATCAAAAATATCGATTACAACAACATAAGAGTCTGTGTAAAGATCTTGGTCTCATTACCAGAGATGATATGATTAAATCTCATGTAGCTACTCGACTTAATGGTTATGTTGTTGGTCAAGGAGGAATTGATCAATTTGATGCAGAAGTTTCAAAATTAAGATTGGATGAAGCCACTATTAAATATGTAAGACAATTAGTGATTAAATATGAAGGTCAAGGATTACATTGCTGAGTAAAGCATATATATATATATATATTTACGCTGTATACATTAGAAATGCTCTTTTGGCATTTTAACATCTGATAGAACCAATGAAACTATTTTTTTAACAAACCAATAATTATAATTAAGTATTATATACATTTATGATGTTCATCTAGTGTCAATTTCAATTTACTAACCAAAACATATTAATAATATATTTATTCATATATTGTGACCAAATAGATTTTATTATATTTTTATATTTTGCAATCTCGTATCATTGTTTATATAATACTGATTTTTTTTTTGTTTTGTTTTGAAATATTGAACAGATTGATAAGTTATATTAATATAATGTATTGTTATCAATTAAATACAATTATAATACACTGCATCTAGATACATGGGCTCTCGTGTAGATAATGCGTACATGGACCAACCGTGTAAACAATTCTTACCCGGTCATAATATAATATACAATATAGATACATGCATAAAAAAAATTGAATCAAATATCAAAATGTAAAAATTGGAACAAATTTACAAGTCCAGGTGCATACGCACTAAACGACCAGATAGGAAATATTTACATGGTTGGTCTGTATACGCATTATCTACACGATCGCCCATGTATCTAGACAGTAATTATAATACCTACTTTATAATGACAATTGTTTTTGATATGTTTTACATTTTAATACATTAACAATAAAAAAATTATTTTATAGTGATAAAATAAATCAAATAATGTTTACATTAGGTATTATTATTTTTAATAAAACATAACATTTCATACAGTTACACAATATTTTAATTAGTTTCTATCAGTTTTATATCTAAGGTTAATATTAATTCTGATTTTTATTTGGTTTTCACTTACAAAAATATTTGATTTTTATTAAAATTATTTTGTAATTTAATAAATGATTACCATAGTATTGTGTCTTGTGTACTTTTATATTATTATACTTTTGTATAATTGTATGCAATTAATTACTTTAGTATTTTATTCAAATTTACGAAACTAGATTTACAATTAAGTATTCTACTTAGAACATGATTTTATTGATCATTGAATTGTTTTTTTATTATATTCAATGAAAGTGTATTTTCCTGTTTAATGAAAACAATCATATTTTGAATACTTTATTATTATTTATTCAAAATATTCAAATTTAGAATATAGTATTAAATATTTACTATTTTTTTATTTAAGTAGGTACTTGTTTATACACATCCAATTTTAATGGGTTTAAAATGGATTAATGGTATAAGCAGTTTTTTTCATATTTAAAAAAAAAATTAAGATTTAGCAATTAAAAGTTGTTTAAATAAATATCAAAAGTAATTTATTATTGGTCCCATATCAATACCAACACATATTAGTAAATCAATAAAAGATAATATTTTGGGTAAAAGTTTATAAAGATCATTACACTACAATATTGTTCAATTTATAATTTATATGTTTAAAATCATTTTTTTACTTTTTTCAAAACCTTGTAGAGGTTATATTCTAAAATATTGTCCTTTATGTATTTTATAATATTTGTTCTAACTCTAAAACCACTTGAAAAGATCTTTTAGTTTGTTTTTCATGGACATGTTTTTACTAAGTAGATACTATAAATCATTGGTATGCAAATGTGTGGTGTCCTCTTAAATTTTTTAAATATTACTAAAAAGGTTGAATGTCATGGGCATTTTGTGTTACTTTTTTTTATAATAAAATTGTTATCATTACAACAAATATTCTATAACACATTTGTTTAGAATAACTTATATATATATATATAAAAAAAAAAAATAGTACTTATAGAATTATACTAGAAATTAATGTTTAGCATTTTTTTTCTTTTGTTATTTGGTATTGTGTTGGTAATTAATTCTAACAAATTTATTTTTAGGAAATCCTATCTTTTATTAAATTTAAAATAGATTTAATGTTTCTTGAATGATAATTTGTCAGAATTAAAAATAGAGGCGATCTTAGGAGAAGGGTAAAGGCTCAAGTAGGGACAAGTGAAAAGTAGGGTGTCAATGATTAGTCAATATTTTGGCCAAAACAAAACAAATTAATAGTCGGAAAAATATAACAGTTGGCTTTTGGAAAAGTCTGTAAGCAATATAATAACTCAAGATATTATATAAATGACTCCTTTTTTTTTTTTTTTTTGATTGTCAAATTTATTCTGAGACAATTTATATTTTTCTAAATTTAGTTAGATTAATTTCATAATGATGTTAATTTATTATTTTCTGAAAGCAACTTTTTAGGTTGAAGGAATTTAAGAAGTTATTGGTTAAAGAGATTTTTATAGCAAATTAATTTTAGTTGGTACTTGAAGAGTTCATTTTTTGATTTTCCTAGTAGATTCCTTAAGTATAAAGACTTTATACCTTTTATATGGTATGGCATGTATAGTGTATATATATATATATGCATACATACATACTCATACGTATACAGTATATAACTTGTGTTTTATAGTTCTGAGAGAAATACTTTGCTACACATACAAATGATTTGCTCAAGGTGTTTCAAGGCAAAATTTCTATCACCAAGTGGTCACTAGTTATTGTGTACATTGAGTGAGTGTGATGGATGGTAAGACATGTAATGGCAGACAAATGCAATATATACAACAATCTAAGAACTATAATTGTTCCATATAGCGTTCTTCGGCAGGGCGCTCTAGTTTGTTTTTGTACTGACTGGAAGCAGTTTAGTCACCACTCGGTCGGTTATGTTCTCTTGTGGTTTGGACCATATTTAGTATAGTGGTAATTTTTTGATTCTTCCTGTAGTTTCCTAAAACATAAAGAAAAACTACCTCTCATAGTGAATTTATTATAACAACTACAAATAAAATTATTATCATGGTTACCTATTTTTACAATGTTTATTATTATTTTTTTTTTTTGTATATTATACATACTATGTATATATTTTTTCAGGTACTTGACTCCTTGTTGAGTAAACTTTTTCAGGTGAAGAACTTTCTGGTTGCAAATTTATTGTAGTTGGTACTTCAAAGAGGTGATTTTTCTTTTTCTAATTAGTTTTCTTTAGTATAAAGAAAATTGACAAAAAATTGGTATAAATTGGAAAATTATCATTTCAGAAACTTAAAATTTACACCAAATATTTACTATAGTACTTTATTGATGTTTTTAAATTTCAAATCTATTTAACCACTTGTAGTTTTTAAAAATATTGAAATTTGATTTTTTTTTTTTTTTTCAAATTTAGTGTAGTTGGTATTTTAAAAAAGTTAATTTTTGATTTTCTCAGTAGTTTTAGTGCAATGGAAAACTATCTAAACTAATCTTAAATCAAAAAAACACTCAATGAGCTTTGTTCAAAATTGTTTTATTGAAAAAAATGATTTATTATTGGTTTTAAATTCAATACATTTACCATTAGTATTCTATTCAACAAGCAAATTTCTTCCACCTTTTACTGACCAGTTTTTTTTATTTTTTTAATATTACACTAAAGCTTCGTTCAGGATCATTTTTTATACAATGCAATGATTATAATAATAATACACTATTCTGTCAAAGGACCAACTTTCACCATCTATATCCTACCTGAAATGCAAAGTGGCTTGTTTTTTTATAAATTTAATTATTTACTCTTGTTTTGTGGGTTTTAGATTTCTTAACCTTACATAATATATTATGTTATATAAATGGTTGTAATATTTTTTATGGAATTATAGTTGGTTTTTATAAGTTAACTAAAAAATATCTAGAAATTGGGAACTGAACAAACTCACTGACTGATCTTTCTTAACTCGTTTGTATTTATGTTCTATATATATTAAAAAATAAAATCTATGATATATGTATTGTATTATTTTTCTTATGGGGCTGAAATGTCTTATACTACTACAGAGTTTTGATATTCTGGACGAATTTAGAACGAGTGCAATTTATTATTGTCAGTCTTTAACATTGGAAAAGGGACAGTAATAAAAACAACAAAATTGTTATTGCAATAAATTTATTACATTATTTTAATTGTATGTGTTCATGAATTCCTGACAATTTACCTATTTATGTGCCGTCTGAATAACAGTATTCACTGGACTATTGAGACTACTATATATAGAAATTATTATTAATGTCCCAAGTCAGGGAACATCATTGATATTAATATCTTGTTAATTAAAATATAGGTAATAAATAATAATTATATTACAATAATCATAATACATTACAACACACATTATAAATATATAAATAATAAATGTATAATTAAAAAAATATAAATAAATTTTAAGTAATAGAAACATATATATATATTTTTAAATATTTTTAATTAAGAAATAAATTTCATAATGGAATACATTATTTATCATAATAATCTACTCGACCGCCATTTTTATAATTTCTCATAGCTAATGTGTTCACTAGCTTTTGACAAGTGTCTTCGACTTTCACAATATATTGTTTTTGTTTTCCACTTGTAAATTGTTCACGTAATACTTCATCTTTTGAGTTCAAACTAATATCTGTATACATATCTGTTAATACTGGACCTTAAATAATAAAGAATGTTTTAATTTCACTGGAAAATAAATTTTTCTGGACATTTTTTTTTCACCTGGAGAATAGCTAAGAATATTTAATGAAGGATTTTCTAAAGCCAATACACGGAAATACATCTCTCGACTTGCTTTTCCAACACAATAATATCCAACTGATTTAAATGGTTCAATCCCTAATATTGAAGTAATGTTGACAATACATCTTTCAGCTGCATCAGAATTGAATTTAGATAAAAACACACTTGTTAAACAAGTTACAGAGTACAAGTTCAATGACATATACCTAGAAAATATTTGAAAAATAAGCTTTAACTATTTAAATTAATCAATTAATTATTAATAAAAATAAATATTTAAAAAAAAATTCTGGATAAAAGAGATATAAAATGCAAGTTAATTATATAAGAATTATTTGTATTAGATGTTTCAAGGTGTGAGAAAGATAAAAAAAAGTTGAAGTTCTAAAATTATTACTTTTAAAAAATGTGTAATATATATTTTTGATTGTTAAATATTACAAACAAAATGTATTTTTCAACAAAAAACTATTTATTAAACTGATTTTTAAATTTTTAATCATTACATAAATATTTTACCTATAATATATTCAACTCTCATTATTAGATATAAATTAAAATTATTTTTGACTCTAAGTGTAGCAAGAAGCTATTGATTTTACAATGTTTTTTTTTTCGGTAAGCAAATTTTCACCAGAAAAAGCCAAGAATGAGCTTTGGCGTTGGTATGATATTGATAGGAAATTGGCTCTATATGGTACCCTATACATAGGCATTTTTCGATTTACCAGTAGTTTCTTTAGGGAAGAAGAAAAACTTCCTTTTATTTGATATATGTAGTCATATAGTGTAGGTATATATATATATACAGTGTATACATACATTCATATACTATACATTACTATACCTACAAACTAGCTATTAAATTATGTATGCTATTTTAAATTCAAGTGATTGAAATTAGCCAATATTATTATGTGGTTTATATTTTATTATATTTATTGATTTCTGAGTTATTTTAATTTAAGTGTATATCTGGTTAAAATTATATGTTTTTTTCGGATATGTAGCAAATCGAAAAACATTAATTTTAATATGATGTCTGAAGATCACCTCTTTATGCTTAGTTTTAAAATATGTCGACTAAACAAATATTAATATTTAACATATTTTATCAATTGATGACCATGATATATTAACAAGAGACAAAATACATTTAAAGTGTTTGCTCTTTCATGTATAATAATATTAAAGGATTATTTAATATTTTTCTGAATAAGCCACACCAAGTTTCACTCAGAATTGTTTTTATCAAAAGAAATGATTTATCATTGCTTTCAAATTCAACATATCCATCACCAGTATCCTACCCAATGAACAAAATGTTTCCATCCCTACTGACTGACTTGTTTAAAGTGTTAAGTCCATAAAAATATGACATTTATTAAACATATTATCTGTGGACTAAGGCTGTAATATTTTTCTTTATTTCTAATTTAGTTACCTTAATAGTTTATAAGCTATTTAGCTTGCTTATACAAACAGTGTCTTGCGGTACAATGTATTTAATTAAAATAATACTAGTAGGTTCCTAGGTTTAATATTTTTAGATTTAATAATTTACAGTTTTTGACCGTTATGTTTTATATAAAAATAAATTTGTTTGTCCAGAAAATTCAAGGGGATTATTTTTATTTAGTTAATTTAAATTATTCATTAAGTATATTTGATGTACCTACCTAGTTACAATAATAGAGTACCTAAATAATGAACTACAAATTTTGATTAAAGACTTTATTTACTTATTCCATTCATCAGGATCATTCATGTCAGCTGTAAGATGATCCAAATTTCCTACCGATCCTGCATTATGAATTAATAAAAATAATTCATACTTAGTGTTTTCAATAGGCTCAATAATTTTCTCAAACATTGTTGCATTGGAGTTGTACAAATCAACACTATAGTACTATAAACATAAAATTATTTCATACATTATATAAAGTTTAAAAATAATAAACAAAATTTATTAAAGGTATTTGTAATGCCTACCTCTACTAAGATGTCCCTGTTCTCTTTATTCACCATTTCTTTGGTTTTTTCAAGACCATTTGTATCTCTAGCCATAAGAACAATAGTTGACTCTGGTACTAAAAGTCTGCTTATTTCTACAGCCAAACTTTGCCCTATACCTTTACTAGCGCCAGTTAAAATGACACAAGTACGACGACTCCAAAATTCATTCATCTTGTGTATCTTGTTTAATTAATCGTTCAGTTTCAGTTGTTGACAAAGGTTGTTCTGGATTAATCCACGTAGAGAATCCTGAAGGTTGAGTGATGGGTTGTTCGTTTTCAAACACTATATGATCTGAATCTACTAAATGTTCTAAACACACCTTGCGAGCTTCGCACAGTTGATCAATGATTTGACGACGTTTAGTATTATCAGACTGAGAATCGTTCTTCAATTTATTCAATTTTTGCTCTATTGAGTAGTAGCCAGTATCAAATAACAAATTTATAATAAGATAATGTAATATTATCTAGTGATTACCTAACACTTATTATGTAATAATATACATACTTACCCAAACGTTTTAAGTATTCTTCTTTGTCGGGTAATGGTTGGTAAGTCTGTTGACTAGGAATAAAATTATTTTCAAATTGAAAATCAATCGAGTCGTTTGTGAGCTGTGGCCAAGGGTCTAATATCTGTGATTCATTCGACAAGTAACAAGAGTCCATCATAAATAATAAAATTGCATTCTATTTTATATTAAAATTAGGCAGATTAATATGAGTATCCGATGGTAGTAGACAAATTTAAAAGTTATTCTTTTATCTGAATAGATTAATATAATTACTTATATCAATCAAATTAATTCATATTAATTTTTATATATTTTAATACCTATTAAATATTTTCAACAGTGTAGGTACTTATTTAAAATTGTAGAGCAATGTCATAATATATTATATAATATTAATTAATTACTCATGAGACAAGAGACCTTAAAAGTTATGGCTTCAATACATTCAAATGAGAACTAAACAACACAGAATTACAAATATACCTATATTATGCACAACATAATATGTACATTGCACAGGATATAATAAGCGCATTGCGCAGAACAGATAATACAGCGATATCAAATTGTATCATCTGTTGTTATATTCTGTGTTATCATAGCCTACGTAGACAATTAATACCAATATCACGATATTAAAATAATACCTTTTAATATTTATGTTTTCTCGTGACAATAATATATTATTTTCGTTAAATAATTCTGGCCTTTGGATCTGGGAAAAAATGTAGAATACCTATAAAAAAAACGTTATTTAGGTTTTTTATTTATATGCTAATCGTAAAAAGTATTCCGCAGTCAGAATTTCAATTTATAAAATTTTTCCACCCCTTTTCGCCTAACATGGAGGCTTTTGGACCTAAGAAAAAATCTTAGAATATCGAAAAATTTCATATAGATAGGTAGGTATTTTAGTTGTGTAACAATCGTAAAAATTATTTTTACCTCACTTTGTGGCTTAGGAAAAAAGTTTTTTTTTTTCCTTATTATAGATAGGTATCTACTATAGAGCCCTAATTTTTCAATTTAAATACCTGGATATTTATAGTCCATCAAATTTTATTAAAATATTTGGACCACTTGGTTGATAAAAAAAAATATGTACTCGTATACCTACTGTATATGTATTATTTTGTTATTTAAAATAGTTGTATAACGCGTACAATTAGTTAATAAAATAAAATCACTCATATTTTTATTTTTTATTTTTTATAGTGTTTAGTGAGAAAAGTAATTGTAGGTAGGTATATAGTGGAAATTGTTACTATGCGCAGTGCATAAAAATAATTTTTTTGTAATTTTTATTCTTTTTCATATATATACAGCAGTAACAAAATATTGTCCAATAAAATAGAAAAAAATCAATTAATATTTACTAAAAACTGAGTTATAAATTTTGTTTGAACAGTTGACGTAAAAAAAGTGACGTATGATGTACACGCGGGTTTAACAAAATATGTATAAGTACTAGATAATATCGATACGATACTCATTATTATTGATAATAAAATTGGGATTCCAACGGCACGTGCGTCTAATTTTATCATAACTTACGATTTCGTATAATTCGTATATTTTGAAAAAAATTTGTAGGCGCTTTTGGTATAAAATATATATATTTCTCAGTCCGGTCTAATAACCGATACTTGATTCCTAGCCCGGCCCGGCCCGAACCCATTTCTAGACTGGAAAATATAGGTCCAAGCCCGATCCCGATCCGCGCAGTGAGTGCTCTAATAGGTACCTATACTCTACATTTACTTAACTTTTGAAAAGTTTGTTAGTTACGTATAGTTGTATAATGTATTAATTATTTATATAGTGAGGTAAAAAAAAAACATTTAATTCAAAATTTTTATTAATTTTTTATCAAACCCAAAAGCCGGCGTGTTTATATATTTATACACACATAGAAAAATGAGTGTTAATTTAACATTTAACTCGTTGTGTGAATGTTGAATTACTAGTATTTTGTAATTATAACATCATAAAAAACGTAGATTCAATATGAAACATAAGTAGTAGTACACCCAGGGCCGTAGCAACTGAATATTGCGCCCGGGGCAAAACTTAAAATTGCGCCCTTCTTGTTTCAACACAAAACTAATAGAGTACCTATTAGTTTTATTTCATAATGTATTACATTTATATTGTATCCTATATATAGTAACTTTAAATACGCCGAACTGATTTCTTCAATCAATATCTCTATTTCCTATTTATAAATAATTGTGGACTATAACTAATTATGTGATTTGTACCTTAAATTAATTTCATTTTAGAACCCCCCCTCCCCCCAATATATTCAAATCGGAAAGTTAAGTAAATAAATGTTTGTTGAAAATAATCAAAAGTAATAATACAGCAAATTAAATAATACCAAATAATACTGTATTTAAAAATTAAACATAAATTATTAACAAAAGTAATATAACTAAA
>JAIPRL010000114.1:3538-166035 GCA_025469235.1 Pemphigus obesinymphae
AGATAAAATTCTGCTTTACGTATTGCAAAAAATTTCATGATTCCATCATAAATACTGTTTGAATAGGTTTGTCCCGCGCAAAACATGTTTTACGGCTGAATAACGTATGGGTATCACGTCCTCTTAACTCCTGATTAATGTAGGGGAAACAACAAAATAATAAATAAAATGATCGTGGTTGCCTATTTTTTTTATTATTATTACACTGAAGCTCCGCTTAAAATTTTTATTTGGAATTCAATGACTTATCATTGCTTTAAAATTCAATGTGTCCATTACCAGTATTGTACCCAACGATTGAAGTGCTTTTACCCCTACTGATACTCGATGAGTGAAGTACAAATTTTTTTTTTTTAATTCTTTAATAATTGTATATATAAAAAAATGTTAATACTTAGTTTAGAATTACATAAATTTGTAAATAAATATAATATAGCTATAAACTAAGGAACGAAATATATAATAATTTTTTTATGTATGTATAATGTACTCGTATATACTTTTTCGACTAGAAAAAGTCGAGTAGAAATTTTTAGTATTATCAACTTTAAGCGAAGCGAGGAATCTATTGGTTTTATAATGATGATTTTTTTTTTTATTATTATTATTATTTCTCTGAATACATCATTATGAGTAGAATGGTTCAAGTATGAGCTTTGGAGTATATAGCTTTATTGATAACAAATTTGTTCTAGACGCTACTTTCCAGAGGTCATTTTTTGAATTTCTCAGTTGCAGTGGTTTTCTTACGCGTAAAGTAAAATTATCTTTTATAACGAAAAACTTTTTATAAATGAAAAAAGAACAAACAAAATTTCAATAGTTAGGTACCCCACATATCACTAAAATAATATACATGTTGACGTTATAAAATATTGAATTTTTTGAATTAAAATTACAACATCCTCTTAAAATCGTTTTCATATAAAGCAATATGATTTACTCGTATTATTACATTCGAATTGAATCTATATCCACTACCAAATATTCTACCCGGCGAGCGAAGTGCTTCGAATCCCTGCTTGCCGCCATTTTTGTAAATTGTATTTATTTATTCAAATCATACCCAATATATGCGATTTCGGAGTGTTTAATTTATGATCACTATTCCCATGATACTGTCAAGAAATGTCTGCGTGGTACCTACTGCATGTAAATCAACATGATGTTACCGCTTTAAGTAATCGTGTAAATAGTATTATTTTATGAATTATTCAAAATAATCACGATATATTCGGCAATAAATTTATTGAAAAATATGTTTAACATATTTTATACAGGTACACAACTTTGGATTAAATTGAATCACCGTACTTATGTATACGAATTTTATTAACGTATACGTTTAAGTTTTAAAAATACCCTATTTAGGTGTTATTTTTGATACTCAAGATGGAACTTATATATTACTAATGTAATAGGAAAGTTACGTTTCATGACATACAAGATGGTTAAACTAAAAAATATGGTAACTACCTAAACAAACAATGAGAATCGTTTACTTTGCGCTATATCAATCTAATTTTCAATATGGACTATTAGTATGAAGCTTTCGAGATAACATACTAAATGCACTACTATTTAATCAAAATAATATTGTTCAAATTTGTTTAAATAAGTTACTCCGCGAAAAATCTACGATTGCTAATTACAAAGAATTTGGTGTTTTACTAGTAAGGTACTATTATATAAAAAATGTTTTATTATGCACATAGTTAAAAAATTTAAAAAAATAATAATGATCATAAACGATCATAAGGATTTTAGTTGTAAAATAGAATTTAGAAAATATGATCTTCCAGTTAAATATATGCTAATAAATCTTTTGGTCAGTCTTTTGTGGATTATTTGGGTTCAACTTATTTTAATTCTATGCTATTTGAGTTCAAAATAACAATTATGCAATGTAAAAATATAAATATTAAAGGCTTAGGTACTTAACATATAAATATTTATTTTTGGAATTAGATAATGACGTGTATTAATGATAAGCATTTGGGTTTTTGTTCAAAGACTTTATATTTTTATTAATTATTTCTTATTTTATTTATATTTTTATTGATGATTTATTTATCTTGAATATTATTTTATTTAGAATAATATTTATATAATAATATATTATTTAATTGTGTTATTGATAATCATAACTTCCTATCTTCAATACAAGTTATATACTTACAGGAGGCAGGTTATTCAAATATGTAATTATGATTTCTAATTCAATGATACAAACATTGAATTAAAAAAAATTTTAAAAATAAAAATAAATAAATAAATTCGATAGTAATGTGTATAAATATTATACTATTAAATATGTTAATATCAAACAAGAGGTAGACAATATGTGCATGGCATCTTAAATAAATACAAATCTTTATTGAAATACTTGACGTAATAATAACTTAAGGGTTGGAAAATTGAATTTTTATACAGAAACCATGAAGAAAATATATATGTAACCAAGAGGTTCTAACTCAGTAATTTTAGATATTGTTCAGGAGAGTATATTACATCTAAAAGTCGATTTAAAACTTTTAGATCATCTGTAATTTATTTTGAATTCTAATATTAAAATATTTCCATAGCCTATACAAAATTTAAAATTTGGGTATGAAAACCTATAATTTAAAAAAAAAAATGGCGATTTAGAACCTATTGGTTCTGAGTCCATTTAAGCTTTCCGAATTAAAGTGAGTCTATGTCATTTATAGGTACTTTATAGGTACGCATTACTGAGCGTTAAAACCATTTTTTTTTTTTATATATTAATTATCACTGTATTTTTAAATTTTTAAAGTACACTAGAACATAATTCTAACATTAATCTGTCCTCGTCTAATGGTAAATATAATACAATACTGTTAAATAATATATTCAATGAGATATTATTTATTATTATTGCTATTATTATTATTATTTTTTTTTTTTTTTTGATAAATGTTAACAATTTGTTATTAGGTAGTCGTTCCAAAAAGGACGGCATTATTACTGGATAGATTAATGGTGGCATTACAAAAGGCTGTCGACGGAAATAATTCTGGAAATATGAAAGGATACTATCCAGAAAGGTCGATTCCAATGAGTGGAGCTAATACTAGACCAAATCCTGGTGTAAGTAACATACACAACTAAAATAAAAATAATATAAAGTTTAATAAATGCTCATCAAAATTTAAATTTATATTTACTACTTTCTGTATTCATCAAATTAAATATATATAACAGTGACTATTATTAAAAGGATTAGGGATTTTAATGCCACGAAAGTAAAAACACGCAATAAAAAAGTGTAATACAATTACTTTGAAAAATTCTCTATAAAAAAATACCCTTTAAAATTTTTCAAAATAAAATAAAATGTGTTGATTTTTAATTTTTTTCCGATTTTATTTAGAAATTAAAATATTTTGGAATATACATATTACATGGGTAATTAAATACTACCTATTAAAACATACAACATAATTTACCAAAACATAAATCATTAAATTCATTAAAATATTAGATAAGATAAAATTTTTATCAACAATAATAATATTATTATAAATTATTATTAATATTTTATTTCAGTATCGAAATTATATTATATCATGATGTGTACGGTATATATTATAATCGTATAATATTATATTGCTTTAATTACAACGATAATTAATTTGTAATAATTGTTAATATTAAAACAATCGAATAAATTCAAATTATTATAAATATTAAAAAAACATCTAAAAACTATGTAAAAACCCGTCCAAATATGTTTTAAAAAAATAAAAGTTATCATTTTAAACTCATAGATGTCTGAATCTGTATTTACACTGAAAATTTTCACTCCATAAAAAAACTTTACACAAAAAATCAAATCCTAATCCTATGTATTATATAGTAATCGCAATACTAATCGATTTACCACAATGTTTAATAAATAAATACATTTTACAACAATAATATTCTTTATCAAAAAATAAATCTATACGTTAAAAATCTTATTCAATCAGGACTTATTTTAAAGCGCTTTTAGGCTTATTTTGCGTAGTTAAAAAAACGAGATGTGCAATTGATAATACATTTTGAGTTCTTGTAATTTCATGAGTTTTTAAGGTTTTATGGATAAATAATAATTATATATATATATATATATATATTATATAGCTATATTATATTCGTATATTATAATATATTTTCTGGTATAGCTCCATTCACACAAAAAACGAAATAAGATCTTTCCGATTTTGAATAGATGTATTTTTACCAAAATATTATAAAATAGTTTTTCCTGTTGACCAAAATGTCTACAGTTAAGAATCAATAACTTAAAATTAATTTTATAAAGACATTTAACACTACTTTTAACAAATTAAATATCAAACTGTCGTATCAAAATTTGGAAAAAAGATTTTACTGGTGGGTTTCCATCCAATATATCACTGATTTAATGACACTGAGTATCTTAGAAAAGTTCAAATAATTTAATTTGAATAAATATTACAATTTAGGTAAATTATTTTTTTTTTCAATTTTATAATTGTATAGAACCTAAAAACAAGTTATGAACAATTTAAAAAGCATTTAGTTAATAAATAATAATAAATCAAAAAAAGAAAAGAAAAATAATTTTTTCTATTATAAAAAAAATAGTAATAATTGAGTAAAATTTGTCCAGTTACAAATTTTCTAATAATTCTAAACACGCCAAAACACCCAGTAATTATATAAACATTATATTATTTACTCAATATGGATAAAGACTAAAAACTAATATACTCGTAATGTAATAGAAATATATATTTTATTTACTACAGTAATATTATACTCAAGATGAATGAAATTGCTCATGTACTTTTCAGTTATTATTTATTAAACAAAATTAAATTAATATAATTTTAAATATGAGAAACTGAGAATTATACAAAAATAAACCTAATAATAATTGTAAGATTTATAATACATTCAATCAAATATTCCTAAACGATTTACTATACTCATATTTAAGTTTTGGGTTAACAGTATTTAATAAACACAACCTTTACCTAAGTTCCAATATTAAACTATTAATTACCTATTACTATATTGTAAAATACATTTTCGTAGGAAACCACGGTACGCATACATTCAAGTATCCAATATTACGATTTATAAATCAAAATTATTTTAATGTTTAATAAAAGTGTAGAAACGAATATAAAAGTTTTGAAAGGTAGATAATATTTTTTGTAATCGGGTGTCTTAAATAGGCAAATGGCTACACGCATGTATTTATTCAAAATCGTAAAAATGTCGAGATATAAATTTCAAAACAACTGTTAAAATTATATAATTTATTTTAGTAATTTAATACCTATATTTTAAAGTTATAACAACTATAGTTTTAATTTACTGTCAAATTTCGATATTAATATTTAGTATAGCTGTCTGACGTAAAATGTGATGAGGAAAAACGAAACGCAACACCATCATTGGTAATACGAGAAAATGTATTACAGGCTATAAATATAATATATACTTAATATCTCGTGATGGTTATTTATCTACTATCACGAGACGCTAAGTATATGATATTGTTTTAAACAATAAAATTAATTAATTAATTATTAATTATTTTAAAAATTCCAAAAACAATGAAAAATCATAAAGTACCAATTACCTATATTGTACGAGAAGTTTTATTATGTAATAAAATATAGCATAAGAAGAAATAATTCAAATAGATACAGAGTTATATTTATATCTCTAATAAGTAATAACTGATATGGCTCATCGCTTTTTTTCATTTTTTAAAAAATTTTTACCGTAAAAACATACATGTATATTATTGTACTAAAAATTACAATAAAATATTTTTTCTTTGAATTATTTTATGTTGGTAAAATTATTATTGTGACCACCTACGAACTATTTTTATATTATGATTTATGACTTTAATAAAATCTATCACATATTAAAGCAATATAATATTCGTGAACATTATAGTTATATTATACAACGTATAATTGAAAATAAGATAAAATATATTATATTAGGATATATGTCCAATATATGTGACCTACTTTCATTTATAGATTTAATGTGATATATACATTATAAATTAGTCGAAATATATAAATAAATATAGTAGAAATATATATAATATAAATAAATAAATTTGAGGGGTGTTTAATCTAATAAAAAAAAACACACAAAATATAACCCCCTTCTCCTACTTTTAAAATTTTGATTTATTTCAACAGAAACTAAACATATCAACATTCAACATATATTATTGATCGCATATGTCAGAAGAGCCTGAGAAAGCTTTTTAACCCTTAATCCTACCAGCAGACTATGACAATTTTTCCTAGATTTTTCCCGAATGCAATTATATTTCTAAATGTTTTCCAATATTAACAAATGGATTAAAAATATTTGTATAATATTAATAATGATTAAATTATAAAATTTTTAATTGTAATAGAATTTTATTCTAATTCTATTAGACTTGAAGAGTGGAAGGAAGCTCTTAAAAGTAAAAGATTAAGGATTAGTAGGAGTAAAACAGAATATACAAAGTATGATTTTGGTGAAAGGGAACATAGAGGGAACAGAGAAAGACTAAAAATAAAGTTGAGTAGAGATGTAGTGAGAAAGGTTTAGAGGTTCAAGTATTTAGGGACCGTTATACACAAATATGGGGGCTTCAAAGAGGATATGAAACACAGGATTAAGTGTGCACGGATAAAGTTGAGAGAAGCGTCAGGTATTTTATGTGATAAAAGAATCGCTATCAGGTTAAAAGGTAAATTTTATAAGACAGTAGGTGAGACCTACAATTATGTATGGAACAGAATTTTGGGCAGTAGATAGGAAGATAGAACAGATAATGAGTGTATTAGTGATGAGAAAGTTAAGGTGGATGAATAATGTAACTATAGAAGACAAAATAAGAGATAGTCAGTGGTTGAATTGGGAAAAAAAATAAGGACGGACTGTGAGCTTAGTTAAAAAATCAGCGTTCCGGGACATATTAAAGAAAAAGTAAGCCGCGGAGGACTTCGTCCCCCATACCCCCTATCCAAAGTTTCTTAACCAAGGGACATTTTTAAAAACATTTTAGATTATTATATATAACATGAATAGAATAGAAAAATTCAAAATTTTTTACATCATTGTTGGGTTACATATTTTCAAGATAGCGTATAGTTTAAGTATTCCTCTTTTAAAATATTTAACACCTTTCTTTTAAATGAATAATCGAGGAAGTTGTAAATATAGACCGAAATGAAGTTTATCGGTGTCGCATTGATTTCGCCATACTTTTAGGCTTTAGCCCTTCACGGATAATGAAGATTATTTATTACCTATACGATTTAATAAGATCAACTATTCAACATTTTATATCATGTTTTTTATCTAAAACTTATTATACGATAAGAACAAAAAAAAACATTCGTTTTCGTAATTTCACGATTTTTCCAAAAAAATTTACAATTTTAACAAATGTTAAATAAAAAATAAAACAGACACTGCGTTCCCTGCGTTCCCTGATAAATAAATTAAAGGGTACGCTGTTAAATATGAAAATATGAAGAGTAGCTCCGCCCCCCTGCGTCCCTCCCCAAATCCACCACTGGAGGTAGTGTAAGAGTAGCTTTGATAGTTAATAAAATGAGGGAGAATAGATGGCTCGGGCATGTATTAATTGTGACTTCTACATTAGAATCACTATTAAAAATGATTAGTAAATTCGAAAAGAAGAATATATTCTAAGCAACATTTCATATTCTATTATTCTTCTGAGGGATCTATATTACTTTTAAAAAAAAATTAAGCAATATAATTATTAGTAAGATTAAAATAGACTTTTTAATCGACAATAATAATTAATGGTAATTTTCTAAAATAAGTTTGGAAGTAGGGTATATAGCATGTTTGCAGGGTAGGGTATGTTTTCAAACACATACATATTATATACATTTTTTTCTTATTTGAATCGCCTATACAGACATACAATAAAGAAATCGCATAAAATGATCGATTTAAAGATTAATTTTTTCCTGTTTTGTACATTTAATAGGCAATATTCCATTTTACAGGAAAAACTATCATGGCGTTTGATATGAACCAATTCGAACTTTCATTTTATAACTTTTAACTACAGTTCGCATTTAATTTAGATTTAAAACATATGGTTTCCTTCGTTAGTAATTATTTTTCAATAAATTATCATTTTTTTGTTTCTTTTTACAGTACCTATTCTACAGCTGAAACTATACCTATTTAAAATCAAAAATCAGTTAAAATCCGACATATAATTTTCGGTAATCTACGATTTCCTACGATCTTCCTTTTTGGTTGTAAGAATGCCAATCATCGTACAATTTCGCGTGCGATATTCTACAAAGCACAAAATGATTGCAATGTTGTCAACTGATAATGTAGCTAGGAATACGAGTTTTTTTTACTCCGTAACTCCACGCAAGAGATGCCACCCAATTATTGAAACGCTAATTTTCATGTACATTTTTCTGGATATTAATAAATTACAGGCAGATATTTTCAATCATGCCAATTTAATGTCTCTTACGGAAACCATTATAACATCGATTATGAACTTTAAAAATAATATCGATGTTTAAATAAGATTCTTGGATTAATCTATGTATAATTAAAACACTCATAACAAAATGTTAAAAAGTCAACTTTGATAACACTATAATAGTACCACTTACAATAGTTAACCTCCTAACCGTCAAATTATAAATATATATAAATTATATGGCAGCTAACACTATTTTTATAAACATTTATACATTTTTACTATTTTTTATCAATGTTATATTTTACGTTTTATATACTTTTCTTAAATGGCAACCTATATTTTTGCCTGCGATTTTTAAGGAGTTCTGTATAGGCACTTTTTCAGAAATTTTAATAAAAATAAAAGTCTAACAATTTAGAAATATTTAAATATATTTTTTAATTAATCTAAAAATATCCCCTGTATCTCTTTTTATTATTGTGTAATCACGATATTTCCGCCTAAAAGACCAATAAGCAAAACAAAATTGTGAAACATGGAAAAGTCAGATTTGAAATCTGAAAAAATTTTTCTGCCTATTTTCTAGGGATCCATCGAGGCAATTTTTTTCTTATTATTACAGATTGAAATATAATCAATGTTTAAAAATTGCGATTTTCAATAATAAAACACAAGGCCTACAAAAAACACCTCAATCGATCCCTAGAGGCTAGAAGACAAACTGACGAATTCAAAACAATTTTCAGAATTTAAATCCGATTTTTCAAAGTGCCACAGTCTTATCCCGCTTTTAGGTCGATTTTATGTTGGTGTTGCATCCCCTTAATAATCGGACGCAGAATATTTTTTGTAAAATGTTTGATATCAATATCGAATATTGAACCAACAGTTTAAGTATTTATTAGCATTTTAAGTTTAAGAAGAGCAGAGTAGTGCAGGGTACTATAAAAAATATCCCCCGTCACACATCTCCTATCTAAACTTTGAATTCGTTTAAATAATAAACTATTGATTCAATATTCGGTATTGATACATCAACATTTTCAGAAAAATATTCTGCGTCGGAATTTAAAGTCACAATTATAACCATTTGAGAAAAGTATATAAAACTTAAAAGATGACAAATATAAAAAAATAGTAAAAATTTCCAACTTTTTGTAAAAACAATAGAAGTAAATAGTGAAACGCATATCTAAAGTTTACAAATATTTATATATATATATATATATATTTAAAAGAGATGAATATTCTAAGAATAAATTAGATGAGTATGATGAAACAATCTCCCTGTAAACATAATCTTATTTTAACCAATTTAAATAATGTTATTAACACTATATTCTTCTTATTTTTATATTATTTTCAATTTAGATGGAACTACAGAGACGAAACCAACAGAAAGGACGACTATACTGGCGGTGTTATTTCAACGCCGTATCCTGTTTTAAATAGAAGAAATACAATTCATACCTTATTATATATATACTAATTTTTGTTTTTTCGTTTTTCATAAACAATGTCAGTTGAGAATATTATACCACCCTCATCTTTATATGTTTGTTTCTTTTTTTCATAAAATACATTCTATTATTATGCTATATATATATATATACACTATAGGCACTATATTAAAATCAGGGCTTGGAACAAAAATCTAAAATAATTTACTTTTTGTATTCGTATTAATTTTATAATTTATAATAAAGTAATTATTACTATGTAGGTAATATGTTGTATTTAAAACAGAAATCTTTTGAAAATTTAAAAATCGAAACCCTTATTTAACTTTTTTTTGCCTAAATCAAAACTACAGTTGGTACCCATATTTTACGACGAAAATGTTGCCAGCTATTAAAAGTTCCAAAAATGTTTAGGAAAAACCATTTTAATTCATTATATATACCTAATTTAAAGTGTGATTACCTATAGTTTTTTTTTTTTTTTTTTTTTTATTTAACTAAATACTTTTTTTGTATTATAAGTTGTATTCGTGAAAATTGCTGATGACACTAAATTGGAGAAATTAATACATTGAAAATAATAATGTATTTCTACATATATAAATATGTAGAAATAAAAATAGGTATAATAATCTTTTCTTTTAACTGTCAAATTGAATGCAAATTTACGAGGCTCAAAAAATGAAAACTATATATTATAATATAGTTATAGTGGATACTACACATAACACTTCTTATCGTTCGTCTTTTTTGTTCTTCGAAAAACAATTTTGTATAATACAAGTACATGTTTAGGACACGTATGGGTACCAAAATATACCGGTGTTTACCGAAACCGAAACCGCGGAACCTATCAGATCCTTTTTTTCTTTAATCTTAAAAATAGAACCAAAACTAGTAAGTACACGAAAAGGTTCCAAGCCCTAATCAAAATATCAATAATAGTATATGTATAGGGGAGACTGTTTAATAATATTGAAGTAAAAAAAATTTTATAATTCAAGTGTTAGTAAAATTTAATTTCTGAAATTCTGTTATTATTAATTATTATTAAGGCTTTGGAAATAATGTTTTTTTTTTTTTTTTTTTTTTTAATTGCATCAATAAAATAATAGATATTTGAATTTAAAAAAATCGTTGTATTATGTGTTCTCAACGATGGGACAATGCCGGTACACATATTAATTAATTAACCATTACGCCTGACAAATTAATACATAGAAGTATACAATTATAAATATATACAACCTTGGATGCAAAGAGGGTGGGGGGGTGCTTCCCTTGAAATTTTTATTTCCATTAAATAAAAACTATGTAATGAATTATTTTCAATTAATTATAATTTTAAAATGCAAACTCCCCCCTTTCCCCGCTCGATGACCGACAAGGGTACATAACATGAGTAAACAATTTTGTATTATATTACTATATGTCTAATTGTGTAGATACCGCGTTTCAGAATAATACACGAAAATGTAATTTAGATAATGATGAAACTTAAAACTATAAAAATATGAATAAGACACTTACTTTAATCTATTGCAATATTTTAATCTCTGGAATATTTTCAAGAATTTTTCGCTAGAAATAATAAAAATAAACTGTTAAAACTTCATTTCAAGACAACTATAATTATTATACAACAAAATAATTAAATGGAAGAAAAAATTATGTTTGGTCATCGTGTAGTGTATAATTCATACGATTTGTAGTGTCATTGTTAAACAGTGTCCCCTATTTTAATTATATATATTTATTCAAATATTATAATTATAATTAATTACATACAAATCGACAATAATCCTGTGAGCTTTATTATAGTAAAACGATTGAATACTACAACCGTTGTTTTGGGATTCAATTTTTTCTATAATAAAAAATATTATAGAAATTTATATTCGTATAAAATTTAAATACACAAATGAAGAAAAATTCTGAATAAATACACGAAAACAAATCTCAAATATTAATAGTATTATAAATATTTTAAATCTAGGCTTTTAACCGAAATTATATTTCGGCTTATAGTTTGCATTCGTTCACAATATTTGTTTTCGGTTTAAATAACCGGTTAAAATCGTTCTCAAGTTTTCTGGTTGATTATTAAAACTAGTCTATAAATTGATAAAACCAATCAATTTCGTTCTTTTTTTTATTATTCGTATTTATATAATATAAATTAATCAAATTTAGTAGGTATAGTTATTATTATGATGTATTAGGAACATCTTTATATCAACGTTGGGCGAGCTAATAAAAAAATATGAACTCATATTTGTTGAGTTAAATTAACCAAAAACATGCGACACCATCCATTTTCAAGGGGTTCTGTGTGTAATAAATTGTTTAAAAAAATATAATTTATCAACTAAAAAATGTTAAAATACATTTTAAAAGTAATCTAAAAATATTCCCATATCCGTATTACTATTATTGTACTACTGTTATTGTTGTGTAATCATAACATTTATTCAAAAACATGATTACGAAAAACAAACAAAAAGACATTTTAAAATGGTTTTTAAGGTAATGTACCTATTATAAAATATATAAAGAACAATATTTTGGAGATAACCTCATTGGTGTTTTACGGTACTTTAATTATATTGTTCAATATTGTATGTACAAATATCCTTGTTTTTTATTTTTTAAATGACGTTAACTTTTTTAGTAATTAATATTTTACAAAACACCGATGAAATCGTCTCTGAAATATTATTCTTTATATATTTTACGATAAGGGTTTTAACTCTAAAATCACTTTAAAAGGTAATTTCGTTTCTTTTTCGTGTATATAATATATTGACTAGGTACTAAAAATCATTGGTATGGTATCCTCTTAAATTAAAACACTGTATACCAATACATGACAACGGTATACGATATTAAATATTTATTTATTTTCATTGATCGCATTTATGTTGAAAATTATATTAAATACCCTTCGCAGGTTAAGCTCCATATCACGGCGATATATCTTAATTAAAAATATTAAACTTAGAAAAAAATAAGTTTGGGGGAAAAAGCTTGTGGCTTACAGACATTTTGCATTGTCTATATGATCTAACGTGAAAAATTCTACCAAGTAGGGATGGAGAAGGAACGATTTAACGTTTATTGCAATCTTGCATACCCTCCATCCTGCTCTCCGTAAAGAAGTATAACTACAAAAAATACTTTAACACAAAGTTAATTAATGGGTTAACCAATTTTTACAGAATTACTCAATCCCTCGAACTGTAACTAGCGTGCCAATAGATATTTATACAACGAAAAAATTAACGTATAATGAAAAAATAAAGTTAAGGGAAGCATGAAAAGCATCAATTAATCAAAATATCAACCGATGATCGGCAGAGTTGTAAAGATACTTTTAAAAAGTATTTGAGTAAGTAAAAAAAATATTGTTGAAAAAAATATTTAGAGGAATACTCGAATACTTATTTACCCAATATATTTAAGTAAATACTCAAATATATTAAAAAATAATATTCATAATTTTATTAATATAGGCATATAATGATAATTATTAGGGTTAGGATGTTTATGACCTTATAAACTCTAAAAAAATGCATGCAAATATGCCCAAAATATCAAAATTTGCCCTTAAAATAAAATAAATATGACATTATAAAATGTATTGAAATTTGTATTTTATTATTCTTTAAAAAGTATACATTGAAAAATGTGTTTTATGTTTTAAGTTATTAAAAATGTAAAATATATAAATAAATATAGGTAGGTACTTTAAATTAATATACAAGTTTTTTTTATTAAAAAAATATGACATTTATGAATCATTAAAAATATACTGAAAAATACAAATACATATAAATGCACATAGATTTATTGTCACTGCTTTCCTTTGTTTCATTTTTGATTTGATTCTGAAAAATAATTTAAATGTAAATTAAATTAATTAGAATTTAAATTTTTAGTTATTTTTTACATACTCTCTGAATTGACTTGAACAATAAGGGTTTTTTTTAAGATTTTCGAATAGAAAGTTCCGTCGGTTGTCGGATAACACATTTTTGTAAACCGAAAAACTTCGTTCAACATCAACGGACGTGATGGGCGCATATTTAAAATGTACACAAGCATCTGCTCTTAGTTCAGATAGTAAACTGTTTTTTGAAGTTTCTTTTCCATTACGTAAGTATTTCGGCGATTTTCAATATTATTTTCATATCCGCATTATTGTTTAAAACATACTTCATTTTATTTTTAATCATTTCCAACATGGTTTGGTGCATTTTCCAGTACTTCTTCAACTTTCTGTATAATTTTAAGAGATTCAGTTAATAATAATCCACTGGTTTCTAAACGAGTTATTTCTGTTGGTAAAAAGCCAAAATTAGCTTTTATATAAATTGAGTCGGTTTCTAGATTTAATTTTTCGAACAGTCATTTAGCGTTTTTTTTTTATAGAAATTGCGTATTCAGAATTCAATTCGAAAATAACTGATTTAAGTCCATCGTAGTTTTCGCAATAATATTTAACTGACCATAACCATGTGCCCCACATCGTCAATATGGATTCTGGGGGCAACGGAACTCCCCGTAAAATATTTCTAAAATATTGAATACGATAAGGTGCGTTAAGAAGAATATGTTCACAATTCGATATAAGATCATTTACTTCTGGCGTCTGATTTCTTCTGCGATTCGGTGTAACGCATGTGCCAAACAAATAAGATGTTGACATTTTGAATACAACACTTATTTAATAGTTTTTCCAGCTTTTATTATATAAGGCACGGCGTCGGATACAAAAAAACAAAATATTTTCACGTATTATACCTTCTGGCCATAATAAAAGCATAGAATTTTCGAACAATTGAACAATCGTTGAACGGTTTGTCTTTTCTAAAACTTCGGAGTTAAGTACAAAGTTTTACCGGGCTTATTGGCTTCAATGTTCCAATAATTACATTGCCGACATATCGTCCATCTACATCGGTACTTTCATCAATCGAAACCCATATTTCACTATTCCCGACATATTTTCTGATTTGATCCATTGTATTAATATAACATCGCGATTTAAATAATTTTTGCGCAACGTGCACACATTTGCAGGTATGTCGCGTTTCATATATTTTTCAAGAAAACTTCGAAATCCTACGTTATTTAATTCATTTAACGGTATGTTTGATGATAAAAATACCTGACAAACTATTCTTCGTCGAATAGTGATTTTTTTTTTTTGTGTCAGAGATAAATATTTGTGTTGTTACCTTATCTGGAGTTGTCTCCTTGCGTTTGAACGCCCTTAAATGTTTTCCACTACCTATAGCAATATGTTATTGTAAAGTAAATTTTTTTTCGGATGAAATTTTTACTCTACATACTTTACACAATAGCACTAAACCATCTGTTGAAAATACATCTTCCCCGAACTCTAAAACAAATTTATGTAGTCGAGCAGCATTGGAACTTTTAACTTTAGACATTTTTAGTGAGAACAAAACGCGTATTAAAACTAAAATAATTCGGTAACACTGCAATCTACTTGTGGCACACTATACACTGGCTATAGATTTTATAGTGTTGTCACATGTTCGATAGGCATCATCACTCAATCACAATTATTGTGTGCGGTATATGACACACTTTGTGTAATACGAAATGTTAAGTGTGTAGTACGAAATTAAAAAGTGTGTAGTGGCTCTATTCTCTATATTATGGTATTTGTTTTTAATTTTACATTTTTTTTATTAAATTATTTTATATAAATATATTTTTAAAAATATTCCAAGGTATATCATCAGCAAAATCTAAAATACCAACAAGTGTCAAGTAACACGTTAACAGCTATTGCAGCCATTGCAGGCTATCCAATATTTCATAGAATATGATAATATAAGGTACCTACTTTTATCATCAGAAAAAAAAACCGCTCGCTTCGCTTGCTTATAATCTCATATTTAAATTTACATTTGTATCTATCAATACAATTACCATTTTTTTTTTTAATTGTATAAATAGCCTATTTTTGTGTTAAATATGTAATAATTCAAAATAATTTTAAACGCATAACTAAAACAACCAATTTATTATGAATACACCTAAGTTTTTATAACATAAATGAACACTTTTGATTTTGATTTTCTGATGAGCTGATCAAAACATAACCCCCATCCGATCAATATAACTAAAATGAGGCCGCTGAAGGGGGAGGGTGATAAAATCCCAAAGTGTGCAGTACGAAAGTGTAGGTATATATTTTAGCCTCTGCCTGATACTGAATACCTATCAGAGAAAGATAATTACCAAACTAGGGGCACTCGTTGACAAGAGCAAAGGGGTTTTTATAAATATATAATAAACGAGACAGTAATCGTACAAACTATATTATATTAAAGTGCATTTAAATAGTATACACGGAATACTAAGAATAATATCAATAAACACTGTGGCACAGCATTCGCGACATAAGACTAGACAAGAGGTCCATATATATTTATTTATAGTGTCAGTATAACAATTATTAAAATATCATAAAACTCCGGTTTTAACACGAAATAAATACATGATAATACGAGCATATAATATTATACAGTAAAGTCTCGCTAATCCGGACTGGATGAGGCCGGACCTCGTCCGGATATCACCGAATGTCTGGATTAAATGAAATCAGTTTTAAAATGTCTGTTAAAATCGACGTTTTTATTATAAAATTTTTTTTTTGTTTTTGTACTATGACGAAGACTTACAATTTTACCTTACAAATGTATTTAGA
The DNA here is from genome assembly GCA_025469235.1 of Pemphigus obesinymphae. Lineage (NCBI taxonomy): Eukaryota > Metazoa > Arthropoda > Insecta > Hemiptera > Aphididae > Pemphigus > Pemphigus obesinymphae. Next base: position 20,253 of record JAIPRL010000114.1, read on the forward strand.
ATAAAACAAAAAACATCTTATCGACTAAAATTTAAAGTCTATTGATAGTGATAATTTTCAAATCCATCCAATTAAACCGGTTGTCCGGGTTAGTGAGACCACTGTATTATATAGGTAGGTACATTATATTATGTAATATATAATAACGAATTAACGGGCGGCACCATTTTCCACCAAAAATTTAATTTAATTTCCTCCACTGTCTTCAAAAAAAAAAAAAAAAAAAAAAATTCTTTTTCCACCACAAATAAAATAAAATTAATAATAATAGGTAATAAGTAATACACTATATACTTATAGTAATATACTGTACATATTGTTTTTTTTTACTTCGATACTATTACAAAAACAAAATGTATAAAAATGACAATTAAAAAAAAATATCACGTAAAATTTGTTTTAATATATTCTTTTAGAAATTTAGTGTATTTAATATTTATTATTTATCAATATTTAATTTTTAAGTTAGTAAGTATACTAGATTTACGGCGAGTCTCTTTTTTTTCACTGGTATGTTTTTATTTATTTTAGATTCTGAGCGTAACGAGGGATCTAGTGGTTTTACAATGATGTTTATTTTTATTATTATTATTTTTTTTTTTTTTCACAAAGTCCACGAGCATTTCGCGCAGCATGTATAATTGTCAGGGATGGGCCGATAGTTATTTTTTCCTATATCCGATAACCCGATAGTTTGTACTGATAGTAAACTGATACCCGATCCGAAATTTTTAATTAAAAAACGGTTTTATTTTACTTTTCAACTCGTGCAATTTTTACTGTGTTAATTGTCATAACAAACATGCTTATTGGCATTAATCTATATATAGACTCTTTCTGCAGTGTGAATAACATTTATTTTTTAGATATATTATATTTTAGATTCTGAACGTAGCGAGGGAGCTAGTGGTTTTACAATGGTGTTTATTTTTTTCTCTATTAACAATAATTTACTACCAGAAGAAGTGCTCTGGTCTTTATACGCTTACGTGGTTTCCTGTAGCAAATTTCATCATCTAGTTGGTACTTAAGAGAGGTCAGTTTTCGATCTTCTCGATAGTTTTTTAATGCGTAAGGAATTAAAACTACCGAGAATTGATGAAAAAACGGCAAATATACGATTTCGTCAAATCGAGATTTTTCATTTCTTCGTAATGTCGTAAGATCATATTTATGTACCGAGTATATAATTAATATTAAGAGTTATGAATACTATACCGAAGCTACGCTCAGACTCGTTTTATTGAATACAATGATTTATCATTGCTTTCGAATGCAATAATACATCCACCGAGAGTATATACTGCCAACGAGCACCTAACCTAACCTAACCTAACCTTTTTTGGGAAATGGACGATCGAGAAACGCGTAAGAATCAGAGGAGAAGAATGGTATAGAGCTTTTTTTGGAGGAAAATAGAAACTGATATTGGATGGAAAATGAATACGGCCGCATTGATATGTATAGGTAAAATATCTAATGATACTCTATATTCGTGTAAGTACGATATACCTAAGTTTAACCGCCGTATTACTCAGGTGCTATGATTTCTGAACACGAAACGATGAGCGTTTTTCGATACCGAATTCATAAAAAAAAAAAAAAAAAAAAAACATTTATTATCCATCATTATATATTGTCGAATGTCGATATCGATACATTATTATTAATCTCGGGAGCGTTCTAACGACCACCTGTTTTAGTCGGCACGAATAATATATATAAATCCAATCGTGAAAGCTGATTTAAAATTTAAAGCATTATTCGTTCGACGGAGGTTTTAATAATAAATAAATTCCACTACCTACCAGCTGCGAATAAATATAGATATAGGTTATGGGTAGGTGGTGGTACCAATATACAGTGTACCGATCATTTATATCATTGTACATAATATCTGGATCCCGCGGTAAAAAGAAAAGTTTTCTGTTTCCTCTTTCACTCTTTCATATGACAAAAAATTAGATCACCCAGTGACAGGCACGTAATCAAGAGAGCTGGAACCGAGGGGACCGGAGCCCTATGAGAAAATCAGTGTTTTCTAACCATCAAACCTCAGTGTTTTTTGAAACCATTGGCTGTATAAAATAGTTATCATATTATGTAACTTATAAGTATATACGTATAATTTATATTATCATTATGTGATATTTTAGATTCTGATGAGTGATGCGAGCCAGCCCGCACCTATAGTAGGTAGTGGTTTTACAATTTCTTTTTTTTCTAGAAATTTTTTTTGAGCCAGCTGAGACTTGATTAGTGATCCGATACATATACCTACTGCTGGCGTCCATAGGATTTCGTGACAGATTTTTATTTAAGCGCTTATAACAACCTTTTTTAGAGCTATAAGTTATGAGCCCTATAAATCAGTATTTTCTAACTCTCTTGAAACCTCATTTAAATGAAAACATTTGAATCAAAAGCCACGCGATAGAAATATGACATTGTATGGTTATTTTGCGAATCCAACGGATATCTATAGGATAATTTGTGCCGTGTGCATGGTATCCCTCGGTTATTACCGCGACGATATGGCGTTGGACCTACCCTAAATGTGATCAGGTGGTACTTTTAAGAGGCCATTTTCTGATATGTCTACCTATTCTATTTTTCCAACAAACGTACAAGGAAATACTAAACCGAGAATGCAAAAAAAAAAAACGAATATTTCCTATGATTCCGAAAAAAATGGGTTTATTAAAAATATTGAATTTTCATAGAATTTGTATTGTTGTACGCTGTAACAATATACATACATCTATTACGTTATACACATCAAAAATATTTTATACATATTTTTATAAGAAATCTTATAAATTCAGTATAATATCCGAGCGAAATGTTTCCTCCCCCCCCCCCACTGACTGAATTAATTTTATTCGACTGAAATTTGGCCCCCTTATAGAAAAAAAATTGTGGCTATATATAGGTACCTACGTGCCTGCACAGAGTGATAACATGTGCTCATCCTAGGTTAAATTCAAAATTTATTTTAAACAAAATAAAAAAAAAAAAAAAATGTAGATACCCACACTTACGGAAGAAGTACCTATAGGTACCTATTTTCCTATTAATAAAAAATAAAATCCGTTATAAAAAGGTAATCTTCTTAACGCTTTATTTTAAAAAAAAAACACATCATTATATTATTAGGTAGGTACATTTTTTGCATTTATTGCTCACTTCGCTCAGAATCTAATCTAAATAGGTATACCTACGGTTACACTTCATATTAAATACCTTATATTTATACCATATATAGAATATATACCTGCAGGGTACCTACCTATTATACAGAGTGTCCCAACAAATGTGTTAGAGGATCATAAAGGACTAATTAAAATGTTTAGATATTTTTATTTTTAAAATTTATAATATAAAACATAATATTGAAGTTTAATTTTATAGAAATATGATATATTTTTTTTTTTTTACTTACAAATTCCACGCATACCTATATGTGATAGAACTTCCATTTGAAAAAAAATAAAAATAGGAATCCCTATATTAGTTTCGACCGTAGTCATCATCAAACGAATAATAAAAAAAAAACAAAAAAGGAATACAAAAAAATATGAAAACATACTTACCTATAATACACGGGTATTATACTATGTACATTTTTAATAATATATTACAAAATTTGTAAATTATATATTGTAGATAGTCTACAATTATATGGTATATAGTTAGGTATTATAGCTTTTAGATCAATGTTTACGTTAAAGTTGTGATAATTTTATTTATTCTAAAAATCTGGTTTTATTAAATTATCTAAAATTACATTTCACTGATATTTACCAATTTTTTTTCCCACTATATACTGAATAATACAAACTCGGAACCTCCTCCTCCTCTATTTCACGGATAAGTTCGTATAAATGGGTAGTATTAATAAATATTGTATATATCTATATAGGTACAATATTATATTCTTGCGTATTTATAAATTAAAAAAAAAATTAAATGTTAAACTGTTTTTCGTTTATTTGATTATTTTTACATATGAATATTAAAGGTTGTCGATATTTTCAAAAGATGATTAAGAAAATGATTTCAATTTAATTTAATATTTATAACTATATTTTATCATTTTCCTTTGCCTATTTGTTGTTATTATATATACATTTATACATTATTATAACTTATTAGTAATTTACCTTTCCATAGTACCTGATGATTGTATAGGTAGTATATTTTGATACATTTTAGAATGTCGCCCAGTGAAAATTCCTTAAAAAATGCACTGAATAAAGTATACATCAATATAAATAAATACCACATGACCTCCGCAGATATAATCACACCAAAAATGTTTAAATTCTGTTTCAAAACGTAATAATATTGTATTTGTATTTTGTCAAATTTTTTTGATTATATATACATTGTTACTAAACAAAAATGTACATTTTTGTGGAATCGAGTTTTTTAGATTTTACTAAATTAAAAATCCACAAGTATCTACTCCAAATGATAGACATATAGGTATTATTTATTAATTTTCATGTTTTTTGGAATTCTTTTTTTGTTATTTTATTATTATAAAAAAGAGTGGGTATTCATTTATTTATTTATTTAATTTTTAATTTTAAATATATAAAATGAATTATTATTCCGATTTAGAGTGTGTTTGTATCCTTCTTTACATAATAGAGACGATAGACATTAATGAAAAGATGACTAAGTACCTAATTTGAAATTCCTTGAGAAATTTATTTATTTTTTATGGTAGACATACCAACAGTAGACCAATTGAAAATTTACAAAATAATGTAATCCTACTGTTATTAGACCTTTTGTAGTAGACATTTAGATTTGTTTACACATAAATATTATTACTTATATTAAATAATTTTAATAAATATGTATACGATGATTCAAGAATCTAGAATGTAATTTAGTATTAAAAGTATGCTCAAATTATTCCTATTCTAATATAATTTTAAAATAAAATAATATAGGTAATTCTAATGTTATTGTCCCGTAACGAGATATTTTTTTTTTAATATTAAAAAAACGAAGGGAACAAAAGTGCAATTTGATTAATAAAAATAAAATAGTTATAAATAATAAATTTATTAATATTCAACCCTGAACATTATATTATTATCATACAGTTTTTAACATACATTACATAGTTTGCACACAAAATAATATAAGGACAGTGGTGGAAAAATAATGTACACAGAATGTGATGTGAATAATACAATAATTTAGTACACAATTGTAAATATGTATGCAATGCATATTCGGTAATATTGAATTGTTAAATCTGATTAAATGAAAAAATATGGGAGTGTCATAGGTATACTCGTACAACTATTAAATGGCCAATTTGTTCTTAACAATAGTTATCCATCATATGTTGTGTTTACAATGTTTTGTATCTACAAATATGTACGTATGATAAAAAACATAAACTATAACCCCATACAGCATATGGTGTCTAAATTTAATACAACAAAAACAATTTATTATCAATTACACATTGTATAATCGGTAAGTTAGCCATTTAGTAATTGTACATATATAACTATGGTAACTGTTGTATTTAATTAAAATAATGTACTTTAAATTAATAAATAATAATTGTAATACGTCTATGGTTTAAGATAAAACAAATTATAATCTAAACAAAAAAAAAAAAGTCAATTTCATTTAACAGTATATAATAAAATATGTTTGTTAGAAATTTTTCTTCATCATTTTAAGAATCGTATAAAATAAAACCGAACGATTTATGTTGATTGAAAAAAAATACTGACATTTAATAATATTACTGTCTATAAATAAGAGATTTAATACATAACTGGTAACGGGACGCATTAAGTAAACATTTAATTAAAAAATGAAATTTAAATAATAACAATTTTAATGGGTTAAATATCTCATATTTATAGGTGTTCATTATAAAATCTCGTTTAATTGAATAAATTAACTAAATAATTTAGTTGTTTTGCCACTATTAGAGCAAACCAGATCCAAAGAGAAATAATTTTTGTAACAAAAGAATAACATGAAGAAACATGGAAAATTATGTTAAAACTTAAATAGGCTAAATGTTTTAAAAAACAAAATATAAAATTAGTAGACAAGTCTGATTATGATGATTACCCCATGAAGGTGTTATTTACTATAAAAAAAAAACCCTTTATTATATTTGGGCCTCTTTAATTTAACAAATACCGTGTCACTATATCTGTAATAACAGATAAAAATATAAATTGTAAAATACAAATACGGAATACTTTTCAATTTAGTTAAAATAAATCCGGACAAATGTTTAAAACAAAAGGAAAATATAACGCTAAAAGCATAACAAAATATGTTAACATTTTTTAGACTTAAAATTACATTATGTATTATTATAATGATATAAAAACATTTTATTTAGTATAATCTGTTAAAAAAAACATAGCGGACACAAGAAAAAATGAGACCCAAATGGTTACAAATCTATTATTTTATACAGCGTATTTTCTTCACAGCCTGGAAAATATACTTTTTTTCCACCTAATGTTACAAAAAAAATAAATATATATGTATTTTTTTTTTCTTGTTTTCTATTTAAATAACACATTTTTTCTAAACATAATCTATTCTTAAAATACAATTACGCTGTAATTTAATTAATGGGAAAATTCAGTTTAGTGGCAATCGACACTATATAATATAGAATATATATATTATATGTATATTATATATATATTTTTAGTTGAAATCGCAAAAAAAATAATAATAATAATTGGAAACAATATTTGTATAAATGTATTGAAAATAACTAACGACGTCCACTTCCCCAACTTGGTGTGTTGGCCTTATCAGACCCGGCATTATTAGTGGCCGTAGCAATACCAGCAAAAGATGGGAAATCTCTTGTACTGTTAGTATCAGGATGAGCTTTTTCCCATGGTGCTCCATTGCCCATTACAAATCCAGCACTTCCTTGCGAATTATGATTAGTGCCATTGGAAACAGATTTGTTGTCAGGCTTTGGATTTAAGTTTGCTCTAGCTTCATTCTCTAATAAGTCAGCCAACTATATAAATATATAAGTAAATAAAATTAAATAAACATTATTGTCAATCACTTGTAAATATTTAAATTTATAATCAATATTTCTGATCTATATACATTAATTGTATATTATTAGATATAATAAATAAAAATTAAATTACATAATCTTGTTGAATCATTTCTAAATAATCCATACAATCTAAAACGTCATCCTGTGTAGCATCCTCACGAGCATACACAGTAACTAAATCGGGATTGTTGCTGTCAGATTTTGAAAATCGAATATCAACATGATATTTATCCATAATCTGAGATATGTTACGTCCTCGGAAACCTATTAATCTTGGATGGATTCTACTGTCAATGTAAATTTCTTCTTTGTAAACATTTTTCTAAATGAAACATAAAATTTAATCAATCCACAATTAAATTATACGGTTAAATTAATGTGATTATTTTATAAGTGTTTATGAAAAAAAAACTAACAAGTTTATCGACCATTTCTTGAATTTCGTCTCTTGCTGATTCAGCACTTTGTTGGTAACCAACCACTGTTACAATATTTTCATTGTTACCTTCACCTCTTCTAGGCAGATTTACTTGAACACCATATTTAGTTCGTAAATTACGAACAGTTTCTCCTTTTTTACCAATTATCATGGGATGAAACTCTGGTTCAATTATCATCTACAAAATAAATTAATACTAATATTAAGTAGGATAAATAAATAAATAAATCCAGTCCAACATCATTAAAGTTCAATTAGAGTAATTTACAAATATACCAAGAAATATTGAAATATTAATATATTATATAAAATATAAATTATATGAAAATCTGGAGTGACTAATAAAACTCAGTAATAACTATTACATGCATCCAATATCTAAGCACCAGAATCTAATATCCAATGTAATTATGAAGATTTATTTAAAAGCAAGCATGTATTCACTAGTTAACTGTAAACAACTTTAATTTGGAAAAACGAAAAAAAAAAAACTAATTTTAAACAGAATAAAAATTACCTGAATTTCATATGAACGCAATTGCCGGTCTTCTTTATCAGCATCATATAGCCTCATTTCTTCTTTAATGGCCGCAACTACTTCATCTATATCTTTTTGTACTCCAGTAATCTAAATGATAAAAGGCACACAAAATAAAACAAATTAAATTAATAATTATTATACTACAGATACTTTATATTTTATTACTTTTATATTTTATAATAAATTTTAAATATTATATATTTATATTATTACTTTAGTGACAAATAGATGAAAATCCAACAAATTGAAAAATGTTTAAATGCATTTTAAAAAAAACTAATAATTGGTCCCATTACTATATAATCTTTTATTAATATTGTTTTTTATGAAGTAATATAATTTTATTGTATTTCTCATTTATAACAACTAACAAATATCTTAAAAACAAAATTATGTAGTGCTCTACAGAGCCATTTTCCTATGTGTGTATTAATCATGTTTCATGAATTGTTAAAAACTGATTTTTTCAATTTTCATTCAATTTTTTAAAATATTTATAACTTAAACAATTTAAATATCGCAAAATAACTCCTTAAATCACTTGACAATGTTATCTAACGGGTTTTACAATTGGAGCGGGCCGATGTTATCTGCGCTGTATGGCCTTATCGTTTTGTTGATGTCTGTCTAATTTATTGTTTATTATTCAGTCATTCATGCCAAATCATCATCGCGAGTTATACTATTGAGCAGCATGTCCAAATGACAAAACTTTATTATCAAAATCAATGTTCGATCGTGCAAACGTTTCGTTCGTTGTCCATTTTACGGTCGACATAGAGGCCCTTCAAAGTCCGTTTAATAGCAAAATTTGAGACAACCAGTTTGGTAAATGATCAAATAACACCTGTACGTAAAAAAAACGCCAAATCAGCCAATAACCTGGCCGCGGTACGCGAGTGTGCAGAATCCAGGGCAGTCAATTCCTTGCCGTGCACAATAACTCGGTCTTTCAGTCTTCAGCTTAGCGAATTTTGCACAGAGACTTGGACTTACACCCGTACAAGATTCAACAGACCCAGGAGCTCAAAATTAATAATCATAGACAATCCCGTTTGTTCGCGGATTGCGTTTTGCAGTGTTTGGAAGAGGATCCTAATTTAGGCCAGAAAATCATCTTTAGTGACGAGCACATTTTTTGATGAATGGCCATGTGAACAAACAAAATTATGGTATATGGAACGATACCAACCCACACGAGGTTCACCAGGTAACAATGCAGCCACAAAAAGTCACCGTTTGGTACAGATTTTGGACCAGTAACATATATATATATATGGTTCATACTTTTTTGAAAATGACATTGGTGAGTCAATGATGAGCATTACAGAACGATGATAACCGATTTCTTTTTCCCGAAAATGAACGATATACACGTAGATGACATGTGATGTCAACAGGATGGCGCTACTTGCCATACATCGAACACCACGATAGACATTCTGAATGACAAATTTGAGGGTATGGTTATCTCTCATCGAGGTGACTTGAATTGACCACCAAGATCGTATGATTTGACCCCATTAAACTTTTTCTTATGGGGTTTCCTGAAGTCGCAGGTCTATGCCAATAAGCCGCAAACAGATGACCTTAAAATAAATATAACCTAGGCCATCGCTCAAATTCAACCAGATCTATACGGCAGTCATTGAAAATTGGAACACTTGGTGCCACTGTGAGAAGCCATGGCGGACATTGAAATGATATTATATTCCAAACATAATTGGCATACTTAGAACTTTCAAATAAAAAAATTATTTCGTTAATACCTACCTCACACACAGTTTGTTTTATTCCATTTCAACATCAACCCGCTCTTATTGAAAAACCCTTTATAATTTATTTTTCGTTTCATATTTCTAAGATGTTTGTAAGTTGTTAAAAATGAGAAATGCTAACATGAGTTTTTCATTGAAAATTGTTTGCACGCTAACATCCTCTAAATTGATAATATATTATATGTTATATTTTACTATGGTTATGTTTCACATTTAAATTAGTTTTTAGTCATAAAATTGAAAAGACTACTACTCACTCTAATATCCTGTAATTATTATTTAATAATAAATACTAACTACAGTTTAACAATACCTTAATAACATCAGCATTTTGTTCTTGATTTGGAACTTTAATTTGAACATTATAGTCTTCACTAAGTTTTCGAATTGTCGCACCTTTGGTACCAATCAATGACCTATGATACTCAGATGGCACATTCAACTAAAAATAATATGTAGAAAAAAAATATGGATAAACTGATCTCTAATGACATAAGTATTTTAAATTGTTTAAGAAACAACTCACATCAATAGACTTTGGTACATTATCAATTAATATTTGTTTTGCACTTTCACAGTTTTCAGGTTTTCCAAAAATTGTAACTACATCATTAACACTAGGTGGACGATTTTCATCGTGGTCTTCTCCACCATTAATATCTTCTAATTCACGATTATACTGGTCTTCTATAAATCAGGCATACATAAAATAAATTGTTAATTTAATCTGTTAAGTTGATCACACATATATTTGCGAGAAATTATAAGTATGATTTTTCTGATTGATTGCACAAATACTAACAATTGCTAAGTTGTCATTACTATTGGCAAGTAAAATAATAGCTTACTGAGCAATGAACTACAAGTATCATTAATTATGGTGAGTCCCATACTACTTGAAAGTAAATACAAATTCATTGTCAATTGAGTATTATATTATATTATATTATATTATATTATGATTTGATTCAATAACTAAATAATATTGAGGAACAATATACTTTAAATATGGATTATTTGGTTGGAATATTAATATTAAAAATTAATTTCCAATTATGTTATAATATAATATAATATATACATTAAATATATATAAAAACATTAATTTATATTTTATATCCAGCTAATAATAATGACAAACATATTGATTAATAGTTTCTTACACATAGTTCTATTTGTTATTTATAGGCATTAAAAATGTATATTAGTGCTATTTTAGATAGCTTTCATTTTATATCACAGCTTTAAGAGGCCACACGTTTCTAAAGGAATATTATACAATTTATTATTCTTTCATTATACAGATTTTTGTTTGTGTAAATCATATATGATCATTATATGCAGTGACGTCAGCGCACCATACCTTGCCTAGTACATGCAAGTGGTGTGTGAACAAATAGTACCAGTCATCGAGATCCCAACCATAACTTTTGAAACTACGTGAACAACATGAATCCCATCATGTATTAATTACAGATACGACTAAATTATGTTTTGTAACATAGTGTCGAGAAATTGGTGAAATCATGGATTAAGATATCTTCAACCATGGGTGTAAATCAATAAATTGCTGAGCTTTGTTCCACTATATTTAGCATGTTTTATGTAGGAATTGGACTCACAAATTAAAATAATAAACTGACTACTTAATATTTAAATACCTAAATACCTTATTATTTATAGCTAATATAATAGACATTGGAAAACTGAGGATCTAAATGACTGGGTATAAAATTGTAGATAAATCTGAATTTATTAACTCCGTAACAATTCTAATCAAAATAGTTATCGGGTCCAAAATGACTAGAAATTTATTTGTCAACATAACCTTGTAAATTGTGTTTTCAAACCAATAAACAGTAAATTTTATAACACATTTAGTCAACAGTCGCGTTAGTTACACAATAGTGTTAATACTCATATCAAAAGTATACATGGGGAGGAGGGAGGTGCTATTAAACACACACGCAATCAATTTTACAACCGTGAAAAATGTGCCAACTATGCCTTAATTCCGGTGAAGGAAATTATACTTGCAGAGCAACTATATTTTATACACATAGTTATAACATTTTGATTGAATTACTATTTTATTTTATAGATTTCAAGTATAACAAAGAATGTATTGTTTTTAATATGTTTTTTTTTGAATATTTAAATTTTTTTTTCGGATATAAGTAATTTTGGACACTATGAAAAAGTCATTTTTAGAATTTTTTTCCTGTATTATTCTTAAATAATGTTAAGAAAACATACCTTTTTTAACGGATATATTTTATATATGTACTGGAAATAATAAAATATCAAATAAAGTTGTCATTGTTACTTATTATTATATATATACTGGCCGACCCCAAATAGTTGGAAGAGGAGGCGAAGGAGAAGAAGATATACATATATATATATATATATATATATATATACCTAGGTACTTACCAAACTACACACAGAATCGTCTTTCGAATGCAATGAATTATTTTTGCTTCCAAATTTAAAATAATATTACACTATCCTATTCAAGGACCGAATAAGAGGCATTCACCATCTATATCCAGGTTTTTTTTTTTTATTTATTATGGGGTGCAATGATAGATCGCTTTCATGTAGCACAATCCAGGCAACGTCCTAATGACCTGCAGTTTATCATACAGCAAAATATCAATAAAACTTGGCAGTCTTGGTTATACTTCATTCATGTGTAATTGTTTTAAATATCTGTATTTTTTATTATTATTATATTGTTAATTATGTGTATTATTTTTTTTAACAAGAAGTACCTAGGTATATTCCTAACTATAGTTATCATTATATTATATACAATTGTTTTTTAGTAGTATAATGCATATTCAAAAAAGTAAAAAATTTTAAATTGTTAATAGTATATTATTATTTTTCATAAATAAATAAATAGCAACATATTTAATGATATCTTATACTGTAATCATGTATTTTCTGTGCAACACGGTAACTCAAATAAAAGTATACCAATAGTATATAAAAATTACGGCTCTGCAAGCCTGATTTCTGCCACTGTAATTGAGGCATTAGTTGGCACATTGAAAAAAAATATCTAATTTTTACACAAATAGAGGATTTAATTATATATAATTAAAATATGAAAAATTTAACTCAAATATTCCCTCAAATAAGTAATGAAGAATCTATTTATATATATATATATATATATATACGTTTTCAAAAATGTTATCGGAGCACCGTGATAACAATTTATATTATTATATACAATTTTACAACTTATTATTTATTATACATAACAATTTATTTATTATGCGTCGTGTAAAACGGAATAGGAATTATTATTTTTATATACCTGGTGGTCGTTCAGGGAACTTAATCCAAACATCTAAATCCCTCCTCATGCCTTCTAATAAATCACGATTCCTCATTAGTATTCTATGCATCCTTTGAGGTATGATTACTTCAATAGTTATGCGTTGTTCCTAAAAATTAAAATTAGTGTATAATTAAAGTTCATAAATAAAAATATTAGTTTCAACAATAAAATTACCAAGTCTATAACAATATTATTGATTTTATTTTTGACTTTTTCAACATAATCTTTATGGCCTCTAATCAAAACCTCACTTAAATTTGAATTAACTTGTGGAAATGTTACAGTGACCCCATTGTATTCAGCACTAATTTGATTTATAACTTCTGCACGGCGAGCCACAAAATGCCGATGATGTTTAGGTGGAACACTCATAGTGATTTCAATAATATTTTCCTATAACATTAATTAATTATATTATAATAAAGACATGTACCCACAGTACATCCATACACAATTTAAAAGATTATTAGATTTTCAATTCAACAAGTAAAAATAAAAATATTTTAATACTTACTAAATCTTTAACAATTTCTTCAATCTTGCGTTTTGCCTCTTCAGCATTAGTTTTATCACCTTTTATGATGACAATACTGTCGTTAGTTGCTACTTTAGGGAATGTTATAGATACTCCATTACAATCATCTATAATTCGATTAATTATTTCACCTCGCCTTGCAACAAAATGCCGATGATACTTAGGATCAACATCCACTTCCACTTGAATAGTATTTTCCTAAAAAAAACAATTAAATAATTAACGTAACAAAATAATATAAATTAATATTGTAGTAAATGTAAACATACCAAAACTTTGGCATGATCTAAAAGTCTCTGTTTAGCTATAGCAACATTAGCTTTGCTACCTTTAAGTACGACTTTATCTCCAGCACCAGGCTTAGGAAATGAAATTTTAACACCGCCACATTCTTCTTCTAATCTATGTAAAAATTCTCCTCGTTTAGCTACAAAATTTTTGTGATATTTTTCATTTATTTCCACACGTTCTTCAATAACATTACTAATATCAGTTATCATAACTTCAAATTCTGCCTTTGCCTTATCTACATTCTCTTTTTTACCAACAATAGTAATGTTCTCATTAGTACTATCAGTTTCAAGAGGGAATATTATTCTTGTATTAGTTAAATCTCTTATCTATAATCAAATATACAGTGATAAATATAAAATTATACATACACACAAATATGATTAGTTTAACAACATACCCTTTTAACATTAGCTCGTTTTTTTCCAATCAAATATTTATGGAATTCTGGCTTCACTTTAAGATCAATAACTGAATTATGAACTTCATCCACCATTACCTGAATTTGAGATATTGCACTATCTACATCCTCTTCAGGTCCTTTGATTACGATTGTCTATAAATTATTAAAATTCACATAATATGATTTATATAATTAGGTTGTTTACAATATCTATATTATAGATTAATAATATATTATTATATTATAATATATACATTCAAGTTTTAAACAAAACGTCAAAAGTTCTTGAAATGATTTATATTAGTGATTAAATTATCATTCAATAGTAGTTTAAAAATATAATATTCAAATTTTTAATATACTTACATTATCACCTTTAACGACTGGTAACTTTAATGTCACATTACCACCACAATCTTCTTTGATTGATTGAATGAATTTATTACCAAGATTTACAATGACATTGCGTACTTTAATATTTCCCAATACTATTTCTTTTGTTACAATATCTCCCTAAAGAAAAAATTAATATAAAATTGTACACTTATTATAACTCGTAATAAAATTAAAAAACAGCCATTTTATAAATTCACGAACCATTTCATTTTGAATTTTTTTTATCATATCGCAAGCAATCAAAACTTTTTCCTTATTTCCCATAACTTTGATAGTGTCGCTATCTTCACCTTCACGAGGTAAATCTATTCTTGTATCAGTTTCTTCTCTTATCTAAAAAATAATATTAAAAATTATAATATTAAAAATAAGAAATCTTAAATGAAAATTACCTTTTTAATATTGGCTCCTCCTTTTCCCACAACAAGCTTATGGAACTGTTTAAAAACTGGAATTTCAAGTACATAATTAGCTTCATCTAACTCCTTGGCCAATTTTGCCAACGATTTAAAAGCTTTATTTACATCCTCATTTAAACCCCGTATTTTGACTAAATTGCTTCTAGCCTCAACTAAAATCAAAAATATTAATGATTATATAATTATTATATTTTTCAAAAACTGTTTCAACATTAAGAGATGCTTTTACAATATTTCTTCTTCTTCTCTCCCAACTATTTGGGGTCGGCCACTCTAGTCTTACAGTTCCACGCCCATACCTTCTTCATTTACCTTCTCATATCACTAGTCATTACATCCCTCACCTCTTTTTTAGTCTTCCTCTCTCCCTCTTACCAACAACATACATTTCCTTTACTAATCTTACTACCTGTCTCTCCCCTCCTATACAGTATTTATATTTAATATAAAAATTGGGAGAACCCAAAGAGAAAACTAATTTTTCAATGAAAATAACCTGTAAAAAATTAGCTGAAAATATTTTTTGTTACACTGTTCAAATGATATCTTCGTTTGAAAATGACATGTGATGTCATAAGTTTTTACAAAACATACATTTCCACAATGTGCCTTCATAGTTATTGATATATTCATTTTTACTTATCCGAATTAAAATCTTGGAAATTAAGAACTCAGAAGTTTTTATAAAATTTGATAGGTATCAATATATATTATATTGAAATAATAAATATTTATGGTAGAAAACATTTGTTTATTAAGTACATACTACAATATTTTTTTATACGTTTTATTTGTATTATCAAAAAATTATAGATAACTTAAAATAAATACTTTTATTTAGAACCGTCGCGGGTAGTAAATTTTATTATCGGATAACAGGCACCAGTTATTGGGTATTCTGCCGGGTATTTTTACTAGCTGGGTACTTGATATTAGCCAGGTTTTTATAATTAAAATAATAAAACTAAAAAGTAAATTGTAATTTTTTTAAATAAACTATAATAATTATTTAAGACTTAAGTAATAACTTCTAAACACCAACAAAGAAGTAGGTATATTTAATCAATTGGCAATTCAAACTGCTCAACAATTTTTGGAACAGATTTCCCAATTTTAAATCCTGATAAAAAGTAAGGAAGATTATATATATTTTTCAGGTTAATTTATAAGCCGAATACCCATAAAGATTTTTGTTTGGATTGCCAATTACCAAGTATCAAAATACATACCAGGTATACCGGGTACTGGGTATTAAATGGGTACCAACGACAGCTCTACTTTTATTAACTAGGTATATTGTGTAATATAATATTTGCATATTGAGATTTATCAAGAAATATTGGCATTCCACAAAATTCTTAGTACTAAATAGTAAGTAATAGTAAGTTGGAATTATCTTTGGATGTTCACTATTCAGAAGCAGAGTAAATGTTATAAAATGGTGTACATGTAAAAATTGTATCAAAATATTGTTTAGAATTTGATACACATAAAAAAATTACTGGATTCAAACAAGTGTTATTGACACAATTTCCTTTAGCAAATTTATTTTAAACAAAGAAATATTAAACATTAACAGATAATAAAAACTAAAAATAAATTAAAGACTTCAGTTAAGTATTATAAATATACCAAACAATACATGGAGATACATTTACCACATTCAGTTTACTCATTGGGTTAATTTATGGACTTCTTTAGAAATATGTACTTATGTTTAAAATTCAATATATTGTCTTTACACTTTATGCTAAAAAACAAAAAAAATTTGAAGCGAAAACAATCAGGTAAAATTATACACACAGAATCACAGTAAAAATTATGGTGTGCTTGTACAATACTGTATGTATTATTGTAAATCCAAAAACTGGTAAATTTGATGGTTTTAAAAGATCAAATACAAATTTACCATTAAAATTATTTATAATAATATTTTTAAAGTGTATAAAATTAAGAAAAGGTACTTTATAAGTTATTATTTTTTTTTTCAATAAAATAATAATATATTTCAAGCTGCTTAATCTCATACACATACAAATATTAATAATAATAATAATAATAATAATGAATGCAAATATGTATGAATAAAACAAACGTTTTTTACCATAAATATTTATTTATTTCAATATATTATTATATTAATATAAAATTTTAGAAAAACTTGCATTTTACATTTTAGTATGAAAACAGATTTCAATTCGGAAAAGGAGTGAATGTAACAATAAATAAATAAATGAGCATGTGTTAAAGAAATAAATGTATTGTAAAAAGGCAAGTGGCAAATCAAAATAACCAATAACCTCAATAGTCATTTTCAAATACTGATACCAATTGAATAGAGCAACAGATTATTTTTAATAGGATCTTATTTTTAGTTATATTTAGTACTAACAATTCATGTCTATTTTTTGGGGGGTAGTTCTTTAATAATATATAATAATAAAAAATAAAAATATAATAATACCTGAACTAGGGAATGTAATTTGAACATTGTATGTTTCTTGAAGCTCTCTAACTTTTTCACCTTTAACTCCAATTATGGCCCGATGATGACGTTGATCAATTGATATTTCTTTTTCAACTTCATTCTCCAATTTGTATATCATTTCTTCCAATTCCTATATTTCAAAAAGTATACAAACATCTCAAAATATAAATTACAAAAAAAAAAAATGTGTAGTGTCTACCAAGAGAATAGTTTGTGCAGTTACATTATGTCCTAATTTAATCCATTGCGTGCATTATGGGTATGAGAAAATCATTAATATTTCTATTAGTAGTATTCAAAATACCTCTGACTGAAGTACAAAGAAAGTTATTACTCAATGAAAATTTACATATATATATTCAAGCTTAAAAAATAATTTTTCCATCTTCATCCATAATTACAAAAAGATTATGTTCTATTTCGATCAAATACAAAAATGGCATCACAAACGTTTAGCTATATTGTAGATGACCATACTTCTTTTACCCTTTATTATTATTCTAAATGTATAAACATATCAGAATTATTTAACTAATATATTTGTATTTGTAGGTATTATATAAGATAATATAAGATATATAACATGTTCTTTTCGTTTGTCATATGTTCTGATGCTCCGGAGTCAAGCCATACCATTTTGTTTATTAATGTTTTGTTGTTAGTTATTAGTCATAAGTTCTAAGGCAATTTCATTTTATTCTGAGTTTTATCCTGCAACATGTGCATTTTGATTCTTAGATTTTTATTGGAAGTTTCTGAATTTACATTCAGGCTTTCCGTGTCCAGGAAGTCTCTTCCACATTTGTAACGATTAAACTTGAATTTTTGATTTTGACGTTTGTTGCATGTAAATGCATTTCCAACCTTGTGTTCTGTTTCAATTTTGTTACTTGTGAGTGTATGTTCTTTATACAGTAATTTACCTTTGACAAGTTCAGTGCTAAGCAATCCTATGCTAATATTTCGAGAGCGATTACAATGTTATCATATGATTTTGATAAATTTAACAACAGTAACAACCCACACCACCTAGGGATTCTGTTGGTTTACCTCCACCATCATTTAATTATCTAATTAGTTTGTTGAATTCAAGCAGATATGAAGGAAGTTTCTGTTTGTCATCATATTTTAGTGACAGCAAACATCTGAGGGTGTGAAGTTGGCTCTTTACATCTTTGCGTTTGAATGTTTCTACAGACGTCTACCATATTTTCACTGGCGTTTCTTTGCCTTTAATATATTCTATGCGACTGATTGCTGTTCTTTGTATCATTAATGACTTACTTTTCCTTTGAGCTTTTAGTTTCTGCTGTTGTGTTCCTTCAGTGTTCTCATCCGTATGGTTCATGATAGATCTTATTTTTCTAGCAAAGTTTCCATCTTATACTTCTAGTTACTGAAGTTTTCTTCATTGAATAGAGGCACTTTGTATCTTTCTTCTTCCATTTCGAATTCACAAAAACTTTTCTACTGCCACGCAGACGTACTTACTCTCGAACAAAAAAAAAACGAGACAACAACGAATCTCTTAACCGTACAGGTTAGTGACTGAGCCCACAATCTAATAAAAAGATTTTATAATGGTTGTCATAAAA
This sequence comes from Pemphigus obesinymphae, assembly GCA_025469235.1. Lineage (NCBI taxonomy): Eukaryota > Metazoa > Arthropoda > Insecta > Hemiptera > Aphididae > Pemphigus > Pemphigus obesinymphae. The sequence continues at coordinate 39,583 of JAIPRL010000114.1, forward strand.
ATAAAGGAACTAAAAGTCATTCTGTTAAAATGTTATTTTTTTTTTTTTTTTTTTTTAATGTAGCAATTCAAAAAAACCTGTTCTTACTATTTTAGTAGTAACAATAGGAGAAGGTTCTAACATAACCTAATAAAAATGTGGTACAGTGCTTACATATTTGCAATAATATATATGTATATATACAATGTGTGTTGTCCGTTGCAAACTTGCAAGTAAAATCAAACTATTTTGATTTTCAAATCTTGCATGCATAGCAGAGCATGCAGTTGTAACACATCACATATATTTGCGTTGTATTAGGACACTCTTACATGTGTTTTTCCTATATTTCACACATCAAATCCAATTAGGACATGCGTTACTCAACCCACTAAGCAAATCAGACACATACCAATAGGTGTTAAATAGGAGAATAACCAGTTTTAGTTTATATGCACTCCTATACATATTCTCTTGGTAGATAGACTATAAATGTAATTTAATGATATTTATCTTACACTTTTTGCCAATTCTACTCCATCTTTTCGTCCTTCAATACGAATAATATTAGAATTGTTCTCAGACTCAGAAATATTTATTAAAACACCAGTATCATTCTTAACACGATTAACTGAAAAAAAATAATGTACAATAAAGCAGCAACTCATACAGTATTTATCAATTTGTTTATAGTGCCAATTTTAATAAAGGTAATAACCATTAACCATAAATACCTATTTTGTATTCTACATGGACTACAAAAATAAGAAATTCTTGACAACAAATTTTTACTTACTGTTAGTTCCATTTTTGCCAATTATATGTTTGAAAAACTTTGGGTCTACCACAAGTTCAGTAGAAACATAGCATTCAATAGCTTTTTTTAATGAATCAATCACTTTAGGAATCATATTAGTCGGACCTTCAACAATTATCTTGTTATCATCAGAAAATTCAACATGAACCTATTATTAAAAATAAAAATATAATTATTATGTAATATAAAATAAATAAATAATTTTTGGAATTAATGCTTTGTAATCCTAAAGTTACAAAAATGATGTAAATCTAAAATCACCTTTTCATTATCCTCTATTAGCTCTCGTAAATTGGAACCATTTTTTCCAATCAAAAATCTATGCATCCATCCAGGGCATTCAATAGTTTCAGCAGTCATACTATTAGCTATTTCATACAACTTGGTTAATCCTAAAATTTAATTAATCAATTATTTATTTAGTAATTAATAAACTGTAGATATAAATAATAAACAAATTATCGACAGAAGAAAATTACCAGTGCCTAAATCCTTATACAACCCTCTTAATGTAACCGTTTCTTTATCTGAATCTTGTTGAGGCATTTCAACGCTGACATTAGTTTCTGATAATATGTCTTGAATACCATTTCCTTTTTGTGCCATTAAATATTTATGTTTCTGTTTTGGTATCTCTACAAACACGGTCGCTGATTCTTTTTCCTGCAATCAAAACAATACATTAAGAACACCTAACATTATAATCTAATATAGTATTATAACTTTAATTAGTTATACTAAACCAGTAACACATACTACAGGGTACAGGAGTGTCAGTCAACTCATATAAAAATGGGTAGCTGGTAGTAAACTAATATTATTCAATACTTTCTTTACAAACTATAAGATAAACTATTATGAATGTTATTAAGGTAATAAAATATATTACAAAAATTGTTTGGGTATATTAAATATATGTCGTAAAAGTGTGTTGACACTACTTACAGAACATGAGTATGCACCACTGGTTATAATTTATCTGAACAGATTGAGGCTCTATAGTGGTAATAATATTATATAATAAAATGTACAGGCCGTGTGTGGCTTACGGGCTACACATATTTTTCAATAGTTTTTAAAGAAATTCAATGAATGATGTTTTTCTGTGATAATATTATTATATATTTATTATATTATTATCTTAGTTTAATATTTTTTTTAAATAAAATAATAAATAAATCAGAAGACACAATTGAATTCAATAAAAACAAAATATATGGCATAATATTATGTTAATGTTCACTACAAGGTCAATTAGATCTCAAATATCTATTTATCAATTACATCAAATAGAAACCTATTCATTAAAACCTACCATTTTTGCATATATCTGTTTGATCTTTTCAATAGCCAATTGAACTCCTTCTTTATCTCCAGCAATTGTAATTTCATCCCTGTTGACAGACGGAGGGGGAACGTGAATCTTAACACCTGCTTCTTTTATTAAATTGTTGAGTTTTTCATTATGACCACCAGTGATAAAAGGATGAAAAACTTTTGGAATTTCAATCCTTTCAAATGCTTTTTTGGACTATTGAAAAATGATTAGTATTTTATTAGTAAAACAAATATTTATTATTTGGAATGTAATATTTTAACTACTAAACAAAAAATAATTTACCAATTCATCTGAAATCATACGAATTTCCTGTACTGCTTTTTCTACCGCATCTCTTGTTCCAGTAACATTGATAATATCTGATGTATCTTGAATGCTTGGCATTTGAATTCGCGCACCAGTACGCTGTTCAATTTCCTTACGACGAGTTCCTTGTTTCCCCATCACTTGACAATGATGTTCCTTTGGAACAGGAACTGCACTAGTAGCCTAAAATATAAATAATATATAATATAATATAATAATAATAATATAATAAATATGAGTCATTAAAAACTATAATATATATCCACTATCCTGCGCTAAAGATGTAAAAAGATAATTTTTTCTAAAAGAGGGGTGTATATATATATAAAAGTCGGATAAACCAAGACAAATATATTTGTTATTTTATAAAAAATTTTCATTAAAATCGCTAATTTTTTATGCATTTATGGAAACTACAGGGAATATCAAAAAATTACCTCTATAAACTCTCTATAAACTAGAAAGAATTGCCATTAGAAATACCTGGAAACTTACTTTACTCATTCTACCAGAAGTGTATACATACATAAAAAAAATTAATAATAAAACGCGTCCTTATTAAATTCATTATGCTTAAAATCTAAAACAACCAAGTATATAAATATTTTATTTGTACTGACATAAAATCGTGTATATATATAATCTGTATTGACGTCAACCAAGAGTAGATACATCTGATTTTAAATCAATTTCCCAAAATTTTTTTATAATATGGTTCCCAAAATTATTCCGTATCTCAGGTTTTAATTGTTCTAAGACTTTTTGAACATACCTAGTGTTTTGATGATAGTTAATCATTTTGACATAATTTTATTCAAGACTATTGAAGAGGTTTTAGCTTGCAATGCAATATAGAGAAGTAATTATAGTATTACTTTGTTTATTGTTTTTTGCTACTACACTTCAATAACATATTGGTAATAAAAATTAAAAACGTAATAAATTTTAAGCCTTTCGTATAAAATATTTGATTAATAAATACAACAATAATGGTAAAATACTAGTCATAAAAAGTATTTATTATTTACCTACATCAACTTGTTGTGGTAATCAAATGAATATTTTCATTTTATTCAAAAAATAAGACTTTTAAAACAAACTTTTTGGTCAAACATCTATGCACAAAATAAAACATTTTACTCAGTTCTTTTATCTAATTTCTAAAAACTTCTTGGTGGTAATTTTTTTATTTAATTCCAACTATTTTCAATTGCCATCATCTCATTAGTAAAAGTACATATTTTATATGTTTGAAATGTGTGTTCTTGTAGGAAATACATAACAATTTTTCAAAAAACTAGGATTCTTATTGATTCTCATTAGTACTTTTTTAGTTATGTTAGTATTTCTCTTCTAATCTAGAAACTTAATACTTGGAATTGAATCCATAATTTTTTTCCAAATATTTTTACCGAAATAGTCATTCACATTTTTTTTAGATGTATATTTAGAATATTTTTTTGTATTATAATTATGCATAATGTCATTGAATTTATGCTAATACATATTTTTTGAGTTATCTGTTAAGATATGGACATAGACTTAATGGGATCTATCTATATGTTTTTCACTTCTTATCATTTAAAAATTTACTTATTCAGTAATTTTATTTTAGTAAACATTAAAAATTCTGGGTTTTTGTTTGACAAGAACCAACTAAAAAAAAAAGAAAAATAACTTAAAAAGAATTAAAAGCATTTATGTCAATTATAATATAATTGATTCGGTTTCAAACCTTTCAGAAACTACATGGAATGTAAGACTATCCAGACAAACACCACAAAATAAACAATAGTTTCACAAATTATTATAATTTGTATGTGACCACCATTCAGTAGGTACTCTATGTGATTTTCTGGTGAGGGAAGCACATTGCACAGACTAAGACATGAATTGGTCATTGCCGGGTTACGTTCTTTCATGGTGCGAAGTAATATAATTATTATATATATATATTATAAATCATAAAATACTAAGTAATACTTAAAAATTAATAATTAAAACTAATATATTTTAAACATAAAATAATATTCTTGGCACTAACTATATTTATAGGTTTCTAGGAGAAAGGAGAAGTAATATTAACTTGTAATACCCAATAACTATGCCACTGAAAACATAAATAATCAACATAGGTCAATGTTTCAATTTGAATTACTACAATTTATATAGGTATTATTATTGTCTTCTTTAACTCTTATAACCCATAAATATCTTTTAATTTAAAGAAATTGCATTTTAACTATGATATAATTTAATTATTTAAATTCCTAATAAATATATATATTTTTTCTTGATGCTTATATAATTATAATTATTACTTTAAATAATTTTTTGTAGAAGTAATATAATCATTAAGAATTTAATATTAAATTAGGAAGTAATTTACTTGAGTTTGAAAGCTTGCAATAATTCTGCGCTTAGCTTCAGTGACATCAGCTTCTTTACCCCTTACAAGAAAAGTCAAATTCATATTCTTTGATGTAGAAATTTCTATCTCAGCTCCAGTTTCTCTTGTAATTTGGCTACAAATCCGTTTGGACTCTCCTTCTCCAAATTTTTCACTATTATCTGATTTACGATCTTGAACAGAAATAGTAAATACCTAAAAAAAAAAAAAAAAAATACTTATTATAACAATCATTTTATCAAATTTTCAAATCACAGTATTATTTTTTAAGAAGTATTGCCCTAAAATGATAAAACTTACATCAATTAAAATAATAAAAAAAAAATTCCTCCAAATTAACAAAAACAGTGTTCAATTTAAATTTTGAAAACAGTTCAGGATTTATTACCTATTGTCTTCGGTGTATTTTACCAGATGGTTTTTTTTTTAAATATATGACTTAGTTGTTAGTCAAACCTACATGAACATTTTTTAATGGTACTCCCTCCCTATTGTTAATACATTATTTGGATAAGATTCATTTCTTAAAGTAATTTTAATCAATAAATTATTGTCCTTAACTGAACTGTTTAAAATTTTTTTAATTTTTTTTAAAAATTAATTTTTTATTTATACATTATTATTATTATTTACTTATTATTTATGCTGTATATTGGTCAATTTTTTTGTACTTAAGATCATGGTTTAAACATAAAAATTACTTTTAAAAAAAATCAACCACCCAAATCATGTATAAAAAATACACATTTAAAAATGTTTGTTTTTCTGCCTTCTTAAAATGCAATGGTTTTTATTAATGGCTTGTATTATTAATGCAAAATACCCAGATCAGAACCTACCTAATCACAACAATAATTGTATTATTTTACAATTAAATATGGAAAGCAATATAATGATTTACTTGATTAACAGTTGAAACACGGACTTTGCTCCATCCTTTTGGTGGTGCATTTGAAGATGCGCATTGACCATTGATCCCAATGTTCTTGGGTCCCAATATTTTTGAATCTGGTAAAGCTGGAAACACGAGGTCATAGCTGTTACCATTATTGCCTCCATCTTCTTGACCAGTGTTGTTAGACACCGTGCGTTCACTCTTCAACTTGGGGATATCTTGCTGTTGCAACTCCAACATAATGGCTGTAGCTTCCTTACCAAACGTTTAGTCCAAATAAAACGAGTACCAAAGGTATCTCCTTATTGAAACACTGAAATTATAATTTAAAATATTTATTTTATTTATTTATTTGTATGACAATATAAAATATATATAAATATTAAACACCCTATATAGGGTAATACACCTAATACATTGTTTGAATGTGTATACTGTAATAATCTTTATTTATTTATTTATTTATCTAAACTAGTTTGTCACCCAAAGCTAAGTTAAGTAAGTATATAAACACAAATTATGTACAAAAACACTATTGTAATAGTGCTCATAGGTAACATTGAATTTTAAAAATTCAAAGAGCTTGGTAGTTGACCTGCTTGAGAACTGCCTACTACCTCTATCACACATATAGGCAGTTAAACCTAAATATTTGGGTAAATGCTTGTCAATAAAAATTTTACCTACCTATATTTAAAGAATATTTGTAAATTTTACACCTATAAACTTGTATAATTAGGTATAGTAATATAATATATATAATAATAAAATTAATATGAATTTCTCAGTATCTAACAAACATTATTTTTTAATGTAAACCTAAGTAGATACCTAATTAATAAATTATAGGTGGTATTATTTAATTATATACAGAATAAAATAAAAGGTACAGCAGACAGCAATCGAATTGCATATGATCAGATTCATTTAGAGTAATGGATGTTTACAGGCTGTAAATCCGTCTATATGTGTGTTATTGGTGGTTTACATTTAAAACCAAACAATTTCTACAGGTTTTAAAAATATACAGTTAAAAGGAAAACATTGGCGGCTGATAGGGAAGGTTAAAGAATTGAATGTGTGACGGGATGGCCTTGATAGCTGATTGACACTAAGAAGAAGATATATAATATACCTAGTAACTATTGACAATTATTTTGTTACTCTATTTCTCAAACTCAAAATTATCTATTCAATGCAGTTTTGTCATACACTGATTATCACCAGGGCTCGGAATTTGCAGCATTTACTAATTATATGGAATACCACAAAAAATAGCAGGGTGAGCTACAAATTTGTTTATGCATTAAGAATTCCAAATATACAATTGTATATTACATATTTTAAACATTTTAGATGTTTAGTGCTATTTTTCCAGTTTTGGTTTTATTCTTTGCTATTATGCATTACCCAAATATAATTTATTTTGTATTTTCATAAATATTGTTTGAATTTAAAATTTCATGATAATCAATTTTTTGGTAGACCGGTGATCAATTAAATATATACGATTTCTTATTTTTTCTTCTATTTTTCTTCATGTTTTAGAACATATTAAACACATACTTCAGTTCTTTTTAGTGCAATAAAATCTGAGCCTGGTTATCACCATTTACGAGTTAACTATTTATTTATCTATCCTATTCATCTATCAACACTATTATTTTATCCTACTAGATAAAATGTATAAACATATTATAATTGTACATAATGAACGTATATAATGGATGGATGAATTGAAGAGAAGCACAAAAAAGGTGTTTTGTATGACATGAGAATCCCTATTAGGTTAAAAGATACATTTTATAAGATAGTGGTAAGACCTGCAATGATGTATGAAACATAATGTTGGGCAGTAGATAGAACAGAGAATGAGTGTACTAGAAATGAGAATGTTAAGGTAGACAAGTGAAGGAACTATAGAGGATAAAATAAGGAATGACTAGGTACACAGGTAGTATAGGAGTAGCTTTGATAGTTGACAAAATGAGGGAGAATAAATTAGGTGGCTCGGTATATATTAAAGAGGGAAGAGATTGAGGCAGCAGTAAGATTAGTAAAGGAAATGTATGTTGATGGAAAGAGGGGGAGAGGTAGTATAAAAGAGGTGGGGGATGTGTTGGCGAGTGATATGAAGGAGGCTAAGTGAAGAAGATGCAAGAAATAGAGTTAAGTGGAAATGTAGAACTAGGGTATCTACCTTTACCAATTACCTTCAATTACATTAAAATTGTATTTATAAATAAAAGTAGTTAGCTATAATTTGGGTACCTACCACCATAAGCGCAAATTGATTAAAATGAATGGGTCCTAATTATTTATACAAATAACATATTTTGCATGTTAAATATAAACAATTTGAAGGGCTAATTTTGAACTTAAGGATTATGCCTTCTAACCTCCTGGGATTTATACCTATGGATACCAATATTGTATATTTTATATTTCATACGTTTAATATTTATATAGGTACCTAATTAAAAATATCTAGGAATATTAGGAATATTAACAAAACTTTAATTTAAATTTGTAGATAAAAAATCTATTTTATTCAAAATTTTATTAGTTATTATTCCTCAAATATAATTGAAGATTTCAAATGTAATAATTATTTTAGAAATATACCTACCTAGCCATATGAATTTTGTAAGTAAATAACCAGGACTCAGAATTTGTAGCATTTGCATATTTTTTTGAGTAAATCTTAGAACATCCCAAATAAGATACAAATTAGTTTCACTAATGTCATATAGGTACCTACAAATTTTTTCATATTGACTGTTTTTAAAGCTATTTCGTTAATTTAGGATTATAAGTGCTATTTTTAGGCATATTTTTAAAATTTCATATATGAAATATGAATATGAATAGAAATAAACACATTTAAAAATTTTTTTTTTTAAGTTATACTTCTTTACGGAGGTAAAGGGTATTGGAACATGTTTATTTATTTTTTAACTGTAAATTTATAAAATACGAGATTATTACGAAGTATAAAACATTAAAATGTAATGTCCAGTATCTGTTCCAGCCGGTCAAAGTACCACTTAGTTCCTGCATAGAAAATATATATAATTTGTAAAAATAAAAAAACCAATTTAAAAAAAATGTTTATGTTTTTATGACAATTTTATTTTGCATATTTTTAATTTGTAGTGCTATTTATATATTAGTTTTTTTAAGTGCATATTAAAGTGCTAAAAATTTATTTTTTTAGTGCTATAACTTCCAAGTCCTGTAGTACATTATTGTACAATATTAGATTGCCATGAAAGTGTTTTCACTAGGCATTAGTCTAACAAACCTTCAAAGGATGGATACATATTACAGTTTATAAAATCAATAATATCATATTGAAACAAACAATTATACAGAATAATTTTAACAGTATATATGAACAATAATAATATTTATACTGGTTCAAACCAAGTAGGTAGGCAGGCAAATATCTATTTTTAATGAATGTGTTACTAAAAACTCGAATAAGAACCTAATGTTAGTCTGAATAATATAGATAGTTAACTAAATTCAATATATACTAATAGGTACATAACCTTATATTGCAATAATTAATCATAATTAATTCAATTCAATTCGAAATAATTCATAATATTTTGATAGGTATTTGTATTCAAAAGCAAAGACAATTTATAATTATATAGGTACAAAAAAATCAATTTAATGTAGGGACCTAGAATTGTTAAAATTTAAAAACACAATTATTATAGGTAATCAAATTTATTTATTGAAAACAGTAGGAATGACAAGTTTTAAAAATGTGTAACTTACTCCTAACAGATAAAAATATTAAATATCAATAAATCATTTTATCAATCAACTTATGTTTATAGAGAAAAAGAATAAGTTTAAAAAAATGTATTAGGTATGACAAACCCAAGAGATATCTACCAAGGTATTATTTGTTTCAATTATAATTAATTTATAGATAATAACATACTCTTCCGTTATAAGACTACTCATTATTTTGTAATATTGTAACAATCAACATCAGTGCTCATCATTAAGAACATTTATAGGCACAAGATTATCAATTTTCATTATTTCCAAGATTATCAGAGATTACCATTGAGATAGATAACTACTGGAGCAAAGTACTTTAGCCTGTGTCAAAGAAACAAATGATCGTAACTGGTTGAATTTGGTATCAAAATTTTTGTCATAATGTGGACTTTATATTGATATATTTTAAAGCTATGAAAAAATATGTTTAAAGCCACTTTGTTATAACTGTACTGAGAATATGGTTGATATATATAAATAAATTAACAGTATTAGGTACATAATCTTATTTTCCAAACTCTAACATGCTCAGGCTTGCACATTCACATATTAGGGGAGTCAAAGATGGTTCTACAAGAAGCATATTTGCCAAATTGTTGGACGGGTTCGGTAATTAGGGCCAGCTTGCATCAGAGACCAGATGCCACCAGCAAGAAAAATCTCGATGGCTAACTCATTTGCTACCTGGGAGTCGAACCGGGAACCTCGTGTACCAAAATACGCATTTTCACCAATCGACCACAGTTGACCCCCATTGTTTGATATATATATATATATTTATATATTATATCTATTATATCAATCTAAATATATTTTATTAAGTACCTATCTAGCATTTATTTTAAATATCATCACAGAACAAAACTAATATTTAACCAGGTATTTAACTGATAAATAAAATGGTAATAGCGAATACTTCACGAATCAAAATAATCAAAAAGATAGAAGGGCAAGTTCCAACAAAACCCTAATTCTAAGTTTCTACACAAAGTATGTATCAATTTTAATGTTATATGGGAACTAACCAACATTATGTACAATAAAAAATAAAAATTATTGAATAGGTAGGTATATGATTAAAGAGATTACAAAGTAGTAACACCAAACATGTGAACTGAGTAGTAGGTACCACTAGGTAAGTATTAGGTACCATTAGGTAGTAATGATATACCTAATGTAACATACCTATATTGGGATAAAAAAATTATTTGAATATTGCAATAATTTAACTAGGTATATAAGTATATAGGTACCTACCTAATAAATAATTTGAATATTCAAATAGATATAGGTAATTAATTAGGTACACAAAATTTTAATTTATGAGATACCTACCTATATCAGTACTTTGCTAATAATAATAACACACATATTAGATGATATTAGATATTTAAGCAAGTATTTAAGGAATATTATTGATCAACATTTGGTTAACTCTAATACAATTGTTTTTACTCGGTTTTATATTATCTATTTATTTTAAGTATACTATTTAGTATAGTATATTTACCATGGTATTTACTATATATTATAAATACTAAATCTGTAGGCATTTAAAAACCTAATGTTACTACATCTACTGATCGATTATGTGTATTGTATATAGTGTGTTTCTAATCGATAAATGGCCTTTTGTAATAGGTACTATATCAAAGGCAGATACAGAGGTCCTGAGAGAGAGGGGCCATTTTACAAAAAAATTTTAAGTCGGGTGAAACAAACCCCTCCCCCTTATATCCGCCCATGAATCCTAACATCACTTTGTATACTTTCGTTATCTATAAAATCATTTTGTACAAATAATATTATTTATTAGGTAGGTACCTAAGAAGATACATTTTTTGATAAAAATTATAATTATGAAATATTCAAATATTTGCTGACTTATTCCCATCACTAAAACCTAGTTAATATAGAATATGTTAAAATATAACAAAATCGGGGTCCTATACCATTTTCTTTTTAATCCAAGACTGGATTGTCAGGTAGTGTGTTGGTTAATAGTTTAGTGATAGAATCAATTTTAGAAATTTAATTCAAAGTTTAGACTTTTAGATCTTTGTAAGGGAAGTTGACTGTTGTTTGTTATGTAACAGGAGTGCAGAGAAAACTATACAGAGACAAATGGATTAAAAATCTTGAATTGTATGAATATTGGACGATTTTATGAAGTTTTATGGCTCTCCATAACTGGATGCTATATGTCCATATAATGGTTAAGTATAAATAATTAAAATGTTGTTTGTTCATTTTTGAACGCAGGAGGTGCCCTAGTTCATAGTTTTATTCTCAGTTAATAGGCATGTGTAAATTGAGATTATATTTTTTAAACGGTAGATATTTAAAAATCAATTTTTAAGTAGGTACATTATTTATTGATAAATACAAAGAATAAAAATTCTTAGTATGTACCACGTTAAATTCGTGAACATGTATATACAAATATATATAAATATATATTTATCACTTTTTTTACCACCTATTAAATACCACTTTTCTATAAATGCACTAGGTACAAGTACTTAAGTATAACCATAATAAAGTTATTATGTGAATATTGATTAAAATTATGAAAAAAACTCACATATGTACTACCAACATGATGAGTAGAAAATAATTATGAAAATAATTATAGCATTATACTATAGGCCAACATATTACTTGAGGATGATAAAAAGAACTAGGAGGTACTGCTATACCCAAAAGTAATGGCATTAACATACCCATTTTATATTTGTTGTACCTATTACTATCACTATATTATGACAGTATCCAGTGTTTGTAAATATGTAAAATAATATTATTCGCATAGATAGACGTATATATATATATATATATAAAAGGTATACCTATACATAAATACTAATATAAATAGGCGTAACCACTCTGAATAATACATACCTAGTAGGTACTAATGGCATACACATCTATAATAATTTAAGTTTTGCACCGTTACCTATATACCTATCTATCCATATAGTACCTGCCTGCCTATATATAATTATGCTTGCCCATTAATTGAATATACAGAATATTAAGATCGAGAATTAAGTTAGTAGGTACCTATTCTATATGTATTTACATTATGATAAACGAACATAATATTTTAATGGACGTTTTACTATTTTATACACCAATCTGGTACATTTTACCACCCATGCATGGTATGTCACGATATGAATATTAACATAACTATTTAAGTAGGTATTACCTATATATGTACTGGGTATAGGCAGAGGTACGTGTATAGGTATTTTGTAAACGTCTATTACCTACCCATTTTCGATATATTTGTCTATACCTATTTTTAATTATATAATTTCGTACGAACGCGACAACGCGACAATAGTATAGGTAGGTAGAGTAGGTGGTATTCGGTGTTATAAATTTGTGTACAATATTGTGCGAAAACAAGGTAAAAAAAAGGGCATAACGAACGACATGACGTTCGGGCACTACCGACATCCGCAGTCGTGGTGTGGCTAAATTTCGAGAGCGTAACGTACGAGAGACGTTCGTGGAGGTGTGAACGATAAAAAGCCGACAAATCGGTGCGGTGCGCAAAGGCCCCGGACTCAAATGTCGGGGGACCGAACGCGAGACGAGCAGACGAAAATGAACACGCGCGAGTCGACGTGTCAACCGCACCGGTGGCGTGCGGCACACCGCGCGCGCACACGGGGACACGGCATAACCCCCAGACGATCGCCATGAGGTTTAACGCCGTCCATGTTTTACCGTCGACGGTCGTGTGTGCCAGAAACGCAGGGCACCAGAGAGCTTGTCGTGCAACACTTACTGAAATCACGTTGTGTCGGGTTTCCGTGAGCACGAAAGACGGTCGTCGGGAGTGGAACACGCGTACATAAAACACAAAACGGCGAACGATTCGACGGCACAGGAACCGAAACGATTTTAACAATACAGTGACCAGCCGCCGCACTGCTATCAGACGATTTCACATGTAGAAAAAAATTTCACCTTTCGACAATGCAGCCACATCGGGAAACAATACAAACGTTTCCCAAACAACGCAAACAATTATTATTATATTGATATAACAACGTAATATTTATATGTTATAAACAAGAAAATCCACCTGGTCGTACGAGTGTTGAAATATCAACCATTAAACGGCCGACTAATTAATTAATAATTGATATTGCCGTTTTGCTCGCGACAAAACGTGTACAATATAACGTCAGTAATGTAAATTATCGGTCGATGCACCTTTTTTTAAACACGCACTGCGCGACGTTCCGGGGTACTCGCGACAAAAGGTCACACTCCACGACATTAATTCCAATTTCCAATACACGGAAACGTTCTGTGCCGCTGCTTTTTTTCCAATAATATTTGTCGGCTCAAAAGACAAAAAAACCTTGGGGGAATGAACGGAAACGGCGATTTTTCTATTTTTATCACGGTTTCACACATGTATTATGTAATGAAGGTATATGTAACAGTATTTTATGTATAAATATAATTTAATTTAATATATTTCCAAATCAGCGGTGCAAACAGGGGGAATAGCTTGAGGGGGGCTTAGGTTCCCAAAATGTTTTCAGCCCCCTCTCTGAAATTGTTTCAATGATGGTTCTAGTTTTACTTTTAAATGTATTAAATATATATACAAGTTGGTGGGGCTCAAGCCCCCTCTAACATTTTTTACTATTTTCGACATTGTTCCAAATATAACAGCTTTAGGTATAACGTGACCATAAAATGGCGTATGGTTTTTATTTACCCTACACGGTCTTTAAAGATAATTTTTTTTTTCTAAAATAATGTACGATATTTTATGTAAATTTAGTAAATAAGAACCATACACCATTTTCATTAATAAAAGCAATTTGAACTATATATATTGTTTATTTTTGAAGTTCACATAAAAATTATGTTGATTATGGTTAATGGAAAATTAATTAAAATGCCTACCACCTATATTAAGTACTATTTAGCCTAATTTACTTTTATCCACATAAAAAAAGCGGACTCGGATATCTCGCCGCCGAACACTTCGCCGTCATAACCAAGCTATTTTGTAGGTACCTACTTAAGAAAATTAATACCTATTTAAATTTTTCATTCTTATAATATGTATGTAATATGACGAGGAAAAATATTTTAAGGGACCTTAATGGAATGCAAGCATGCCCCCCCCCCAAATTCCAAAAAACATATAGGTACTTATAATGTTTTAGACATCATTTTAGGCCATTCAAGGTTATGTGCCCCTCCCCCCGGAAAATATTTTTGGATCCACTCATGGTCGAACTATTTTATACATCAATTAAAAATATACGCCTTTAGTTATTTTATGTAGATAACTTAATAAATTATGTAATTATCTGTTATTTTACCTTGATATATTATAATGCTACAGAACAATTTGAAATAAAAATCCCCCCTTTATTTATTTTATATGGTTTTTTTTTACAAAATACTTTTCATTATTTTAGTGCTATACTATTAATTATTATTAATATTTATACTTTCTCCTGGCAGCGAGATGTCCTAGACCCTAAAAAAGGTACCTATCTACACAGTACTTACATTATTCATAATATACACTTGATAAAAAATGTGTTAATGAAAAATTGATAATAATTCGATTTTCATGGTCCATGAGAATAGTGAAAATACATCCTGAATTTTACCACAGAATATAATATTAAACATAACTAAATATTCTGTGATATTACTATGGATCACGGTGTAGTCACTTGGCGGATTGATAAGGATATTTCTGTGTCTTTTTCTATCTATTTTTAGATCAACTAGTATGGGAATATTTAAAACTGGGTAATAACAAGTGATAATTTAAATTATTATATTTATAATAATTTAGTCCTTGTAAATACAAATAATAAAAAATGCCATAGTTTAAGTGGGGACGTTCTTTACTATACTTTATTAGGTATTTCACAACTAAAACATAAATCAATATAGGTAGTATGAATTACAGTTTTTTTTTTTTATAAGTTACATGATCGTTGTGGTTGAGAGAGGCTAGGGGTGAAGCCATAATTTTTGAGTTCTGTGTATGATAAAATTTATTTTTTTGAAAAGTACATGACATGTATATAATAGTAAAATGTATACTTCCTACTCTATGGTATACTATACTACTAATGTAGTACCTACTCCTTGACAATTTGTAATTTCTACACACATTTTGTCGGAATCACGAGGAAATAAATCATTTATCGATAGTTTTTTCTTATGCATTTATTTAAAAAATTTAAAAATAAGATTTTAAACGCTTTTAAATAAAATTGTAATTTGTTTAAACATTTAGTTAATATGTTATTTTTAAGTACCTATCGAATATACGCAAATTACTCTTAATATGAATATGTTTAGGATACTGTGGCCTGTGGGGCGGTACACCAAAATTAGTGTAATCCATATTTACTTATATACCCAGTTATAATAGTTAAATTTATTGTCTTCTTCTTCTCCTTCGCCTTCTCTCCCAACTATTTGGGGTCGGCCACCCTGGTCCTACACTTCCACTTAACTCTATCTCCCGAATCTTATATCTTATATTTAATAGTTAAATTTATTGTACCTACGTATAATTTGATAATCAAAACCATTTATATAATTCATGTTCTGTCTTACATCATGCGTTTTATAATGTAATTGTATATAAATAGGTAATTAAAATATTATTTTAGACTTCTATATTGGTTACACTAATTTTGCTGCAGAATCGATCTTTATCGTAATAATATGCTATAAAGTAAATATAGACAGAATATAATATTGTAGTCTTAATAAGGAAAATTAATTTTTTTTTTTTGTGGTAAGTGGGGCATAACATATGTATTATATCAATATCGTGACAAAATGGAACTATTTTGTCATAATATGTATTATATAATACAGTGTTTATTATCTATATCCACGGGTCGCACACCAGAGTTTTACAGTAGTAGACTATTATTAGGACGTAGTTAAGTATAATATAATATAATCAATGATATTGTGAAAAACACTATCCTTGATATGATCACAGAAAAACAATAAACTATTTTTAATTTAGCCATGGCCATGGCTAACAACGGGTATGTCCGATAAGTATTAATATTTAGTAGGAAAAACCAAATAAAAAATATAAATGGTAATATAATATTAACGTAATATATAGTATTGATTAGAATATAGTTTACAAATACAAGGCTGTATAAGTATAGATTATATTTATTAACTAAAATAACTATTATTTTCAAAATTCAAACACTCGTCTCACGGAAAATAACCGTAGCAGTGATACGGTAATATGGGAAAATCAGAGCACAACATTTTGTATGAAGTTAGTGGTCACTATGTCATTTAGCCCCCTTTTGTGCGTCAATCTCTCAACAGCATCTCTAAAAAAAACATATTACTCTATGGCACAGACCATGGTTAAAATCACGAACTAAGATTATATTAATATATTATATAGTTTTAATCATGGTCACGAATTATATAATCTTAGTTCTTGATAGTGGCACAGACTGAACTCAGAACTATGTTATCAATGCCCGGCGAGTGCTCAATAATATTCTCTGACATAACCTTATTTTTTATTGATAAAATGATAACAAACTGATAAACCGAATAGATAAATAAATTATAAAAAATAAAAACTGAAATTTTTTTATTAGTATTTTTGTTCAATTGGTTAAATAATTTATATAATTAATTACACTACATCTGCTTGTGTCTAAATTGTTTCAAGAATTTAAGATGCGTTTTAATAACTTTCGTGATATGCGTCGATATACAAAGAATCCTCTCGAAGTTAAATTTGAAGAATTATTGCCATTAAAACTGAAAAATAAAGTGTCTGGTAAAGGAGATCGATCCAAAGAACGGGCATGTGTTCATGAAATGTCCATTATGTTTGCTTGCTTCAAAAAAAATGAATTCGATCAGTCTCGATGTTCAGATGAAATTAACAAATTTCAAGTATGTGCAACTAAACAACACGTCGACAAGTTTAAAAGAAAACAGGATTTGCGGGAAGGAAATATTTCTTTGGGAAAAGATAATCTCACTCCTAGAGAAATTAATTATCTTCTGAAAAAATACCCAAACCCATAAATATTTACATTTAAAAATATGTATATAGAGTTTACCAACCTATTAGTAGTTTTTGAATTTGTACTCATAAATTTAAAATTTGTAAACATTTTATTGAACATGAAAATAAACAATACCTTCTTACATATAATCACTTCTGTTTTTAATTTATTTTAATTAAATACAATAAATTTCATATTTCATTGTAATTTAAATTTCAGAATAATAATTGATATTATTCTGTTATTACTGCAAATTTAAACATGAGTATTGTAATACAAAAAATCATCTTTACAGAAAAATAGTTAATATGGACATGTTATAAATATATAATATAATATAAATATTTGATTGTTTTGTATTCTGGGAACAAATGAGTCCTCCTAAATACGTACCTACTTATTTGAGGTTTGGATTTGGACAAGTATGTTATTGATCGTCAATTGTGGGTATTTATATGAGAGAGGCTAAAATGTATCTGCACAGGGTGATTCTTTTATTGTGCTCTCCTAATTTTTCATCTTTTTTAAAAGTAAATATAAGGTGTGTAGAGGGATAGGGAATACCTGTTTTAAATGTTAAATGCTAATAAATAATTAATTGTTGGTTCAATATTAAATATTGATACATCAACAATTTCAGAAAAATATTGTACGTTAGAATATAGAATTATCAAGTATAAAAAAAGTAAAAATTATAACATTTTATAAAAGTAATTTACTTATCTCAATTCTTAAGCTTAAAAAAAAAACATTCACGATAACAATCAGGTGAATACAATGATATATTGGCTTTCCATAAATTGGTCAAAACCTTGAAGAGATGGAGATATTTCCATTTTCCAGTTATCTAAAACACACTATAGTTTATAATAGCCATATAAATTAATGTCTAATAAATAACTGAAAACACTGCTAAAAATAAAAACAATTTATTATTATGACATTTATTTTTTTATAATTTGAGTAGGTTCCTATTTGTGGATAATTTATATAAAGTAAAACCCAAATCCACAAAAATTTACTTTTTATTGTCAGCAAATATTTAATATTACTTTTGGTAAGTATAAGATAATAGGACATTAGGCTCGGAATAAATATTTATCTACCAAATAATAAATATATACCAGACTAATATATTAAATTTAAAAAAACCAACATACAAACATGTAAGTATAAAATTTATGTTAGAATAAATAATACATTTTTCAAGAATGTGAGAAAATACGTTTGTGTATAACAAAATTAATTTATAAACCTTTATTTTGACACTAATTGACTATTTTATAGGTACACTCATTGATTATTGATAGTACCATTAATTTTATAATATTATATTTATGAAAAACAATTCTGAGTGTGATAAATAATTAAACACCTTTGACTTTAAAATAGCAAATTAAAAATAAATTTATAAAATGTTACCATGACAATTTTATTTATTATTTTTATTTTTTCTATGTTTATAAAAATATAAAAAGTGTAAAAAGTAGTTTTTTTTACGCTTAAAGAATCTACTGGGAAAATTAAAAAGTGACCTATCTTAAGTACAAACTAGGATTAATTTGTTATCAAAATCTCTATACTAAAAACTGCTAATCAACTTCTGGTAGAATTTTTGGATATAAACATAAAATAAAAAACATCATTGTAAAACCAATACATTCCTAACTTCGCTCAAAACCTAAAAACAAAATAGATAATAAAATTAAATAAAAATTGATGTTTTCAATTTAGCTTTATTTTTAAACACATTCATTTGAAATTGATAAAAAATGTCACTCTATTTCTAATTATTTATAAGCAATTATATAGCTTATTTTATAAAATTAAGTGTAGGTACAACAAATTTAATATTATTTTACACGGCTTAAAAAATATTCTGTCTTATCTACCTATAGTAATTATATACCACATAAATATATTTAACTAATATATATTTTTAATATACCTGTATTAAATCATATTTAATGATCTGTAAGTCAAGACTAAATTCAGTACAAGAATAATGAATAGTTTTCAAAACAGCTCCTAAGACAAATCAAATAAATAACCATAATTAAGTTTTTATAACACATTATTAAATTCATAATTATTATATTTAATCATTAAATGTAATGAAATAATGTAGAGTCAACTAAGGTAATAGTAAATTGAATCACTTGTAAATAAGGGATGTTACAATCAATTGTTAATAAGAACATAGGTAATATTCTACATAAAAATATATTAAACACAGCACTATTTATTATTCAATAATTATTTTTAGAATATTTTTTTTTGAGTTTATGTATTTACTTTTTGCTTATCAAAAATATAGGTACATCCAAATTTCTTATTTTTCATTCTGACTATTCGAACATCAATTATTCAGTATTGTATTATAAAACCATTTATGATCTAAATGAAATAATAATTATAATCGTTTTACTTCCATATTGATTTATTCCATAATATCACTGTCATCTAAAATATACAATATAATATTTATACAAGTATTAAAGAATGTGTTCATTTAATGTTAAATTTAAATTTGTCATATCACCCTTTTTAGTTTTGATTTTTTATGATTCAAAAGTTTTATTTGACATGTTTTAGGACCGAGATTCAATAAGTCTTGAACTAGATAAAACTTTTTCTGTCATATGCGTATTCATTTCAGATTCTAATACTTGAGAAAAATGTCATATTGTTTTTATTTGTTCATGAATCCTAGTAATATTTCTTGTCTACAACGTAGAATCCTTCATTACTATAATAAAAGAAAATGTATATATTAATAATTTCAAATTTAAACTCAGAAAAAAACACTTTTTCCAACTTAGGAAAAAGAGGGTACACAAAAATAAAAATATTGATAAAGAACCGAGGATTAGGTAGTGGAAATTAACTTGGGGAGAATGAAGAAGTATTTACAAAAAAGCTGATTGAGAATGGGGTGTGAATGGAATCCATTCGGACTGTGAGACCCTAGTAAGAAGTTCTTGTTTAGATTCAGGACTGGTCTGAGAAGGTCTTAGACGGTCTGTAGGCTTCTGGATGTCCGAATTAAGACCATCTACAAGACTGCTTGCCAAGAACCATTTAGCCATTTAGGAACCAATTAAAATTATACAATTTTTAAAAAAATACAAAAATTAGTCAATGACTATGGAAGGGGGCCCCGTCGCGCCCCACCTGAGGATGTTGGACGCCTTCCAAGACGGGAAATTTTTTGAAAATATGCAACAATTTTTATTTCTGGAGCGGGTATCTAACTGCCGACTTTTTGACTAGAACCGTACGTCTTTTGCGAGAAATAAGGTTTCTCAGGCTGTAATTATAATTAAAAATTCAATTTTTTACACAATATAGTACCTAAACAAAAATATCTGTAATCTACCATGCTCCTTTTACAAAAATATTAAATAATAAAAAAGTTATTAATTTTTAAATAATCCTTTTTTTTTTATGGTATAACATCAGTTCTATTTATGTTATCGAAAAAAAAGACGGAAAATGCAGATAATTTTGTCTACTATATTCTGTAAAAATTTAGGTTTTTAATTATAATTACAGCCTGAGAAACCTTATTTCTTGTAAAACGGTTTTGTTCACAAATATCGTGATTACGCAACAATAAAAAGTGGTACTGATATAGATATATTTTTAAATTACTTTTATAATGTACTTACTTAAATATTTTTAAATTATAAGATTTTCATTTTTCTTAAAATTTCATAAAAATTGCCTATAGAACTCCTTAAAAATCTATGTGTGGCGTTCTCTTAAACCACGGCGACATCTTAATGTTGATAGAAATACTGAAAGTTTTACTTGTATATAAGCACTTCAATGTTTTAAATATATACAATGTATACTTACATATTATTTGCAATCATGCACAGTAAATATATAATACCACGGTTCTTTTCTATTTTAATCATAAACGGAACTGAGGGAGCTTTGGGGCTTAGTCTCCTCCCTGAAAAAAACATTATTCATAACTTTCAAAAATAAATTAGTTTTCTTATAATAATATAAAGTATATATTAGGTATATATATCTAATTGACAGTATAAAATAAACGAGTTTCAAAACTGTTGTCTTATTTTGATTGATTTTTGTTTTACGTTTTTTGGGTAGGTAAGTAATTCAACAAAAAGTTCACTTCTTTTATGCTAATTTACGTTTTTTTAGGCAATAGTATGAGCAATGTCCCCTCCTCCAAGATTAGGATTATCATTATTCCAATAATTTGTATATTATATGAGAAATACTTATTGACCACATTGACCTAGGTATATCTACTATATTATTAAATCTGTAATTATTGAAAATGATTTATTTTACTATTATTTTTAAAATTACAACAAATATAATGAAAAATACCTAGTTATATTATGTATGTAATCCAAATTTTAAAACAATTTGTCTTTTTTTCCCTAGATTCAATGAGAACATGCGTTACGTACGTAGTTGGGCCGTTGCACTTAAATACATAATTTATTTTCGAAGTATGGGGCAATCAATTTATTGAGAATTAATTCCTACATTATTTCCCAGAGTATTTTGAATTTTGAACAGTTGGTACTAAATCTTTTTTAGGTTATGTGTGAATAGTATAAACATGACGCCTTCGGTAATGCAACGCTGTCGATACGGATTACTACCTTTTGTTCCACAAAATGTTTGTTCTGAAATATCTTTGTTCCAACAGCATTATTATCCAAATTTCACAATTCCTCCAAGATTTATTTGTCCCAATGGACTTTTATTCCAAATAATATTTGTCGTATTGTCATCGAAATGATAAAACCTGTTCTAAAATGCAGATTTCAAGAGATAGTGTTCTAAAATTCAGCGCATTGAATACGTTGAGGCATATTTGGAGCAGCGTTGTTGCCATCGTAAATAAAACCCGATTGTCTCCGATGGATATGCACTTTAAAATCGCTGATAAGGACCGTTATCACTAACCGTTGTCGAGATTTCGTTTTTTTATGAAAATTGCCTTGACGTTTTAATAGTTCCTTCATATTTTATTATATTAATTAATATAAATTATTATATTATTCATTCAATTGGAAACTTATCGCTTGTTTTCTGTTATAAATGTTTAAACAGTATAATACAAATACATCATCCATTTCAGAAGTAGGAAACAAACATTCTTCCAACTGTTTGTCTGTTTCCCTCGTTTGAATAACAGTAGCTATACTTGTAGTAACAGCAGCTACAACTTCATTATTTCCGTTCATTCTAATGTTCAAACTTCAAAATTTCAAATATTATAATCAAAATGAAATTTCTGCGCACATGACAATTATTTAATGAATTTTGAAAATAATCGTTATCACATAAATTTAACTGATAACAACGTTTGTATTTACAACTGTGCTTATAACTGAAATGAATAAATAAAGGTGTTCTGAAATAGAGCGTATTTTACCAATTTTACGCATTTCCATCGGGAATTGCAGCGTTGCGTTACCGAAGGCGCAATTAGGGCAATACTCTTATAAAGCCGGACACCTTCTTTTAAAGATAATACACCTTATCATTTCAACACCTTATCTTAATAATTGAGTTGGACAACTGCCATTTTCCGAAATAATCTATTTCGTGGTGTAACACAGTTTTGTTCATTGTTTTTGAACACCAAAAACTACACCAGTTTTGTGTATTATAGCCTAAATAAAAACGTTGTTACACCAGATAGGGTACCTATCACAGAATTAAGTGTACGAATGCCGAGAGTATAAAGCATAGACATATAAGAATTTGTATGCCTATGGTATAAAGTCGCCGGCCGAATAACCGACAGGTAATCTACATGATATATACTAATTGTCTATGCGTGTTTCGCGGCATTAAACTCGACAACTTAAAAATGACTAATTATTGTAAACAGTGAATGAGTAGTTGTCTGTCGTTCATTATTTTCTGTGACATTCAATGCCCGTGTCATTACGGAAATACCGAATAATAGTGATCAAACTGTTAAACATTCGACATTGATAGGTACCTATAAGGATTTTATTTTCGCTGTTTCCAGAAACCAGGTAAATAATTTATACCTATAATATTAGTGTGACAAGACGCCCCACATTAGGGGTGATTATTTTTTTTTACAAGCTGCCCCCTTCCTTAAAAGTTTTCCAACATTCACAAGTATTTAAAAAAAATTTAACGTAAAATGGAGAACAGATATTAGGTATGGTATTGGGTATACTAAAAAGTTAAAGATTTGATTAAATTACAAAATTAAACAGAGTAAAAATAAGTTCTGTACATTAAAATAGTCGTCAGATAACTTGATGCCCGGTTAGCAATACCAACGTTTATCAGTAATTATATTCCAAATTGTTGCTGTGACGGGTAGTTAATGTGATTGATGTAAAAATAAACGATTCCAGATGCTGGGAACTTCTGGTAAACAGTGGTTATGCCGTCGCTGTTGTGCCTAGTTAGCTGACGACAATTGTTGTGAATAGATTAATTTTTCAAACTAAAATTAAATTAATTTTGTTATTTACACTTATGATGTAGTGAAGATCGTGAGAATATATATTTATTTTGTCACGGGACTACATTTTGTGCTAAGTACCTACAATAGTCTGCAGAGTACTGACATGTTTCTAATATAGTAGGTTGTCTACTAACATCATTCTAATAATGTATGCGTTTACTTTGCTATCGCAATCTATTCATAGGTAACTTAGAAATTCTTCAATAAATACAAATATAGGTTTCATAATTCTTGAATTTATTACCAATATATTATGCTCTAATCTATCAATATTTAAAAATTCTTAAATAAATAATCATTTTGAAAACTGAGACACCAATAACAAGCTTGGTTTAAACTACTAAAAACTATACTATGAAACTATGATGTTAATTATATATTTTTTTAGACAGCAATTGTATTAGGATGGATTTATGCAATTAAAAATATTTTATGTTATTGTCTGTAGGTATTACCTAATTTGATTTTAGTCTCGATTTTAGTTTAATATACCTACCTACCTATTACATTTTTAATTACTCTTTGAATATATTTAAGGTAGACCGTACACTATATTATAAATGTATCCGGTAGACCACGAGTAAATCAAAGGAATAAGATAGACTATTAGCATACTAGCTATAGTAGCATCAAATTTTCTGTATATTATGCGTCCATCTTATATTTAAGCCTGGGGCCCCACTGCCTGCAGCGGTTGAAAATATGATAGATATGACGACTATCAATTTTAAAGAGAAATATATTTATTTAAATTATTGGATTTAAAACATAGTTTTATCTTTTTACAAAATTAAAATGTTAAAAAGAAACTCAGTACTTGTCTAATATGCTACCCACTGTAAAATGCTACCTATTAAATAACTGTACGCTTGTAGTATTCATCATCTACCATCTACCAAAAACTTATATGTTACGTACATTTTTCGGGCATTGAAATAGGTATTTGATATACTCAGTACCAAGCTAATTCTACAATTTTGTTTAATGCTAAACCACTTTTACTTTTTTTATCGTAATATGTAAAAAAAAAAAGGATTTTTTTTCTTAAAGAATGATAAATTTGGCAACCTTTTTTTAACATCGTAAGTAAGTAGTTTTTGATAAATCATCTTTTGAGTCCCTTTTGCAATTATTTTTATTTTTTTGTTATTCTTTCAACGTGTTCCCACATACAACACCATCTTTTAATTTTAATTTGGTACAACTATGAAATTTTGCAGTAAGTTTCTTTCTTGAAGATAGTTAACACATGTTTCTTGATTAGATATTACATGCCCGTACAAATATCAGATTGATTTATTCATTATAATGTAATAAATAATTAAACCCACAACGCATTAACACGTACGCTGACACAACACAGACTAAAATAATACACCTAAAAGTAAATTTTCGTCGGTAGTCATTTACCAGTTATCATAATGGCTATTATAGTATTGAATGATCGTTATCGTAATGACTCAAGTCACAAGTACTTTTTCGTAATAAAATGAAATAAAAATATAACATACTTATATAAGTATATGACATTATTTGAATATAATATATCATGTTCTTCGGTAGGTAACTATTTACAGGTAGGTAGCATACTACACCAACAAAGTGACGGTAGGTAACATATTAGACAAGTACCAAAAGCTCTGCAACAGCATAAATCTTGTCTATTAATTTGGTAATAGGTAAATTTACTTCATTGTTAGAAATTACAAAGTTGTGATAAGAATATCATAATTTATTAAAACAAATGTAAATTTTCTATTTTTTTTACTAGTTGGTTAGACAGAGGTAGCAAATGTGGATGCTATGTTCTTTTAAAATATGTATACTATTAGGTAATTAACTCATTTGAGTATCTTAAACATAATAAAATAAATAAATAATTGAATAGAACATGCACTCGGAACAATATGTTCAACTTTATTAAATTTGTGTATTTATGTCATATAAAACAATATATTTTGGTTGACCTAGTCATCTGACCAGTTTCAACTGGACAGTGGGGTCCCAGTCTAAGGCAAAAAAAAAAAAACCATAAATATAATTAGATGTAAAATTATTACAAATATTTTTAGTTGTACCTAATTATTATAACATTTTTTTTTCAGTTCATGTGCAACATTGTAAATTGTAATTTTATTAAATAAATTCATACGTAGACAAATAAAATGGTAAGTATTATTTTATATTCTTTATATGTATTTGTATAATACTTAATTATAATTAATTAATTTTATTATAAACCCGAAGTCGCAACACAATATTATACACTTTTATTTTGTGTACCTATACGTATTTCAACAACTATGTTGTCATTTTCAGTGCGTACCAAACACTTTTTTGTAAAGTTTAAGAGTTTTTAATATAACATAGTGATTGAAATATGTATAATCAAAATTAAAGTGTATAATATTGTGATTTCGGATTTATAATATACTAAATTATAAAAGTCACAAGTAGGTACTCATTATGTATTAATCTAATTATGATTGTTATGTAATGTTTTGTAAATATTTAATAATATAATATTTGTCATTAATCGGATACAGAAATTATTTATTTTAGGTACATGAAAAATAATATCGTTTAGTATTAATGGATTTTTTACTAAAATAAATTCCACTGTAGATTTTTCATAGAAAAATGCATAGATTTTCATGTGAATAATTTTTAACGCCATAAATATTATTGCATGCAAATTTAGTTGTATAAAAATTATTTTCTCAAATTTTTAAATTATAATTAAGAAAAAATGAATGAAAGAAGTATTATTTGTGTTCCTCTTAAAATTGAACAAAATTCCAATATATTTTTTTACACAAATAGGAATTTTATTCCTGATACGTTAAGAAATTGAAAGAAATCAATGGAACGAGTTCCCTTGAATGTGTTTCTTCCACGTACTTTATATTTTATAGTGTAATAAAAATATTGTTTAACACTAGTTATAGTCAATTAAAAAATGTAATACATTTTTTAATAAAAACTGAGATAGGTATCCTCTAAAACAATATGATTTATCATAATTATTACCAGACATATATTTTATCTGAGAATTATTATTTTCTTAGAAAAATAATTTTAATATTGAAAAGAAAATATTTTACGTTATTAATTTTAAAAAATTACAGGATATCGTTTGTCAAAAACATTCAAAGTGTGAAGCACCAATATCAGTTATTATAGATATACTATCAAATAAAGATCATTTAAAGTAAGTAGGTACTAGGTTCAAGTTTTTAGGATTAAATTACTTTTTAAGATCTAAATATTTATAGAGTAAAATATAACAATATATATATTTATATTAAATTGCCTACTTATAATGGAAATATACATTTATAATATTAGTTTATTTATGCGGTATGTTGCATAATTATTACATTTTAATAATTACATTTTTTTAAATAATATTCTCTATGTTTAGATTTATGTTTTATGTAATACTAGTTAGTTTTTAGTCATTTTTGATGTGTGGCATATCCCTAAGCTCTCTATGGACTAATTTTGAGGGGTCATGTATAGTGAATTGTATATTTGTGTTTGTGTGTAAATTAATATACCATGCTTCCTGCAACTCATATAATAACATTGCCAGTATTGCACTTACTAATAATATATGAGCAGGCACATACTTCTTAATTTCACTAATCTATAAAGTGTTCATAGCTATTCATTGTGTAGTCTTATTCAGGTTTGGAAAACTGATTTGAATTTATCAACAAATTCATTTTTTTTTTTTTAAATTGACTTTAAATTTTTATATCCTATATTTTAATATTTGGTCAATAGATGTTAAGTAATTTTCAATTTTATAAAACAATTTTAAGAAATAAATTAGAACAAACATAAAAATAATAATAAAAAGTTGATTAAGGGTAGAGTTGTTAACAAATTTAAATCAGTTTTCAAAATGACTATTCAATCAATCTACGATAGACACAAAATATATAGTGTGTAAAATTTACATGACATATAAAAAAGTATGTAACATTTTATGCATTCAAGAGAGAGACAATATCTGTCCGAAGATTAGGTGAATGATATTGGCAATAGAATGATCATGTAAGAAATACGGAAGCACAATATTTATAAGAGATAATCTAAAGATCCTCTCAACAAGCCACACAGAAACCAACGATATAGTAATTTTCACAGTAGAACTTATAAACTGTACTGTATGGTTACATTAATATACAAACCACCCAATATTCCATTTAAATTTACAAAGTCAACAAATTTCTAAAATCAAAGAACAAAAATTATAATTAGTGATTTCAATAATCACAACAAAAAAAAAAAAAATGGCTATAACAAAACGAATGAAGTTGAGGATAAAGTAGAAAAATAGGTAGAGGCAAACGACCTAACATTAGTACACAATACAAAGCTTGCATTGTCATTCAATAACGGCAGATGAAGAAGAGGGTATAACCCGGACATAATTTTCGTGAGTAGCAATAAGCAAGTCGAAGCGCCAAAACTAAATTCCCAGCACAGACCAATAACATGTCAGATAAATGTTATTATACATCCCAGAAAACATACTGATGATAAGACGCTATAATTTCAAAAAAGCCAACTGTGAAAACCTCTAAGTCACAACTGGACACCAAAATAAACAAAATCATCCTAATACCTGAAAATTATGTTCGATTCGTAAAACTTGGTAAAAATCATATCAAAACAAAATATACCAAGAGGATGCAGATTGCAGTATATCTCTGGAATGGGGAAAGAAAAAGAGGAATTACTAGAATATTACATCAGCCATTTAACAATGATCCCTTTGCCAAAGAAACAGTTACCATTGGAGAATATTTGGTGGCAAAACTATCAATTCGTAGCACAACGAGAAAAATGGAGATTACACATGATACAATGTATCGTATATTGAGTCGTTGGATTAAAATAATTATTTATATAATTAATGTTAAAAATAATTATAACACATTTAAATACAAATATTATATTATTATATATACAGGGGCGTAACTAGCTAAAAAATTGCTTCAGTTGGTCAAATCATATTGTCAGTCAGCTATTTGTGAAAGGTAAAAATAAGTTGTTTGCTTTTTTATGTTTAAGGAAGTATTTTAGATATTTTAGGAAAATGAACATTTGAAACATGAGTCGTGAGACTGAAAAATCAGTCAAATTGTTAAAATGGATTTTTTTTTTTTTGTTCATATAAAATTAAATGCAATTAGTTGACCAAATTAATACACTGCCTCTCCTCACAAAAAAAAAAAAATACTTTGCTACGCCCCTGTACCCTATGTATATATAATATCCATAATATGAAATAATATATATATTTTAATAAATTATGGCACCATGTCAAAAAAAACCAAAGCTAGTATAGAAGTAATTACTTTTTGCATTATTATTGGATTTGGGAAAAAATAAGAAGCCTAGAAAATGGTGTAAAACACCGAAACAAACATGACTCAAAATTGCCCAAAAACATGAAGAATGCTAAGCAACCT
Organism: Pemphigus obesinymphae; assembly: GCA_025469235.1. Classification (NCBI taxonomy): domain Eukaryota; kingdom Metazoa; phylum Arthropoda; class Insecta; order Hemiptera; family Aphididae; genus Pemphigus; species Pemphigus obesinymphae. The sequence continues at coordinate 69,202 of JAIPRL010000114.1, forward strand.
GGGAAATGACCTAACAAACACAGAAACACATAAATATTACACCTAATGAAAAATTGCTCACCAACTCCTATAAAATGGAAAATGCCTTGGTATTTAAGCCAAAAATAGTTAGAGAACTAACAAATGAAGCTTTTACACAATGCATTCATTTTAGAAGAGCTTAATGTGGCAATAGCATAGGTGAAAGAAATAAGGCACTAGGCCTAGATCAAATTAGAACTGAGCAGATAAAGAACTTTAGACAAGAAACCAAAAGATAGTTTTTAGAAATATACAACAACTGCATAAAATACGTCAAAATACCAATAATATGAAGAAAAGCTGAGTAATAGCACTAATAAAACCAGGTAAACAGTCCACAGAGGTAAAAAATTTCCGCATAATCTCCATCTTGTATCATACATACAAGTTACTAGAATGATTAATACTTAACTGAATAAACAACATAGTGGACAAATCACTTATAAATAAACAAGTTGTTTTCAGAGGAATAAATGTACGGGATAGATACTGAACCTAACATAAAGTATTGAAAATGGATACGAGAGAAAACTAGTGACTGGCGTGGTATTCATTGGCCTGATAACGGCATACAGGACGATCAAACATAAAATTATTTAAAAAAAAAATATGAGATAATAAGCAACTACAAACTTACGGCAGTAATCTCTGAAATTATAAGAAATATAAGATACTTTGTAGAGCTGTAAGGAAATAAGTTACAAGATACTAGAGGAAATTTCAACTTATTACAAAAATACCTAACCAAACCCAAACAAAACTCAAGTATGTTCTATTCATCTAAGAAACAAAACGAACAATAAGAGTAATTTGGTAGGGTGTCGAGATTAAAAATACCAAATACCCAAAATACTTAGTATCATTCACAATAGACCAGGTATGTCTATATGCAGGATATTAGAGCATCACCATATTGTTTTGTTATTATCACTTATCACCCATAATTATTGGCAATTCTCCATTCTCAAGTGAAAACCTGTACTTAAATTTGTTTTCTCCCAATATGATATAAAAATATATCTTGTATATACTCCCCATAATAATAGTATTTGTTTATTGCCTATTAAAATTATTTTAATTAATATTTTATCAAAATAACGATGGAGTATGGAAAACACTAATTATTTTAGGAGTTTGTAAAATGTATTTCATGAATCAATTGAGCCTAGTAAAACTGCATTAACCGAGTAATAAATAATTTTGATATATTTTCAAAACGGTTATTTTTAATTTGGTTTTGTTTTTGTTATAACAAAGTCAAAAAAACATTGTAGTTTATTTATTCAAAATTCAAATATCTATACATATTGTCATAATTTATTAACATATTAACATATTCAAATTATAAACCAATAATTAAAAAATATTTGTACATCATATTGGCAGAAAACAAATTACAAATACAGGTTTTCGCATGAAAAGGGAATCGCCAATTAAGTTTATGGGCGATAACAACAAAATGTAAAGGTGTTGCTCTAATATCCTGCATATAGACATGCCCCACTAGACCAAACCTTATCATTTAAACAACACTGTGGAAACGTAAGACAATGACTTGAGAAAATAACTTCATTAGAAAGCTAACAGGAACATCATGGGGAGCGGACCCGAACTCTGTAAGAACATCAACACTATGCTCAACAGCTGAATATGTGCCCTTTGTAAGGGCCAGATCATGTCACAAGAAAAAGATGAACACTACTTTAAACAAGACCTATAGGATAATTTTGGACTGTCTTAAACCAACATTGGTTGAGGATTTATAAGCACTATCAGGAATAGCCATTCCAAATATTAGGAGAAAGGTTGCATCAGAGATAGAACGACACAAACCAGTAACCACTAAACGATTCTTGTTACCCACTATATGAAAAGAACCCACCTCCACCACGACTTAAATCTAAAAAAAATTTTCTTACTACAATCCAACCAATAAAGAACTTGCCAGAAAAAGAAAGAACAAAACACTACAAGGGAAGTAAAAGAAATACTGCTTAAAGGAAAGGATTGGAAATGGGAGGATGAAAAACATTAAATAGCTTAAGAATAGGAGTCAGACGATATAAAACCACACTCAAGGAATGGAACATATTAAAAGAAGAAAATACCAATTGCAAATTTAGTGAAACATAGAACATGGGCCACCTACTACAATGTCCTCTAATAAAAAAATTACTTACATCTGGCAAATGACAACGGCAGCAGTTGCACCCTTTAGATGACGACAAAAGAAGAAATGTGTAAAACTTTATCATTAGTTTACCGTTAGTGAGATATGTTGAATAAGGGATGAAAATTAATATTTTTTATAGTTGTAATTAAGTGTATTATTAAACCAGAAATATATAATTTAAATGAAGTGGTTCAATGTGTGTTACATTAATTTTTATTATTCAGTTAATTTACCACTTTTAATCATTGAATCCACAATATAATATATATAGGGTATTTAAAATTTTTTTCAGAAGCCAGGGTATATCTTTTGAAGTATAAATAATTTTTGTGAAATTTCTTTTAGAAAATTTTTTATATCAATTCTAAATTGTTATCCCCTTCTTTATTTGTTAAAACTATATACATTTTAAATTTGTAAATAATTAAATAAATAATTTTTTAATTGACCAACCTATGATTTAAATTATAAATATTTAAAGAATATTCTATTTTTATGAAAATTTACATGGTTTATTTTTTAAATTCGATGAATAATTCTCAAGTAATAAACATTCAAATTTAGGACGTGTTGTAGTAGACAATTACTGTAGTACGTAATTTTCAACATTTATTATGTGTTATTACAGTACTTTACTATATACTCTATAATATGTAAGATTGCACTTAAATTAATGTTTTTTTAATAATACTGGTTTTAATTTTTATTTCAATAATCTTGGACTGATTTTGTCGTATCCTTATGCCTATTTAGGGTTTGGGCTGTTGTCAGGTTGTGTTAATACCTCATAGCTGAGTTTTTTGTTGACTGTTTGTAAGTTAATCAAAATTTTATTATAAATTTGCATATTTTGGCAATTATATCATGCATATTGTTATGCTCATTGTGTAACAATGGAATCTGATTCACCAATTAAAAATGTATCTATTTGCTCTAATTTTTTTATTTACTTAACTAGTCTATAAATGTGAGCTTGTGAGACTTAACGTGCATTTGTGACACCCAAAAGCAAAACATACGTGTTGCTAATTCAACATTAATCTTTTCAAAAAGTTAAAAAACAAGCAATTTATTTATATGTAATAACCAATAAATAAATCTTTGAACTTGGAAATATTAAAATAATATGTGTATAGGATTTAATGTTGAAATTGTATTTCAATTATTATTAAAATATGTTGTTCTTTTTAATGTATGATTGTACAGATACGAAATAATTTCAAATGAATTCAAATCATTGGGTTTAAACAAAGTGAAGGATTTAGCAACAATGCCCATAGGAGTTGCTAGTAAAATGGCTTTAGATGGTGATCCATTAGTTAAACTCTATGAGGCTATGCAAGTAATTACTATAACATTATAAATTTTACTACAACTATTTTCTATAATATTATTAATTTTTTTATTTTTAGATTTTTGATCAACAATGTCGTAAGTATTTAGATTTTTTAAGTTAAATATAATATATATAATTTATATACTGATAAATAACTAAAAATAAATAATTTAAAAAATGGTCTAATAAAATACTAGTATTAGTTAATACTATAGTTATAATTTCATACAATCTAATAATAATAAGGTATACTTTCAACTGTACTAATTTCTGACGCATTTTTTAAGTTTTATCTAATTTAAAAATGTATTATTTAGTTTATTCATTATTTTTTTGTCATATATTGATATCAAAGTATAAAATATGGTATACCTATAAGGTATTTTATATTTAAAAAAAAAAAATTTACTAATATATTTTTTTATTTTTAGTGAAATTACACCTCATTTGTTCTAATTTCAGACACCTGTTACTTTCAATAATATTTCTATACCTATGATGAATTTAGAAAAAGTAAGGTTAATTTCGGACAATAAAGTAGGTTTTTAAAAAAAGTTCATGTTTTATTTTTTGTGACAAAAATGTAGGTAATATAAAAAGTTTGAAAAATACTAGAAATAAACTTATAAATAGTAAACATAACTTTAACATATTATAAATATTATTAAAGACCTTTTTGTATGAAAGGTTCATTGTATTTATAAGTAATGGATTAAAGGAAAATTAGAGGAAATAAATCACTAAATCATGCGATTGGTATACTATGACTCAATTTAGTGTAGGTAGTCACTAAGCTATGTTTAGTAATTTGTCAAAACTTAAGATATTTAAAATTATATTGTGTCAGATGTGTACTTGTATAATATTTCAATAAGACTTAAATACATGGATTGAAGTTATTTCACAACTTTTAAATTTAAAATTTTTTTTTTTTTCATAGAGTTTACAAAGTGTTTTTTGCCAGGAAATATGTATTATTAATATAGAAATTATTTACTGTAATGTTTTATTTTTAGATGAACTATATAAAACTGCAAAATCAGAATATAAAAAAGGGAATCATTTAAAGACTCAAGAAATATGCCAAGAACTGCTATTATATCAAAGTGATTTACATGTGTTAGTGTTGATGGCTGCATCATTTTATCAATGTAGTGAATTTGAGAAGTCCATGAAATATTATCAAAAAGCTCAAGACTTATATCCATACTGTGCTGAAGTGTCAAATGGCCTAGGAATTAATTATAATAAAAAGTCTCAACGGGATGTAGCAAACAATTTATTTTTTGACGCTATGAATAAGAATATTGATTGCATGAATGCTTGGATTAACTATGCTAATGGATTAGCCTTAACAGAGCAAAATAGAGAAAGGGCAAAAAACACATATTCAAGAATTTTAACTCATTCGCCTGAATTATATACAGTACGTAATAACTATGGAAAATTACTCCTAGTTTTAAATAAAGTACAATCGGCTAAAAAAGAATTTAAGTTTTGTTTGCATTACTGTGATACATATTCAGAGACTTGGAATAACTTAGGAGCTATATATTACCATCTTGGGAAAATGAAAAAAGCAAATTTTCATTTTAAAAAAGCAGTAGAATTGAAACCTACTCATTTAGATGCTTGGATTAATTTTGGAAAAACTAATTATGAATTAAAATTATACGAACAAGCAATCGATGCATATAAAAATGCTCTTCAATTGTGCCCAGATAATATTACTGCTTTAAAAAATTTGGCAGTTACATATTATATTGTAGATAATCATACCCTGGCTATTGAAACTTATAATAAATGTTTGGAATGTAAACCTAGTGATCCAGAACCACATTTCAAGTTAGCTTTATTGAAATATGATGAAAAAGAAGTCGCAATAAAACATTTAAAAAAATATATAGAAATTAATCCACAAAATGCAGAAGTTTATAAATATCTTGGACAATGTTATCGGTTACAAGGTGAAAACAAATTTGCTTCGGAGGTCATGATGTCATTAGGTGATATGTATTTTAATCGAAACGATCAGAAAAAAGCAATAACTACTTATACGTATGCCTTAACATTAAATCCTAATTGTGCAGATGGATATTGGAAAGTGGGACTAGCTGTCTATGAATTGGGTTATTTACCCTTAGCATTAACCAGGTAAATAGTCTAAGAAATAATATTTTAAAACAATCAATTTGAATGAAAGAAAACTTTTGTTTTCAATAAAGTTTCACTATTCATCTTAATAATTTAAAAGTTAGTTTGAGTAGGTAGTTTATTAGGAGAGCAGTGGCGCCCAGCCCTATCTTTAAGTGTAGCGATTTCTAAATCTTGTGGGGAAGGAGAGTAAAAATATTGGAGAGAAAATAATTAGTTAAGATTTATTATTTTTTAATTCAAGATATTGAGTCGTAAAAATCATGTTTATGCATTTGCATTTTCTTTTATAAACAACCACATTTTAGAAATCGATTATAAAATGGAAAATAACCATTCTATCACGGAGCTGTTTTAGAGATAGGTATAGTATTTATATAGTTGTAGGAAATTTATGATATGGTATAAACAAAACAAAAATGTTTTAATAATTTTGTAAGTTAATAATTTTACTTTGATATTTCATTTCTAACGTCTTGTGCAGCGGCATATTTAGTTGGGCAATTACCATGGGCAGCATGTTTTTAGGGGTATTTTAAAAGTGATATTTTTTATATTTTGCTTATTAACATTTTTTCAACTTTTTTGGGAAATATATACACCAATGACACTTTTTAGTGCTTATAATGGAGGGGGGGCATATTTCAAGAGGTAGAAACAGAAAGAAGTTAATGAGCTTTTTATTTTTGCTTATGAACGTTAAAAAAAAATTTTAATCAGTTGGTCAAATTAAATACACTCCTCCCCCCCCCCTAAAAAAAAATATGCTATTCCCCTTGGGAGGCCTAATGTATTTCGTGAAAAATTAGCTATATTTTGCAATTTTTTTTCTGACTTCACAAACATATCTCTGGAAGTATAAATAATTTTTATGACATTTTCTTCAAAGTTGTTTGTATACTTAATTCTATATTTTTTCATATTTTAAGAATGTTTATTGCCTTTTCTTTTTTATTAAAAATATATCAAGTTTCAATTTTGAAATGTTAATTTGTGATTTTAATTAAATATTCTTGAAGAATATATTATTTTTAGGAGAATTTTCATGTTTTTAAATTTTAATAAATATTTATGTAATAACTTAAGTTGTTATGTTTATGTTGTGGCGTTTGTACTATGGTTATGTATAGATTATCTAAATAAAATTTTTATTTAACTTTATTTTTACAATTTAATGAATATATTATGCAGATACTATTACATATAAATATTATATTTTAAACAAATCACACTGTTTGACAGGGTCTTTTGATTTCCATGAGCTAGAAAAAATCCCTGATCGCCCAAAATAGCTTAAACTACTTCTCAGATCAATATTATTCTATACATTAATTATTAATTATTAATAATTAAGAAACCTATCTATTTAATGTAGAAAATAAAAAATAATATTTTGTTATCTAATTTCATGAAATACTATCCATTTAATTAATTGTACAAACTAATATTACTATTTCACAAAATAAAATGATTATCTATTTCACAATATGGATACTTAACATGAATTAGATATCCACTTAGTAAAATAATAATATATCTAAGTGAATTTGGCATATATATTAATATTAATTTAATTTGATTGACAGATATAAGATTGCGAAATCATTAAAACCATCATTTCCGAACGTTTACATTGATAGTGCATTGATTTTGGAGAAACAAGGAGCTTTAGACCAAGCTATTGAGTACTACGAGATGGCCATCATAATTCAACCAAATAATGAAAATGCTTTATATAACCTGTCAATTCTTAAACACAAATTAGGGTTTTTAGATGAGGTTGTTGAACTTAATAAAAGAATGATCAAAATTGATTCTTCAGATCCTTATAAACATATTGAATTAGCAAATATTCTTTATAAGGAAGTTGGAAATCTTAATGAAGCTCTTATTTACTATGAAAATGCTTTGAATATTGACAATACACTTTTAGATGTTTATTTAAGTATGGGAAATGTATATCGTGATTTAAATATGAATGAAGAAGCATTTAAATGTTTTAGTGTAGCACTTCAAATAGATCCAATGTGTATAATATCTCAAACCAATATTGGTTCTATATATAAGGATTATGATAACTTCAATGAAGCAATAAAAGCATATGAAGCAGTATTGGACATTGATAATGATTTTCCAGATGCATATTGTAATTTAGTACAATGTTTACAACAAATTTGTGACTGGTCAGACTATGAGCCTCGTATAAATAAATTAAAACTTATAGTTCGCGATCAACTTAATAATGATCATGTTCCGTCTTTACTGCCACATCATTCTTTATTATATTCATTCGTATCTGAAGATTTAAAAAAAATTGCTTCAAAATATGCAGAAAAATGTATTAAGAAACCATACATAGCAAGAAAACTATCTCAAGACTTCTATAAGTACACAACTACAACCAAGTTGTCTAATAGACGTATTCGTGTTGGTTATGTATCTTCAGATTTTGGTCACCATCCTATAACCCAATTGATGCAATCCATTCCAAAATTGCATAACAGAAATACATTTGAAGTATTCTGTTATTCTCTATCACCAAATGATAGTTCTACGTCCTGGTAAATATTCATTATTTAATTATTACAATATTATATTTTGTAGGTAGAAAAAAAAATATTTTTATAAAATGTAGATTGTGTATTTTTTATATTAAAATTTGAAGCTTGGAAACAAAATTCGAAATTCCATAAATATTTTTTTTATTATTCAATTATTTATTTGAATGAATAAATCATATATTATATTAATGAATTAACATGGTCGATTCTATTACTTATTACAACTACTGTGTTTTTATGATTAAATTTAATATCTATTGAAATAATAGTTTATTATTTCTTCTGTCCCAGGAAAAAAGTACTTAAATCAATTTTGGCATTTTTTTTTTTTTTTTTTTTTTATTGTATATTATAGTGTTTATTTTATTTTTTTTAATTTATTGGTCTAAATAGTGTATTTTTAAATAAAAAAGACTTTTTTCTAATCAATGTTATACCCATAATAAAAATGTCATAAGTCAGTATAAGGGAGCGTTCAAGTATTACGTCAGCACATTTTTGTCTTTTAGACCCCCCTCCCCCTTGTCAGCAAATGTCAGACCCCCCTACTTAATTACATCAGCATATGTCTGACAACCCCCCTCTAATTAATAAAAAAAAAAAAAAATGTGGCAATGTGTCCGATGACGATGCCGATATCAATATTATTCTTTCATGCGTCATCGACGATGATGATTATAGTTTATCTTAATGGATTTCACGTGCCAATATCTGGTTCCACCACGGAACCACGCTATAGTTAAGCATCGCATTCTGTGTGGAGTACCTATCTGTATATAGGTACATAGTTAATATTTTTTTTACGAATTTTATGCGAATTAGTTAAAAATAAATGAAAAATTTTGTTACATATTTTGAATTATTTTTTACAAATTTTTATTATTTTTTTTTATTACTGCTGACGTCAGCATGGTTCTAAAACCCCTATCCCCTTTGTCAGCAAATGTCAGCATATGACAGACCCCCCCCCCCTAGACGCTTACGTAATACTTGAACGCTCCCTAATGTACTTTCTGTTTAGTAAAAAGGATATAAGTCTTAAGTACAATAGACAGTATGCCTTTTGATTTGATAAAATTATGACTTAAAAATAAAAATAAATAAATATTGAGTCATTTTTATCAAATTTGTTTTACTCATATTGAAAACTAGAAAATTGACGTTTTATCTCGGACTAAAGATTTATTATAATTTAAATTGTATATAAAATAAGGAAGAATAAAGAAATTATATTTTAGTCTCTCATATTAGTTCTCTCTTCTAATATTCAATTTTTATATATCAATATTTTCAAAAATATATAGTATTCTAATTCTTCTTTTTCTTATTCTTGGGTTATTGAAACGGTCCATTAAGATCCTTTGTTTCACATGCATATGTTACCTCAGGGCACAAATATGTAGTGTATAGCCTCTCTTTTGTTAGTCGTTACAAAAAGTAACTAAAACATTTCTCATAGCAAAGTAGCTTCCATTGGCTGCACTGATTCTAAGTTACTAAGTTAAGATTTTGTTGTGTATATTATTTTTCTCATTGATATGTACTCCTAGATATTTAAATTCTTCCACTTGCTGAATGCATATCAATTATATAAATAATCAATTATTTATAAGTATTTACTTATTAGTTCCAATTATTTATACATATCATAATTGTAGCATTGTTAAAAATTGATCGATACATTTAAATTGGGGGGGGGGCAATTTTAACTTCTTGCAATTTGTGCTTATGATACTGCGGTCCATGAGAGATCATATCCAATTCTCGACCATATTGTTTTTGGTTTATATATTCTTTTGCTGCGCTTTATACTGAGCCAAAACGCCACATGCCAGCACAGCACATCAGTTTGGTGACAGTCGTTACTGGTTTACATTTAATATGTGGAAAACGAACATAATCTCTCATGACTCGTGGACTGAAATATTGTGATTATAAAATTCAATAGTTACAATATTAGAACAGTACCTACCAGTAAAGTGTATACATATTACATACATAATGAAAAATAAAACTTCAATACATTATTTTATTATTTGCTATGCTTAGAATCTAAAATATTATTTTTTTAAATTTTAGGTTTAAGATTTCTACTGAATCAGATCATTTCAGAGACATTTCTAGCCTGAATGATATTGATGCAGCTAATCAAATCAACAATGATGGGATTCATATATTGGTTAACATGAACGGTTATACAAAAGGTGCCCGGAATGAAATTTTCGCATTGCGTCCAGCTCCAGTTCAAGTATTATGGCTTGGTTATCCTGGTACCAGTGGGGCACCATTTATAGATTACTTAATTACAGATAAAATATGTTCTCCGCCAGTACCTTTTTATACAGATTTTTATACTGAAAAATTGGCTTACATGGATCGAACAGTTTTTATCGGAGATCACAAACAAATATTTAACAATTTAAGTCAACGCGTAACAAATATATCAAGAAACAATGAAAACATTGATAATGAAGGAAATTATTTTAACGAATCTGTATCAATTAATACTACTACACCAACCATGTACAGTGTTAAATTACTTCCAGACTCTTCATTACAATGTTACACAAGACAAATGCACAATCTACCAGAAGATGTTATTGTTTATTGTAATTTTGGTCAATTGTATAAAATAGATCCATTTACTTTCAAGATGTGGATAACTATTTTAAAAAATGTCCCAAATTCTGTACTATGGCTTTTACAATTTCCTGTTGATGGTGAAAAAAATTTGCGTAGATATGCTACATTAGAAAATATTGATCCATCACGCATAATTTTTGGTGGTTTGGAATCTAAAGATAAGCATATGGGGCGAATCCAATTAGCTGATATATTTTTGGATACACCATTATGTAATGCCCACACAACTTGCTTGGATGCACTGTGGGCAGGCACGCCAGTTATAACATTACCTGGAAATGCATTTGCAACCCGTGTAGCTGCTTCAGTATTAACTACATTAGGATGTACAGAGACAATTGCCAAAGATCAAGATGACTATATTTATAAAGCAACACATTTAGGATTGAACAAAGATTTATTAGAAAGTATTAGATCGAAAATTTGGACGTTGAGAATGGAAAGTAAGTTATTTGACTGTAAATCATATACTGAAGATCTAGAAAATGTTTACAAAAGAATATGGAATAACTATTTGATTGACAAATAATATACATGTAAATCAATTTTATGGCAAACAATTTAAATATTTGTAAATTATCAATTATGTAGTTTAATTTAAATTATAATGATGACAAGATTGTTATAGGAAAACTTTTTTTTATATATAATATATACATTTTTTAATTTACTTATTAGTAATAGTTATTATATTAATTTATAATATTTATCTTGTACAATTTACATTATTTTTCTTACCATTATTTATATATTATAATAATTAGTATAAATAGGCAGGTCGTCGAGTACATACAAAAATATTTCAGTGAGGATTATATACTTATCTTATTATCAAATATACATTATTTCTTTAATAAAATTATGATTACTAAGTAGGTAGTGCAGTAGTAAATAGTGTATTAATTACCTGTATAAAATGGAAAACAATTTTTAATTATGCAATAAAATATTCGTTGAAGTACTTTTAAATATTAATATTTTTAAATTTTTCATGTACCTATATATTATTTGGATAAAAAACCAAATATTTTTGTTAGGTATTTTAATTTTATCTCGAGTATCTTATGTTGTAATCACTGTTAGCAAAACTAAAGACTCAAAAATTATATATTATATAATCTTTCCATACTAAGTTAACACTGTTTACCAATAATACAACTGTATACTGTGACTCCATATATACTCTATTCAAAATGAGATCAGTAGTTGGTGGCGACATGTTTTCGTCACTTTGGTCATATGATGTCAATCGGTTCCCCCACCTAGTTGACCATGGTACCGACTGCAACGTACTAAATAATATGCTACATCGCACCGGTCACCGGCACAATGCATTTTAAATCATGTGTTTACCTTAGTTGTCAATACTATTATGATACGAAGCTCCCTTAAACGGTGGCGCCCGAAATGAAACACGGAACGAAGCCAGCCCCTGTGCACAAGTTGGCCGCCGACTACTGATTTCATTTTGAATAGAGTATAAGATACTAATGATATAATAGCCTGTGAGTAAAAATATAATATTATTAGGTACCTATTCTTAGGAGTTAGGTGAGTTACCCCAGCACCATCAAGTAACAAATCGCAAGTGTTAATGTTGATGGTATTTTCTAATTTATTTTCTACCCTCCTAAACTTTAAACTTAGTGTATTAAAACTTTATGGAATCAGGGAATTTACTTCTTCATGATTTTTATCGGGGATCTATTAGGTTTTTTTTTATACAGTTCTGTGGTCAATTATTAAGAAGACAACACCAATGATATTTAGCGGCAAAAACATGTTAACAAAACTATTAAAACAGATTCTATAAGTGATTTTAGAGTTCAAACACCTATTTTAAAATCAATAAAAGATAATATTTTGGAGTGAACATCGTTTCAGGTTTTTAATTAGCTTTTTATATCACTTTCTAGCTTCTATGTTTTTAGATGTTACCTATGTAATGTTTTTTATTTATTTTAATGATTTTTTTTTTTTTTTATGTCTGTTTATATTTTTTCGTATAGGCAAACAAGAATTTTGTGGCAAATAGCTATTTTGATAGAAAATTGGTTCTATTTGATACTTCAGAGGTTTTGATTGGTTCAATAGTAATTTTATTACAATTATAAATAAATCATAAAGCCATTTTTTACCAGTATTTAGGGCTAGGTTATTTAATATTTTAAATATTGGAAGAGGAAAGGAATAAGTTGACCAACACAATATAAGGATGAACAGAATTATACGTTTTAATAAATTCTTAAAATTTTCAATTTATAATTGGTACGTCTTTTTGTCATTATTATTTATATAATCGTACAATATTTTAATTTTATCAAATTATCATTTCATGTAATTAATTGTATTATATAAAGTAATCTTATATATATATTTATTTTTTGATTAATAAACGCACAGATATAAGTAAGATGTACATAGAAAAATACTAATAAGTAGGTACATAATACATAAATAAAGAAACAAGAATAAACAAAACGAATCAAAGCAATAACAACCATATATAGGTACTATAAATTACAATTATTTTTTAAGCAAAATTTTCTCTTTCATCAATTCCCATCGATAAGTAGATTTAAAAAAAAAAATAAAATATAAAAAAAAAAATATCTTCAAAAATATCTTCTAAGTAATCAAAAAAAAAGAAATTGCTGTTTCATTGATATATTCGACAGCGAAAATTCCAATTAGGTTTAGACTATGTCAACGTATTTAGGTTTTGTACCCTTGTCTTTAATCCCGAATAACATCCAGACATGTTTGCTGCGGTACCATAAGATTGGCCTAAGCAATCCTCTAAATTCATCGAGTGTATTTGTAACCACATTAGCGTATCTTTTGCTGTATGGCCAACGTTGGGTATAAATTTTAAAAATTGTTCAACTTCAGCTGGCGTATCTTTTTGAATTTTTCGTTTTACGTGTCTAACTACAAACGACAATTCATCTACGTGACTGATGTTGGTCGTTGAATCGACAACTATGGAAAAATATTTGCTACGATTTATTTCGCCAATAATCACATTTTAATAGTTTTTTTTTTTGCAACTATAAGGAAATAAACCCTTCACAAATTGTAGAAGACAAAATATATGACAAAAATAATATATACCTATATATGATAAAATAACCCTGACATGGGTTTCCATAAGTACCTACTTAGCTATATGATTAGATAAAAAAGGATCGAATTCTGAAATAAGTTCGAGGCACATCATGAAATTACCATTCTTATATTCGATCCAAATTGTTCATTCTTTCCTCTAAATACTGGTCCTCGACTTCCAAGGTTTTTTACTACCGCTACAACTCGTTGAATTACATTTCTCCAATAATCAATTTCATTTTGAATTTGTATTTGAATACCTATATCTATTCTATTCTCCAATTTACTTCTGTTTAAGAAAATGATAGAGCTTTCAATATGCTGTGGGATGTTGGACCACTGTTAATATTATTCCAATCGACATAATAGGTAACCATCTGCACCGAATTTTGAATTATCGTCGCCGAACAAACAACACGAAATGCAAAAAAGTGCTTTTTTTACTCGAGGAATAGCACATGTAATTTCTGTGAACCCTTTGACCATTTTTCAATTTTTTTTCAAATGCAAGTTTTGTCAGTGACTGATTTCCATTTATTGAGGAGTAATATATGTATGTTCTTGCGACAGAAAAATCTTCGGGTATATTCTGACCGATATGTTTCGAAAGTAAGCAGTGTTTATTGCCCATTTGGTAGGATAATAATAATATATAGCTATAATAATGTCATGAAGACTAGAATGAGAAGGCCAAACACATACGGCCGCCCACTTCACAATAAACGTCCCGAAAATAGCCGCACGATTGAATTGCCACAGGCTGCGCTAAAGTCGCAATAGGGTTGCTACTAGTGCTGAGCATTCCTTTGACCAATCCGTAATCCGGATTTAGGATCTAATCCGTCAATCCGGATTGTAAATTTAATCAGGATTCGGATCCAATCCGTCAATATAATAGTCAAGTTATAGGAAAGTTTAATACAATTAAAATGGTCAACTTGTATTTCAATATTGTGGTTGTTGTTATCATTTGTTTGTTTTACGTGTATTTCGTAAAAGTGGTAAAATATTTTAAAATATTTACGCGCGGGGTAACGACTAACGACAATACGACGTGCAGCCGGTGTGATTATCCGATAATATAGTCGTGTAATCCGTTAATCCGAATTCATTATGTGATTCGTAATACAATCCATCAATCCGGATTGCTGAACGGATTATAACATATTTATCAATCCGGATTAGTTATCCGGAAACGGATTGATCCGGATTAGGTGATCAACACTAGTTGCTACTTTAACACGCGTAGTATAGGAGTTAATGACGTTTTTTTTTTTTTTTTTTTTTTTTTTTTGGAGTTTTATAAAAAAAAATAAGCAATATTTTTAATCCTAACCTAGTTTGCGACCTCAGCGCAGCCCGTGGCAATTTAATCGTGCGACTCTTTTTGGAACGTTTTTCTTTAACGGAGATTGGCCTCTTTATAATATTCTAGTCTTCACGAATAATGCCGTAATAGTACCACCGATAGGTCGTCGATGATAAGATAAGCCATTTCCAAGTTCCTAGTAAAACCACAGATTTATAAACACGTTTTGTAGGTATATCTGTGGGTAAAACTTAATATATTTTGGTGTTGAGTTACTTGTAGAATTATTTATTTTAAACAACAACTTCAGTAGTTGTTTAACACTGAAGATGAAAACATTGTTTTCGAAATACGTAGGTATTTGTGAAACAAAAACAAATTATTTTGTAGAAACTGGGTATTTATTTATACATAATATAAAAATAAATAAATAAATAAAATAATAAAATAAATAAACGCAAATAAAAATATGCGTGGGCCGCGGGCACCGGGGCAATTCCACCGGGATAAACAATCCTTTATATCCATCTTGATGACCACAGCACTCAATGTGTTGAATAATAATTAGGTAATTAACATTTTTTTACGAATTAGCGAATTTGCCGCTCCAATCACCCGCTCGTTCTGCCATTGTAGGGAAACCTGACGCTACTATTATTTATTATTGCTAAAATTCGATACTTGGTCGAAAAATTAATAAACATCATTGAAAACCAACTGCAGATTCCTCGTTCCACTAAAATACAGAATTCCATATGTATATGGAATGTATATTGTGAAAAATAAATTAACATGATAATAATAATAGGTAATTAAGATTAGGAATAATAACGTGCACACATCGATATATTTTTCTTTTGGCGTCCTACTAATGCCTGCGTTGTGGCCAAATTTCCTACCGCGCGGGTAGGGGGTAGTAGTTGCACGGTGATAAAATATTTTAGAGTGATGAAATTTCGTTCGTAACAACTGAAGTTTCCGGAAACACGTGTATAGTACCTATAGTGCTGTAGAAACAAATTTTGTTGGCGTGTCGCCGTACCCCTCTGCGCAGGATTTCAGGAACAGCCAATTAAGGTCTACCAGTAGGTACCTATACTTATTGAAAAAGCTTGAGAGGTGTATGCCAAATTATTAATTTTATTTCAGATACTAAGGTTTGTATTTCACGTTTATACTTTAGGTATACTGTCAGAGCCGGATCTAGGGGGGGGGGCGAACCGGGGCACTTTCCCCGGGCGCCATTATGATGGGGCGCGCAAAATGTAAAAAATATTTAAACTTTTCGTCCCGTTTTTGATCCCATTGATCACTTAATTTTCAATAGGAATTGAGACGAATGACCTTTTTTTTTTTTTGCTTATTAAAATTTAATAAAGGGACGCTACAATTATTTTTTGCCCCGGGCGACAAATTCTCTAGATCCACTGTGATATTTTGTGATATTTATTGAAAATGTAAATTTCTCAAGGTGGACGTCTATATGGTCAATAATCCAAATGGGGCTAGCAAATATATCAATAGATAGAGGGGGCAAAGTCAACCGGCCTTTTGTTGTGTAATGGGTATGTGTTACCGGCAATATGTATATAGTTCAGCCATCATATATAACGCCTAGGCATTTTATAAAATGACCGAAATGACCGGGCAAAGTAGATAGGCATATAATATACACATTCCCTAGACATTATAACACATAATGCCTAATCGAAGTCAGGTAATATAATATGTTATCGCTCGCGATTTCCCACAGATACAATATGGACGATGGTATAATCGGTTTTTGTTACGGACCGTATTGTGATTTGTGTTCAAATAATTTTCAGTACCGTTTACAACATTAACAATGAAATACATTTGTAATACGTAGGTAGCATTCTTTTCAGTATAAAATTTATTTCAATTTTCAGTCAACTAATATAATGGAAGGGTTTTATGAAGAGCTAAATGTCCATAAGATTAAAATATATATTGGTAAAAATAACACCCTATTATCCAATATGAACGACACGACGAAATAGTAGTAGTAATGCTTATATAGAATATAGACATTCAAAAACAAAACAAAAAAATGTCTTCTCGTGGTTTTTGGTTACAAAAAAGGTCAGTAAATTAATGTTAATTACTTAATTCAGACTCTAAGCGGAGTGAGGAATAAATCGAGGAGGCATAATTCTAGTTTAGCGACCCATCGATATTTTTGACTTAATAAACTTCCGAATTTCATTCGAACCGAAAATAATCCGAGTTACGCATTAAAACACGACTAAACATCAATTTATCATAAATTGAAAAATAAAAGACGAAGATTAAATGATCTTCGTCGTTAATTTGTTGTATCTGTATCTACGCTTAATATGAAAATAGGTATAGGTATGATGAAAGTCGACACGTATATTAATCGTATAATATGACGAACGGCCATAGAATGTGCGAATTACTGCACTGCGCCACCTACCCGATCCGCTAACCGCACCACCGTTAAAATACAATTTTCAATGAATATGCAACTTTATACAATATTAATGTAATAATTTATTGTAAAATCAAGTGTATCCTGTCCGACGAGCGAAGTACACCTAATAGCATAGGTGTTTAAAAACACCAATTTATTGAAATTTAGGTGGTGCACGTGCGCATGTGCTCCGTAACACGAGCCACATTAATATACTGATTAATATTATAATATTATGTTTGACATAACGCAAACAACAAAATCTCCAGGTCGCTAAACTAGAATCGTTTTGTTGTTTTCAGAAGAGTACGTTAATAATAGCAAGCTCTCGTATGTCACCCACCAACCGTAACAGCCCTTTTTTTAATTTTAGATATGATGATAGTAAAACATTAATATTTCCTGTAAAAGAAAATGAAAATGTATTGTATTATATTCGCGAAAGTGAGTTATATGAAGTAGGTACCTACTAAAAAACACTCACTCCTCAATTGGTCACGGTGGACGGGATCATATGATCAAAGAACTTTCAATCAAATATAAAAATATAGCTCGTGGTGTAGTAGAATCATTTTTGACCTCATGTGAACCTTGTCAACAAAAGCAAAAGGGAATTAAAAAAGAAATTGTTGTTAAGTCGATGGTTTTTACCGAGTTTAATTCACGATGCCAAGTGGACTTTATTGATTTTCAATCGCATCCTGATGGTAAATTTCGATTTATAATGGTCAATCAGGATCATCTGACAACATTTTTCATTTTGAAACCATTTGAGTTCAAACGAGCCGAACTAGTTGCTTATAATCTTATTGATATTTTTACTTTAATGGGAGTCCCTACGGTTTTAAATCCGATAATGGTAGAGAATTTTCAAGACATAGAAAACATGCTGACTACATGGACGCAAGAACAAAATACATCACAATGGAGTCAAGGTCTACGTTTTGTTCAGCTAATGAAAAATAGAGCTTATCACTCAGGTATCAAGACTACACTCTATGAGGCATTATTTGGGTGTAAAATTAAAATTGCATTGAACACTTCAAATTTATTTATAGAAGTCTTAGAAAATATTGAAACATACGAAGATTTAATATGAATCACAGAAAGCGAAACAACTACAAACATTGAACTAGAGAACCCAATTTCAAAAATTAATACCAATAACGATAATGCTCTTAACTTAAGGAAAAAATCAAAAACAAATCTAGAAATTCAGGCTGATAAAATAAAAAAGCTGTCACACAAAAAATTTATTCCAGTTGAAATAAGTTCAATAGTTCGGATTCCAGTTCCAGATGTTAACAATAAGGCCGTTTAGATACCTGCAATATACTAGCAGTTGTTACTGAGGTACATTTTAAAAACATTTTATTTATTTTTTATTTTTTGATGATTTTTTTCTTATCATTAACCGTGTATATTTTCTTTTAAATTATTGATGACGGTTTCTATCGACTGGGTACCAGGAACGGAACTTTGAGACAAGTGTATGCTAGTTCACTGTTTGTCAAAAAAAAAAAAAAAAACTATTGCATTTAGATGAGGTGCCAGCTGAAGAGCTAGCATTGCGATCTGTGACTAGTCAACAATCAACAGGAAGTGGGCAAGGTTTTAAAAAATATACATGTCAAACAAGGTGCAAAAGTAATAAAAAAAAGTCTGCGTGTTAAAAACAAAGTATTATGTAACTCTCGTTGTCATTCTAGTTTAACTTGTTGTAACAAGCAGTAACTAATATAATATTTAAAAATTTCAATTTGCAAGTAAGTATATCATAAAAATTATCATAATATCGTAAATAATATATTTTAAATGTACAAATACCATTGATTTAATAATAAAACAAAAAATAAAAATAAAAATATGGTTTTAAATTTTAATACTTTGCCCAAAATCATTTAGGCATTTTATATAATGTCTAGGTAATATATTATATAATACCTAGGAAATTTATGCTAAAATTAATGTTTTTAATATTTTGCCTATAAAACCAACCGTCATTTCATAAAATGTCATTTATAATGACTGAATTATATATATTGCCGGTAACATATACCAATAACCGGTTGCTCGGCTACTCGACCGTCAGCCGAAAAATTTAACTCGTGACGAAAATTATAAATTCGTTAATACAGTCCACAATTAATAAGAAGTAATCTAATCCATAGTTCTATCGTCCACAAATAATATGGTACGTTACCAATAACTAACATCCGTTTTATAAAGTATTTATAGTAAGACAACATTTAAGATAAATACATATATTTTTCCAAATTCTCATGACATCATATACCTACCTAAATTATGCACAGGTTAGTATTTGGAGTGCTTAATATATACTTCGTCGTATGAATAATTTTGAATTATATAATCTTTAATAAGATAATATAGCTAACTCGGATAAGAAAGGTAAACGAACTCGACATCTAAGATCTGATGCAAATATCTTTGAAATTTTCGCTTTCAGGTAACTCGATTAAAATATATTTATTTGGATGTGCCGATAGTTGATCACTACCCTAAGGTGCCTATATATAAAATAATCATTTTTTTTTTTTTTTTTTTTTTTAGTTCAAAACGGGACGTTGAGTTTTTGAGGAAAGGTGTTGTAAAAATAAAACAACTTTAAATTTCATTAGATTTTTCATTCAAGAAAAATAAGCAAATAAGCTTATAAAAAATTTTGAGGAGACTGTGTATAAAGTAAATAAAATAACATTTTCAATTTTTCGTACAGCATACTATATTGTAAAACACAACCAAATGACCATTCAAAACTTATCGAACTACAAAAAATTAATGGATTATTTTGAGGTAATACATTACAATCAATATTTTCATCTACCAACATTATTGATCATATAGCATTAAAAATGAAGCAAAAAATTATATCTAACATTATTGAAACCTAAGAAAAATTGTCAATATTAATTGACGAATCCACAACTATAAGCTCTTTATGTGGAATTGTGGTATGTAAAAAGCAGCTACATCTTGTGAAGACCCAATTTTTATTTTTTTAGACTTGATTGAGCTTTCCCATCAAACTTGTCTACATAATTCTGAGTTTGATGATACTTATTTAAAAGTAAAATGGGTATCTTTTGTAAGTGATGGTGCTAGTGTTTTGTTAGGGGAAAAAAGTGTTGCTAAACGACTGAAGGAGCTTTATCCTTTGATTTTTAGTTGGCATTGTCTTAACCATAGATTGGAATTAGCAGTAAATGACTTAATCAATGATGTAGGAACATTAAATCATTTCAAGTCTTTCATCGATACTATATGTATAATTTATATGTACTAGTATAATGCATCACCCAAAAACCATAACGTACTCAAAGTTATGTGTAATGATTATTTTTAAAAGTCGGTCGAGTGCTTGATGTCCGTTGGGTAGCGAGTAGCTGTAGGGCCGTTAACGCTGTTTGGAGAATATATCCAGCATTATTCAACCATTTTTAAAATGTCTCAAATGATGTAACACGTAATTCAAAAACTAGAAACAAATACTTAGGACTGAGAAAAAGATTAGCAAGTCCCGAATTTTTATTAGATCTGGGACTAATGCGTGACCGTCTTCAAGAACTGTCAACTATGTTAAAGCAATTTCAAGATTGCACCACTACACTTAATCAAGGACAAAAATATATGAAGAGAACAATTAGAGTTATTGAATCATTTAAAAGTGTACCTGGTGATCACATGTTTGAAGTTTCAAAACTTAAAGAAACAATGGTATTTAAAAATATTCAGCTTTAAACCAATTGAACTAAAAAAATTACAAGTAAGTTAATTAGCATTAACTCAAATCGATTTGTGACTAGATTAATTAATAACTTTAAATTGAAGTTACTAGAAAATGATCAAGATGAAGTTATTATACAAGATATAATGATTATCGATTCTATCAGTTGGCCGGAAAATATTGGTATAAGATATGAAGAAAATGAGGTTAAACGTTTATGTAAACGTTTTCGACTAAATATAAAGAAAATGCTTTAAATGGGATGCGACAGTTAATTGACGATCAAAATATAGTCTTGCCAAAAGGAGTTATGCCAGAAAATTTTATAATTGTTGTAAAACATTTCCGACATCAATAGCCGAGTGTGAACGTGGGTTTAGTTTTATGAATAATATATGTAATAATAATAATAATATATAACGTAGATAAAGGGCGATTTTATGGCACTGCTGGATTATAATCAGACCAATCCGAGACCACATCCTTAAGATTTTCTGTATTTTGAACCATAATCTCACTACTATATATTGTTAGATTAGTCAAATCGCCTTGTATGACCATATCTCAATCATCATTAAATTCTGATCCAAAACCAGTCATTTGACTTCAAGAATTTCTTGCAGTTGAACATTAACTTCATTATCCATACCAACTATTGAATTGGAAAACCCACTATCAGTTCCGCTTGAATATCGTTTATTCTGAGAATACTTTTTTTTATCAGTATTTTTATTATTTTCATACCTATTTACTTCTTAATGTTTTTTTCATCTCTATATGTCTCTCCACATATGATGTTAAATTCAACTGTAATATTTTTATAAGCTTCAGTCTTTACACGGCTATGTTTTAGGTACGTCAGTTTGCTTACATTCAATTTATGAACTAAACCTTTTATCAAACTTAAAAGAACGATGCATGTTTATGAACAGACTATATAATATATTAAAATAATTAAAGAACTGTACAATTAACACCGTATTACATTTTTAGGTCTTAATACTCGAAAATTACCCCATCTACTTAACTGCCTGAACAACTATAATGACTATAAATAACCATTATATAACTATTTTATAACTAAAAACTATAATAGCCCAAATTTGAAATAAAATATTTAAATATAATATACAGTTCCATATTCGGTGAAAATTTCAATAATTTTGGTCAGTTAGTTTCGAAATGAAGAAATAAAAGATCTCGGTTTGACGAAATCGTATTTTTGCTGTTTTTTTTCATAATTTTTTAGTAGTTTTTCCTTACGCATTAAAAAACTACTAAGAAAATCGAAAAATGACCTCTTTAAAATTCAAACTAAATGAAATTTTCTATCGGAAAAAGAATAAGTTTGTAAGAATCAGAGCACTCCTTCTGGTCAAAAAGTTGTACATAGTAAAAAAACTAATAAAATAAAAAAAATAAAAAACATAAATATCATTGTAAAACTAATAGCTTCCACGCTCCACTCAGAATCTAAAAATAGTATATATAATGTGTAAATATATATATATATATATATATATATATACTTATATAATGAAATACATATAATATAAATTCACTAATACAATTAACATTTCACTAAAATTTTTAAAATTTTTGATAAAATTATTGATAAAAGTGTGTGATAACAAATGAAAGCATGGATGTAGTTCACTTAATGCAATTATACAAGGTAATATATTTTCAACTAGATTTAATATTTAAGCACGAGATTAACTGATGATTGTACAACTGGCCCTTAAAGTGATTTGCAATTAGTGAAACCTAATTTGAAATTATTTTGTATTATTTCTAAAAAAACATGGGTAAGCTGGAGGTCAATTTCACGGACATGACAGATGTACCTATAACTTGTACTAGAATAATAACTGTTGATACCTATAGATATTTTGAGGTGATACCTATGTTAATATTTCACGGTTGTGATTTGTTCCCCGCATAAATGTTTTGATAATTTATTAAGTTATTACTTATTATGACGCCGATACCATTATCGCGCCCGGACATGCGTAGACAACGATAACAATACCAAGTATTATAAATTACAGGACCTTATAATGATTAAAAGTTTAAATATTTTTATGTCGGGCCAGGCCGGGCTGGACTGTAAAAGTGTAAACAACAAAACAGGACGGATCGGACCTCGCAGACCTCTAATAGGTACTAATGGGCTACTAATATGTAACGAACGCACGTGATCACGTCTACACATATTATAAAATATATACAATAAATAATAACTCATAATATTAATGATAACAATTTAAAAATAGTTAAATTCACGTACTTTGTTCCTTACAATGTGCAAACAACATAAACAATAACTGTTCATTACGATCGTATTTTTTTTTTTAATATAATGTGTATAAATTGCATTATTATATTATTATGTACATACAGTCATTGTAATAAATGCATAACACTGCATATTATAATGTACGGCCTATTTACATGTAACTGCTTTTTTGTACCTGCCGTAAACTTATCTCTGTGTACGATTATAAATAAGAACACGAAATAATAATAGGTAGGTACCGATCACACGGAATGATGGGCCACCAGACCTATCCTAACCTGCTATAATCGGTGGTGGAGAGGGGAAAAGACATGTATATATATATATTTTTTTTTTTTAAATATACGGTTTTTAAAAAAATTAATTTTCATACGTTCTGTGATAAGAAAGAAAAAAAAACCGTTTGTGTACACGTGCTTGGCTCCCGTCGTGAGAGTTTTTATCGTGTACCGTCGGCGGCCATTCGGTGTATTGTAGGGGGGGGGACGTCCATACGGGGCACGCGCATCGCAACCTGTTACACCGTTAATTATTATTATTATACACTCGTTTAAAATGCTATATCCTCTTAACGTCGAGTTTATTCAATAAAACGAACTCCACACTGCCGGTACAACAGTGCACGTGACTTCACCAATTATTATTATTATTATTATTATTATTATTATTACCAGAACATACCTATACATTTATACGCGCGATGGACATTATATCAATAATAAAGAAAAAAACCAGAAAAGAAGAGCTGACCGATGACGAGATGAATTTTTTCATAAAATGTACGGCGGACGGGAGTGTGGATCAGTGCCAGATCGGTAAGTGGCCTTTGTCCATATATATATATACTCGTATAATATAATATAATATATACCTACTTTAGGCAGTGGCGTCATTTCAGGTCTTACTAGGGGGGGGGCAACATTTTGACCGGCCCCTTTACAAATAATAAATGTTTAAGGTCTTCGCATTCTTCGCGATGTAGGTATACCCTTGCCGGTCCCCCTTAAAATTCCCGATAGGCTTTAAAAATCAATCGGGCCCGCAAAAATTAGTCGGCCCCACATAAATCTTAGGGTGGGGCAAATTCCCCATCCTGCCCCCCCCCAAATGACGCCACTGACTTTAGGGGACTTTCAAGGGCCAAAAAGGCGTTCAAACGCCTAGGGTTGGGGGGGGGGTTTAGAACCATGCTGACGTCGGCAGTAATAATAAAAAGAAAATATCAAAAATCAAAATATGTACTTTTTTTGCACTTTTTTATGCACTATTTTTATCAAAATACGTGAAATAAAATTCAAAATATGTAACAAAATTTTGCATTTATTTTTAATTAATTCATATACGAAATTCGGAAATTTTTTATTTTTATTTTTTCAATACAGTGGGATCACTGGACATATGATGACAATGGGGAGGGGAGGGGTCTAAAAAGGCCAAAAATGTGCTGATGTAATACATCGCTTAATATCGTGTTTAAAAAAACATTTGAAGGTAATAGAAAACCAGCTTGTAATGTACACCTATGTATAGTGTTTTTCTTTTTTCAAAAACAAAAACAGTTTTTACATATTTTGTAAAATTTCGTTATTTTAGATTCTGAGCGAAGCGCAGAATGCATTAGTTTTAAGATGACGTGTGTTTTCAAATGTCTATTACTATACATTTTTTTTTGGGGTACAAGAAGTCGAATAGGAGTTTTAGATTAAACAGCCTTTTTGATAGAAAATTAGTTATATTAATTATATACTTTGAAATTGAAGATGTAATTTTTTTTTTTAGTTTCCTTAAGCGTAGAGAAAAACTACCTATTCTTATGAAAATATTTTTTTAATTGTAGGAGAAATAACAAAATAACAAATAGTTATCACGGTTACTCATCATTATTATTATTATTATTATTTTTTAAACATACCGAAATTTGCTCAGCATCGTTTTTTGAATACAGTTATTTATCTTTTGTTTTCAAATTTAAAATAATAATGATACACTATTCTGACTGAGAATTCTTTTAAGTTTTTTATTTAGTTATCCGAAACTGTTGATTTATTGACGGTATAAAAACGTTACATCGTATTATGTCACAAATAAAAATTTCTTAATATTTCGGAACAAGTTTCCTATACGGAATTTAAAAAAAAATTAATATTAAGTTTTGTAATTAAACGTGGTTATATTTACAATAGTTTGGGTAGAACGAATATTGTTTGGAACGATTTTCCTTCTTCCAGGAGGTTCCAGGATGAGTTATAGGTACATATTATTTATTTAGTAAAAGGCATCATACCATCAGAAACCAAATAATCATCTATCTAAAACAACTAATTTAAACTAAAAAAAATAAAATAAAATCTGCACTGCATTTGGGATAACGTGTCAAGAAATAGTAGATATATTCGTATATCTTCAGAAAACATTTTCTTCTATAGGATTATTAGAATATTATTAAAAATCAAATATTATATCGATATACTGAATGGCTCCATCGTGTATAACGTGTTGTATTCAATTAATAAGTACTGACAAATTAATTAAAATTGGTATATACAAGTAATACCTATGTAATTTCTATGATAAGTATAGTAGATTATTGATATTATGTTGAAATGGAACCCATAAAAATTATGATAATATAGAGATTATATAATAGTCTTTTAATTTATAATAGATTTATATAGGAAATCAATAAAATAAACATCATAGTACCTACTTAATTACTAATTATGAAAACGTTCCGGGTTATTAAATATTTTTATGAGAGATGATAATATTTCTCAGATAGAAATAATGGGAATTCTGAAAATTTAGTCATTGTTTGGTGTTCGTATTATAAAAACCAAGTTATTGTAATTAAAAAAAAAAATAGTTTTTACTTTTTAAACTACAATACCTGGTATTCTAGATTATGAACCCAAAAAATACAAATAAACAACTTTTAAATTAGGTAGGTAAGCTACTTAAAAACTGTAAACATTTTATAATAAAAGCTCAGTAATAATAAATAGGTAACTCTTTTAACTTATAAAAAAATATAAAACATATTTGTCAATATTACAGATTTTTAGTGGTAGTTAATAAATTTTTTTTGGAGAGGAGACTATATTTTGGGTGGAAAGAATCATGGTGGGAGTTTTTAGGTCAAGAGATTTTTTAATAGAATATTAATTTTAGTTGTTACTTAAAAGAATAACTTTTTGATTTTCCCCATAGTTTTTTTTATACGTAAAGGAAAACTAACAAAAACTGTTAAAATAATAAATGCGGCAGTCTTAAAATTTAAACCAAACATTTAGTGAAGCATAATATGCTTAACATTTTCTACATTTTTTGATCAAATTTCGTTCATTTACAAAACAAATCGAATGGGAATTTTCGGTTACAGAGATTTTTCATAGAAACTTCATTCTAGTTTAGGCACTTTAAAAACGTCAATTTTAGGTTTTCCCAATAGTTTTTTTGAAACGTAAAGAAAAAGTACTGAAAATAATAGAAAATAATAGGTACCAAACTTCGCTCAGAATTTCCTAATAGGGGAAAGATAAAATAATAGCTTTAAATATAAATAAAATAATACAAATTTTAAAGATTAACTTACAAAATACCGGGGATATAGTAAAAATTGAAAAACGGGAAGGACAACGAGGGAAATTGATCGGCTCAATTTGAAATATGTCATGAAAATTAATACTAATTCCGTGCTAAATATTGGCATCGAAAAAACAACTACACTCGCATTTCTTCATGGTGGGTGGGTGGGTGGGTGGGGGGGGGAATTTCTTCAGCCACCTCCCACACACATTTTTAAAATTTTATGCTCTTTCCAGGATCGTGCGAAAATTTTGTTGATAGTCATATATATATATATTATATATATGCAAATTTATGCTGATTCCATGCCAATTATTGGAAAAAAAAAATTTTACAAGTGGGGGGGGGTGGGGGGCAGTGAAACGTACGTATCCTAGTGGGTGGCATTTTTCCCTCAAGTTTTATCAACTTGCACCTATTTTCACCACCACCCTACAAATTCGGCCAATAAAATAGATAAAATACATATAGGTACTTGTACCTAAACGTCATATTTGTAGGTAGGTAATATTTTCTATTTTCTATGATATACAGGAGCAATATTGATGGCGTTATACTTGAACGACATGAGTAACGCCGAAGTCCGTAGCATGACCGTGGCCATGGCCAATTCGGGTAAAACGTTGGAGTTCAGGTCGTCGGCGATGGTCGTCGACAAACACAGCACCGGCGGTGTGGGCGACAAGGTCTCTATACCGCTCGTGCCGGCGTTAAGTGCCGCGGAAGATGATTTCATCATACCGATGGTGTCCGGAAGGGGACTTGGGTTCACCGGCGGCACGCTGGACAAATTGGAGAGCATTCCCGGTCAGCCGAATATACACAATATATCCAATGCCCAACGGTGTGAATGTGCAATGTTGAAAATTCCGTTTTCGAAAAAAAAAAAAAAAAACAAAAAAAACCCGAATCCGGGGTTTCCAGCGAACTCTAGAGGTTTTCGGGGATTTCTGCGGATTCCCGTGGGGATTATTTCCAAAGATTTTTACACTTGCCTACCAATTCTCTAAAATAGAGCGGTGTACCCGCCCCCATTGCACAATCACATTTTACAATTTAAACCGATATTTTTCCCATTTCAGCTGGTTCATTTTTGTTTTGCACGATGTTTTAGGGCTATTTGCGTTCAGTTTCGACGACAAACAGTTGTTGGACATCGGAAACGATTTCGGATGTTTCATTGTCGGATCGGACGACCTATCGCCGGCGGATTCGATCCTGTACAAAGCTCGGGACGTCACCGCCACGGTTGATAATGACGGATTGATTATAGGTGATTTTTACAATGAAAATATTCGACGAATAACATAATAATATATATACGTACCTACGAGTTTTCTGATTTTCGTGTTCTTATACACATTATATTATTCCGTGTATATAGCGTCTATAATATCGAAGAAAGCTGCCGCCGGCATTAAATATTTAGTGCTCGATTTAAAAGTCGGGCTAGCGAGTTTTTTTCATCACGTCGACGAAGCAAGAGGATTCGGAAAGCAATTTGTAAGATTTTTTCATTAATTTTTTTAAAATTAAAATCAAAACTATGAAATAAACGTACTTAGTTCGTGCTTATATAGTTATAGTGATTATGCAAAGATTATAAGTTATAATACACAAGCGTATAAAGTGGTTGTATATGAATAAGATAAGCGATAGCAAACTGCTCGGATGACTGCAGTAATTATTATAATCTCTCATTCTCTGCAGTGTATCTACCTAAGTAATAACTAATAAATGCACTTTTTTTATTGAGTTTAAATCTTTGACCTTGAAAATAATTAAAAATCTCGTTAATTATTATACTTTGGGAATTAAAAAAGTATACAATTTATAAGTCACTTATTTCCCATATATTTTTGTCGAAATGTTCGAACAAATGTTTCGCAAACTTTCGCTTAGTGTGGAAACAGGTTTAAGTATTGGGAAAACAGATTAACGACACGTTCTCTGGTGGATGAATTTCTAGTTATTCTAATGGGGTAATATATTATTATTTTCTTGTGCTGGTTGTGCATTTGCGAAGTTACGATCCAACGTAATTTTATAGTTAATATACGATTTACTCTTTTTATTATATACTATGGCACAACAAATAAAAATAAGTAATAAAAACAAAAATATAATAGTAAACATTAATAAACAATTTTTAAATTGTATAACGCATGTTTTGACACTTTTTAAATATATTGCTTAAAATAATCTACTAAAAAGAGAAAAAGCATTTCAATAGGCAGTGTTGTAAAGTATTTAAATACATTTTGTGTATTTCAAATAATTTTTAAATACAATCAAGGAGTATTTAAAAAGTATTTTAAATACAATTTTTTTGTATTTTTGCAAAAATTTAAATACTTCAATTTAATAAAATTACTTTTGAATTGAAATGAAAATTGGACAACAACAAAAATTAGCAAAATGACTGACCGACACAAATTTTGAAATAACTATGTAAATATCAAATTTTATTAAAATTAGTTAGGTTTTATTTAAAAATTGACTGAAAAAAATACCTACAAAGAAATATGTCTAAGACGATATTTATGACATTATTATAATATCTCTGTTATATTTTATCGCATAAACTTAGTTTTAATGTAATTTTAATATGTAGTTACTTAAACATATTAAAAAAGCATTTTTCTAGCTTGGTGGGGCAGAACTTTGATATTTTATTTTACTTTAAATTAAACAATATACCTATTATTACTATAAACAATACTTATTATTCAAATGGGTATTTGTAATTTGTGTTAGTCAAACTTTATAGGTAGGTATATAACTTAATATATAGGTATGATAGTAATTTGTACAGTATTTATATTTATATTTTGATATTTTTACAAATGTATACCTAGGTATATTTGAATATTTTTTAGCAAGTATTTAAATACATTTTAAAAGTATGTTTTACAATACTGTCAATAGATACCTAACTATATTATATTGTAAAAAAATATTTTTATTCATAATATATAATATGATTTAGTATAATTATTAATAAAAAAAAAAAATTATCTTAATTAATTTTCGACATAATACAATTTTGTTTTGAATTAAGCATTTTCTCACTTTCAATGGCATTTCTTGAACTAGTATTACATTTAGCATATTCAAATATGTCTTTTAAAGGTAGTGCCATTGTAAATTAAAGGTAATCGTATTATTATATACAATAATGTATTAATGAAAATATTAAGAAAATAAATACATACGCATGAACTAAAATATATTCTGTGCTTATAATAGTATTAAGGGGAAAAGAAAGACCGAAAAAGAGGTGGTGGTAAGTGGAAATACAGGACTAGAGTGGCCGAGCCCAAATAGTTGAGAGAGAAAGCGATGACGAAAAAAAAAAGAAGTAATTAAATTTATCAATAATTTATGAATAATAAGTATTAATAATAATGTAGTTAAATATACGTATATATATAAGTACATAATTTTTGGTTTCGTCATCTATATTAGATACAATTAAAATGTATTATTAATGATTAAATGTTTTGTAATATTATAAATGATTTTAAAATTGAAAACGGAGAGTACTAACTTTGTGAACGAATATTGAAAGGCTCTGTTTGTTAGTGAATTTATATTTTGAATCCCTTGAAATGACGTCCCTGAGTTCATACATTCAAAATTAAATACTTATGTTTTATTTATAGGTTTTAGTGGCTAAAATGATGGGTATCGAATGTAGAGTAATAATGTCTAGAATGTCAGCTCCGATCGGTAATTGTGTTGGCAATTCGTTGGAAATACTAGAATCCATAAATTGTTTAAAGGGAGAATTAAATAATTCGAGTAATTTGCAGGCTCTCGTTGAAATAATCGGTATTTATATTTTATTTATTTAATTTTTACATAACGATAATTATAAAAATTACATTAATATTCAATTGATTGATTAGGTGGACATTTACTAGAAATGACACATAGAGTGAACTCTGTAGAAGAAGGTCGTAAGCGTATGGCGGAATCGTTAAACAACGGAACAGCTTTAGAAAAATTTAAAAAAATGCTAATCAAACAGAATGTCGACGAAAGGATAGCAAATGAATTATGCTATGGTAATGCAACTGCCGTTTTACCAATGGCCAAACATAAAGTCGAAATTAAATCGACAACTTCAGGTACTTTAAATCATTATATATTTCATAACATAGAGCATTTTATATAATATGAGTATACTGAGAGTATACACAAGCTATACAACTGGGGCTGTGTAAAAGAAACGGACTGTAAAGTCTGGACGTTACAAATCTGGATTTTTAATTTACCGAAATCGTAATAAACTGGACTTTACAAGTTTCGACATTGCAAATCTGGACGTTGTTAATCTGGATTTTTAATTTTACGAGATTTTTTTAAAAACAGTTTTTATCAAATATAATTCATTATATTATATTAAATGTACAAAGTCAATATTTATATCGTGTATATTAAACTACCAATATTCTTCGAAAAGTTATATAGTTAATGATATTTTCTCTATTAAAATAATTACAAACCATTTATTGTAATTTGTAAGTGAAGTATTAAGAGAGCTATACTATATTTAGATCAAAGGCAATTTTTATATGACATATGATTAATTTTTAAACGTATTTAATTTTCTTGAAACATTTATATAAAGTGTACTTTATATTACCCCTTAAAAATGAACACGCTGACATCATTTTTCAAAACTGATTATGATGGTTCTTAGAGGATAATTAGGTTAATATGTAAATATGAAAATGTTATTATGTGTCGACGCGTGGATATGTTGATATGCCTCAGTGATAAAATTTATTATAATCATTTGTATGATGAAAATTTGATCCCCCTCCCTATCATAATAGTTGGTAGTGTAATAGTGTCGTGTTTATACTACAATACAGTACCCATGCGTTATTGTTTCTTTCGTGTTATCGTCTTTCTATGCTGTATTAATCTTAACGAAATCTTACGTACTTTTCCCCACTGATCGTAGTTTCTAATACAACGTCAGATTCTTAGTGCTTAAGTCATCAATCATCTTCCGGAGGTTATTAATTTTTGTTTCTCTTTAACTACGTAAATGTACGTATATTATAAATAATCTATCATTCCGAGACGACCATTCCGACCTTTGAACCTCGATTAGATATAGCGGGCACACCATTTCGTCTATCCCGCTATTAAAAATAGGTAAAACCGTACCGTAAAATAATTAACAATCAAATTGTAAATAAAAACAAAAAAATAACGCTAAATGAACAAATTAATAAAAGATCTCCCTCGTCGCCGATATCGCCCTCAGCCAATACCATCAAAAAATCTAAATTTATCACTCCCAACCGTTATAGCGTTCTCGAAGATAATGTAGGAGATTACGACAACAATGTTGTAGATAATTATGATGACAGGGACCTTTGGATAACACTGCTCTTACACTGTGACGAAGGTAATTTTGCCTTCATCTAAGGCGTAATCAACTTCTCAGATCCACTTACCGAATTTACAAACGCAATCGACCCCAACAGCTTTGTATGTAAATATGTAAATCTACATCTATCCACTAAAAGGTTCAAGCCAGAAAACCACGCGATGACTATAAAACAAGTATTTAAAGGAAAATGAAGCAATTTTACACCTATCAGCTTCAATCAGAAAAAACATTTAGAGTAGTCATAAAAAATCTTCATCCTTCCACCTCAGTCTCCGAAATATCCTTGGCGCTTGAAAAAGATTGGCTTCTTGCCTAGGTAAGTCACAAACAACAAGTATTATCAAACAAAAAACCCTTTTTCCTTATTCTTTGTTGATCTCGAACCCGATTATAATAACAAAGATATTTTCAACATCTTGGTACTTTCCATACTAGAATAAAAATTGAAGAACTCTATAAACGTCTGGAAATCCCGCAGCGTTTAAAATGTAAATTCTACGGTCACACAAAAGGATATTGTTTCTATGCTCCACGTTGCGTAAAATGCGGAGAAAGCCATTCAACTTCAATATCCAAAAAAAATTACATTTGCACCTGTACCTTGTGTAACGGTAGTTATCCTGCCAACTACAAAAGATGCTCTGTCTGGTAAAGACCTCCAAAATCGACGCCGTTATCCTCCTAATTCTAAAAACTCCAATCAACAGTACTATCAACTGTCTCTACGCCAATCGACTCAACCAAGCATACTACAAACCGCTTCGTCACAATCAAACTCTCATACCAGATCATATGCTAATATAACAGATAACGACACCATGGGAAAAAAATCGTCTGACTCTTTTCTTCCCGTGATCGATAGGTACACTCTTTCCAAGTTTCTAGATGACTTCAAGTTCATTATCAATCCTTTGATTAATTCTTGTAAAATTAAAAATTCATATTTGTAACATCCAGATTTGTAATTTCAGTAAATTATCGTTTCGGTAAATTAAATTGTTATGTCCAGATTTGTAACTATTGAAAATTATAAATAAATTATTATTAAAGAAGTTACTGCAATGTTTAAAATATATATATATTTTTAATTGTTGTAACTGTCTTTTTAGACATTATTTTGCAAAATCAATATACAATTTTGCCAAAAATGTATAATGAAACATGTATTAAATAAGTATATATTTAAAAAATATCAACCGTGTTTTATAAGTACCCATAATAGATTTCACAATTGTATTCGTAAAACAATAGGAACGTGTATTATCAATACTTGGAATATTATATTTTTTAAAGACACCTCATTTAAAAGGTTAAAAACTTTGTTGCGTAATACAATTTACAAAAACCGATTAAACAGTCTAGCTTTGTTATATTTTTTCTATATATACGCATATAGTATATACACATAATTATATAGAAATAGATAAAATGGAAAAATAAAAAAACTTTAATTAATATACAGTTATTTTATATTCATGTGTTTCATTATTATTATTTTGTTTAACGATTAATTAATAATTATTGATTATGGATATAACTGATATGATAATTAATAATGTATAAATAAATATATAACAAAATACGATAAAAAAGATAAAACTTATTTTCATTTGTTAATATACCTACTGTAGTGATTTAATATAATATATAGGCCTTATATATATATTATAATTATATGAAATGATAGATATATTTTAAAATACACTTGAACACTTATGACTGTTATACTATAAATTATTTTAAACCCAAAATTCAATTCTATGGAAAGAAAACAATATTGTATTGGCATTTTCCTCGATGTATCGCAGGCCTTCGACAACGTCGGGTATACAGGACTTTTCACAAAATTAGTTTCTTATCACCAGCTCCCTATACCTCACAATCAGATCATTTTTAACCAATCATTCTTTTACAGTCCACTGTGATGAAGAACCTAACCGACAACCCATACATGCAGGTGTCCATCAGAGTAGTATTTTAGCTCCCACATTGTATAACATTTTTATATTTGCAGACAATACAGGCGTTTTCACCTCAAAATCTGACCTAATTCAGGCTTCTGAGAACCTCCAATATAATTTCAATGAGCTTCAAAATTTGTTTGAATACTGGAGAATAAAAATTAATATAAATAAGTCTGTACACATAACTTTTTCGCCGTCCTGATACTATATATAAAATAATAAAAATCAACAAAAACATAATTCTTCAAAAAAATTTCGTTATATATTTAGGTATTCATCTCGATAAAATTTAATTAGACAAATCATATTAAACTAAAAACAAGCACTTAATTTCAGACTCCATTAACTCAGACATCTTCTAAAATCAAAAAACCTACCTCTCAATACTAAAATTATTTTATACAATCAACTTATAAGTCTAATAATGACTTACGGCATCCAATTATGTGGAGTAGCCAAAACTCCTAATATCGAAATTCTCCAGTCTTTCCAATCTATAAGTCTTCATCTCATCTTTAACGCTTTTATGGTACGTAAGTAAACATACGTTACATCACGACCTCCAATTACCAACAATATCTGTCCTAGCCTCTCACATATAAATAATAATCCGTTTGGGCACTAATATTTATGTTTTTAACAACCCGTCTAGGCATTAATTATATACCGTTTATTATATATTATATATAGTTATAAAAT
Organism: Pemphigus obesinymphae; assembly: GCA_025469235.1. NCBI lineage: Eukaryota > Metazoa > Arthropoda > Insecta > Hemiptera > Aphididae > Pemphigus > Pemphigus obesinymphae. The sequence continues at coordinate 104,670 of JAIPRL010000114.1, forward strand.
AATATATATTATATAGTTCAAAATATCACTCTTCAATATTACATGTTGCAATAAGTAGTAATAAATAGTAAATTAGTAGTGAATGCAATAATAAATAGACTTTTTGCTTTGCCTAAAACCAATTTGGCATTTCATATAATGCCTAGGTAATATTTAAAAAAAAAATTTAGTATTATTATATGTGTTTAATTCACAACCAGTTGTCATGATGTCTAGGTATTATGAATAATATTATCCATATTGCCGGTAACATACATACTAGTATGATAAATAAATTATCTCAAAAAGTTATTTGGATATATAAATAGTAGTAAGCCGTAAATGTTATATCTAGGTACCAATGTTTCGAGTGTCGTGAATTTAAAAAAAAACCCAAGTATAAAAGGCCAAGGAAGCATTTCGCACGTCGGGTAGGATATAGAGAGAAGAATGTTTATTGAATTATGTTTATTTTATCATTAATAATTTGGGAGCCACAAAAATATTATGAGTAAACACAGTAGGTTGAAAAAGTTTGAATACCTTTGGTGTATAAATTACATATCTACATATTTTAATAATAATACTATGTTGTTACCTTTAGCTTAAATGTATTCAAAATGATAACATGGTTGTCGAAATACGACTTACGAAATACCTATGCAGTTAACTTAAAAGTGTATTATTTTTGTGATTTTTATCACATATACTACATGAGTTCGATAATCTTTAAAATTTTATTATTAGTAAAAGTTTTTGAGTTTATTCTAATTTCTTCAAATTCCACTTATAATATATACAATATGTATATTATATTATATAATATTCCAGTGTTTTAATTTCATTAAATTTTAACAGATGAAAATAATTAATTGATATTGGTCATTATGTATAATTCAATAATAAATAATTATTTAATAATCAATTACCAAGCCTTCAAAATTAAATTGGCTATATAATTTTATAAATAAGTTAAACAAATAGATAGGTTATTATCATTATATTCATAAAAATGAGCATACTTTCGTTGTAATAAAAAAATAACACACTTATTTCATATGTATAGCCATTCGATATTAATAAAAATTAAATACAAAAAATTTAATAATCATCAAAAATTAAACTTGATTGATTACCTATTTTAATTTGTTTTGTCACCACAAAAATAAAATTATACCAATAAAAAAATGTATTTTATAATTATTATAAATACCTATTATTTATGTACACGTATATTATTGCAACCATTAAATAATTTCAAAAATCATTTCGATTTTGCCAAGAGTGGGATTTTACCCTTAATTACACCACGTCACATACAATACATAAAACATGTAATTTAAGTTGTCAAAAAAAGAGTTGAAGGGAATAATTCGAATCCCAAATCCTCTTTTGGGATATTCCACTTAGTGTCGGACTGGTATTAAAAGGCCCAGTATGCAATCTGATCAAAGAGCCCATAGCCAATAAAAAAATTCTAATCGTTCCACTAAGTACAAAATATTAAAAAATGCTATATTTAAATACCCTTAAAGAATAGATTGTCTACCTATAATTTTTACTGTGATGACCAAGACAGTTTGTAAATGTGTTTAATGTTTTGTAAGAAAATCAGTTCTTAAAACTCAACATTTTAGTATAAAATTCAATAGAAAATTTAAAAATAATAGAATTAATAGGGTTATAGATAGTGGTAAATAGTTATAAGCAATATTGGAAATTTTTCTGAAAAAAATTAATTAAAACATTAAAAACCGCTAAAAAAATATTAACTTTATTAAAAATATGTAAAAAAAAGTAAAAATAATAGCAATAAAGCCACTAAAAACAAATATAGTTATTTTTAAATCTGTTTCAAAATTTAAATACGAAATTGGGTTTTCGGTTTCAATTAAAATTAAAATTTTATTTTAGAAAAAAAAAAATATGAAATTTGAGTAGATTATAGATATGCAAGCTCAATAAGAAATCAATTTTAAGTTTTGATCTACAGCCACGGCGTTAAATATTATTATTTAAATATGAGTCAAGGGCCCATAACTAACCTAGGGCCTAGTCGGCGATCGCTGAATGTGGGTTACATTAGTACCCAGATTTTGCATTTTCGCCGATTAATGGTCCTGTTTAGTTCTACCCTGACTCCACTGAATACAATATTAATATATTCTAGTTTAACGATGATGACCTTTTTTTTTTTTAGGTTATGTGAAAAATATAAATGGTATGACTATTGCTAAGGTTTGTAACAAATTGGGCGCTGGAAGACAATTTTCTGATCAAGAGATTGATCCTGCAGTTGGTGTTAACTTGTTTGTGAAAATAGGAGATCATGTCGAAAGGGATAGTCTTTTCTTAATTTTGCATCATAATGAAACCGATTTGGATAAATCTTTGTTATCGTTATTACAAAATTCTATAGAATTAACGAATGAAATTGTCGAACCAATGAACATTCTACTTGACGTTATCGATTGCAATAGTTTATAATATATAGTATATATAAATTCCTGTTTTTATTATAACAACTTACATTTTATTAAGTTAAATTATTTGAATTTTTTTTTTGTAATAATTATATATTATATTATTATTTATTGATATGTATACATATATAGTTTATCATCGAAATACAGAGAATAAAACTTAAAATATTTAGAAAACTTAGAATAAAAGCTCTATAACTTATAATTGGTCTGGTTCGATTCGAACGATATGGGGGACTGGGTGCCATTTTTTATGGGGTGGGGGTTAACCTACAAAGTTCAAAAATGATTTTACAAATACTTACAAATGAAGCTCTATAACTTACAATGGTCCGATTCGATTCGGACGATATGAGGGGGCTGAAGAAAAAATCTAGGGCCAGCTTTTTCTCAGGAACGGTCAACTTACAAATTACGGAAGTAAACTTACAAATACTTACAAATGAAGACCTTTAACTTTTAAAGTTAGTAACGAAGTTAGTATTTGGATGGGTGACGACATTTTTTTTTTTCAGCAGTTTCAGTGATGAATCAAAATTACTAAAATATTATATTTAGTATTCATATATATGTTTTCACATCTTCTGAATATCATCCGTGACAATCCCGGTTTTTTTTTTTTTTACCGAAGTCGGAAATTTTACTTTTGACACCCCCCACTCATCATTTGTTCACGCCGGCCCTGGTAGACACTATTTATATTACTTTATATTTCATATTCTGAAAATTAGAATTTAATTAGTATTATAATTATTATTTAATTATAAAATTATAAATTAGCGTTAAAAAGTTTTCATAATACGCGACTAATTATATTGGCGTATTATGACAATTAAAATTTTTTTTTATAAAGGCGTTTCTTTCTCTTCTCCTTTTTGATTTAGATTTCATAATATTAATACATAGATATAATTTATGTAGACGAATAAGCAATAGCAAATCTAATAGCTTTCAGACTTTTCAGCGAGTGTTTGGAAACATCGGCTTTAAGATATTCTCAAAGGAAAATAACACACAGTATCAAAATCCGAATAATGTGTTGGTTATGGTTTTTAGGTTATCATTGCTTCAAGGAACTCATGAAAATATGTATTGTTGATGATGATGAATATGATATCACTATGGTATAATTATTAGTTTTTTAAATTAGCTTAAGATAAAGCTATATTAAAGTAGGTATGTACTCTGATCTTGTAAAAACAAATTTTCAATAACTTTATTGTTTTCATTATTGACCTCTAAAATAAAGAACATATTTTGCGCACTGTGTATAATAGGTACCAATGTTAATTTTTTACAATATTATTGCGCAGGTGCACAGCTTATATCCGCATAAATGGTGCTAAATTGCCTATATAACACGCCGTTTAACTATTGTATAATTCAAAATATTATAAAGAAATTTTTTTAAAAAAATCTTCAAATTATAAGTGTTGTTTATTTTAATGATTTGAACATTTTGCTTTATACTTTTTTCATTATATACATGATATACTATATAGTATATACTATATAGTATATCAAATACCGAAATAATAAGAATCAAAATGCACTACATAGTACGTGCAGTTAGATTTTGCTCATGAACGGTTTACCGTATATTGGAGTTAATTGAATAATTATTAGAGTTTTAACTGCCAGTTTAAAATTTATATTTGCTCCAATTTACGCCGTTCCGAATTTTGCATTTTTTGATTTTTTTTTTATATTTTACGATTTTAGATTTATCCTTCCATATTTTTCCGTTCTAACTTATAGTGGTGGTCTACACGGCGTCCATATCTCAATATATTTTTGATATTTCAAATATTTGTTTTCAATAAGTTTATCTTGCCACCTAAACTAACACTTTTCAAAGGCTTCTTTCATTGTAAATTATCTTGTAATCGTTGAATATTAATAACCACATAGATTTTATATACTTAGGACTATATAGATTAATTTTATATATGAATATAGTCAGTAGGTATAGGTACAACTGTAAAATAGGTAAGTACTTATACAATAACGCTCATATGTTAATAGTTAATTATAGATTTATATTTTCAACAAAAACGAATAATTAAAATTTATTAAACATTTAACAATTTGTATTAATTTAAAAAAAAAAACATGGTTGTATATTGCTTTGTTTGTCCGAAGACCTTAAGTACTAATGTATATATTATATTATACTTAACAAAATATCACAATTTTTCTAGTTTATTTTTCTCGCGCAGTAAACAAATACCTTATTTGTAGGTTTACATTACAATTTATATAATATTATACTTAGCTAAAATTATATAATATACAATATGTAGCATTGTAGCGTATACCTTACTTGTTACTACCCTATATATATATTATAATCACTAAAAATCATGTTGATCCCCGATTTTTCCACTATGCCTAGTTTATTTTCATACTTTAAGTTTAATTGGTATATGCAGTCAAAATTTAAATCAAATAATTTTAAATCGTAAATAAAGAATGATTACAAAATAATTTATATATATTATGTACACGCCTAGCTAATGATTATCTCGAGAACTCCTCAAAAATGAGCAGTTAATTAAATTAATATATATATATATATTATAATTTAATAGGAAACATTATTAGATACTAAAATAATATATATATAGTATATACGCAAATTGCAAAATATTAAATTTGTTTTTAACAATATAATATATAATTAAATGTAACATGAATAAAAAAATTGCTTAAAGGAAAACATCAATATTTTATCTAAGTACCCTTATACAGTTGATTATATACTCTAAATTTAATTTAAAAATTAAAATTAGATAAAATCTAAACGTTTTCAATAAAATTTAACTATTGGTGTTAAATAACAATAATTCAAGATCTGAGCATTCGCGTTTTAATTGGTCCTAATACCTACTATAGTGGAAGTCATACAGAATAATTTAACAATAATACGATAATTGAGTATCATACGCACGATAGCATGAGCCAACATAGGTAACAGGGCACGTTCCCATCAAAAATTTGCCCATCTGTCGCCATTTATCCGTCTTAAATAATTAAATATTAAAATGAATATTTTAAAACATACAACATATAGAACATACAATGTAATATAGAATTAAATATATGAATAAATATAACAGATAAATAAAGAAATGTACAACACTACATTTAGAGTAATTTTAAAATATTTTGATTATTATGAATAAGGTACCTAATATATTTAAAAATTATTTTCTGTATACATATTAGAAAATCTTTTCCTTCAGAACATTTCATGAACTTGTAAGATATACAATTGATTTTATAATAAAATTTATTATAAAATCAATGGACATACCTAAAATGGACCTACCTATTTATTTTAAATTATATTTAAAAATAAATCATTAATACATTTATATAATGTACTTTATTCTCAAATATTAATTTTACTATTTAATCATATCTTTGACATAGATATCTTAGATGAGAGAGTCTAGTATTGGTTGAAGAAATATCGGACAAAATTGGACAAGAAAATTATATGACGAACAATTTTCCAGGTATCTAATATACTATGAGATAACGTGCGCTTTCTGCAATTTAAAATTTGAATTCAGTTGATTCTACATTATTAAATAAATAAATTAATATGCACACATATCTAAATAAAATTGTAGAATTCCCTGGCAATTTTAAGGATAATTTAAACAAATATAATTAATATTATATCGTAGGCTCAGAACCAAAAAGTTCCAACTCGAAATTTAAAATTTCTTAGAAAATCAATTTTAAATTTTAAATATTGATTTAGGATATTTTAATTATCTGTAGCTCATTCCATAATGTTGCAAATTGGTTCATTTTAAATTCAAATTCAATGGAAATAAATTAATAATTCAAAAATTTATGTTTTTATTGGTTTTGAGCCCGCAATATGTATTTCAATTTGTCAACAATGCATTTTGTGAGCATATAGCAATTATCTTAGCATTAAAGTAAAAATATTAAAAGTAATTTTTTAAGTATTTTATAGAGAAAAATATTGAATTTAAAGAAAATATAAGAAAAAAATTAGTATCTCTATATGGTAGCATACACTACTAAAAAACATTTATTCTAAGTCAGGCGATTTAGAAATACGATACATATTTTAGATCTGAGTGAGCAGTTGTTCCTTTGGTAATGTAGGTAGTACTAAAAAATTGTCTTTGGCGTAGACAGTACTCCTACAAATATGAGTTTTAGGACGGTAGTCTTGAGCAGATTGTGCGATAAATATATTGGCTGCTTCTTGTAATTTTCTTGTGGACTGCAATGACATAGTTTCTTCTATTTGGCAACTGCTTAACTAAATTAATAAAAATCAGTGATAGTTTATTATTTTCTAACGGGCGATTGTAATCTTTCCTGGGTTATTCAATGCTATATGTATAAAAATATTAATAAGAGAAGAGGTTTAAAATAGTGTAAGAACTGTAAGGTAATCCCAGGTAAGAGTGTGACAACAAAACATAGGTTAATGGTTATGGAGATTTGGTGTAGGAAAAAAAGGATGCACAAAAAAAAAAATATAAATATCGATATACCGAATAAGAGAACAGTGAAAGTTAATACGAGTATCGGGTGGTGGACATTAACAGGTGAGAATGAAAAATATTAACAAAAAAAGATGATTGAGATAGGGACGTGGAATATGGAAGGGAATATAAAGAAAATATGGAAAAAGGTAGCAGAGGATGTTAAGAGGATTGCTAATGAAGTCGTTGACGAGAGTAGAGGTTGTATGCCAGAAGATAAACAAATATAGTAGTGGGTAGAAGAATTTCAGAAAATAATATCAAAAAAAATAAAGATACAGTAGGATTTATAGGGTACTATATAATGTTATAATGGCAGAAAACTGGGGAGAAGGAGAATTGGGTAGAGTATAAAAGTTTATCTAAAGCAGCAAAAATGCAGTGAGTAAATCTAAATTAGGTAAATATGATGAGCTGTATGAGCGGTTATGAACAAAATATGGGGTAAAAGAAGTGTACAGACTAGCTAAGGGAAAAGAATAACAATCCAAGGACTTCAAAAATGTTTGGTGTATAATAGATGAGGATAGGTTAACAATGGAGCTAATATTTTGTATGACAGTTTGTAGAGAAGTACAAAGAAAGAAAAAGAAAATGTTGTATGTTGTATTATTATTGATCTAGAGAAGGCTTATGATAGGGTTCCTAGGGAAATCTTGAATTGGACATTAATTAAAAAAGGATTACCAAAGGTGTATGTGAATATTATTAAAGACATATATGAAAGGGCGAGTACAAGAGTAAGGAGTCTGTGTGGAGGATCTGAGAATTTTAAGATCACAGTGCACCAGACTTTGGCTTTCAGTTCTTACTTATTTTCCCTGGCAATGGATGAAATAGCAAAGAATATTTAAGGTATCATAGTGCATGCTGTTTACAGATGATATAGTGCTGATAGGAGAGAGTCCTGAGGAAGTAAATGGTAGACTTTAAAAGTGGAGGGAAGCTCTTGAAAGTAAAGAACTTGGGATAATTAGGGGTAAAACAGAATATATAGAGTATGATTTTAGTGAAAGGGAACACAGAGGGGATAGGGAAAGGCAAGAAATAAAATTGAGTAGAGATGTATTGAGAGAGGTTGAGAGGTTCAAGTATTTAGGGTTCATTGACCGCTGTACAGGCATATGAGGATTTTAAAGAAAATATCAAACACATGATTAAGTGTGAATTGGAGAGCGATGTATTAAGTATTTTATGAGATAAAATAATCCCTATTAGGTTAAAAGGTAAATTTTATAAGACAGTGGTGAGACCTACAATGATGTATGGAACAAAATGTTGGGCAGTAGATAGGAAGATAGAACAGAGAATGCATGTAACACAGATGAGAATGTCAAGATGTGTTGACGAGTGGAGTGACTAAAGAGAAAAATATAAAGATTGAGTATATAAGAGGTAATAATATAGGAGTAACTTCGTTAGTTCACAAAATAAGAGAGAACATATTGAGATGGTTTGTGAATGTATTGGAAGAGACAGAGGCAGTAAGATTAGTAAAGTAGTAATGTATGTTTTATTGAAAGAGGGGGAGAGGAATACCGGATATGTTCAGCAAGTTTTATAAAGAAGGTGGGGATGGGTGTAAGTGATAAAGATGCGGTATATAGAATTAAGTGGTAGTTTAGGACTAGGACTAGGGTGGCCGACCCCAAATATTTAGGAGAGAAGGCGAAGAAAAAGAAGAAAATACAAGTATTATATGTCTATATTCTAAAATATAACACTGCAGTTTTATATATTTTTTTACATAAATTTCTATTTTCATAAATAAATTAAAAAATAAATTATATGTATCATGTATTCATGTGTAATTAAAAATCTATAACCATGTCTGACTAATATAAGTATTATACTAGGTAGGTACCTATATAATATATTGATCATCATTGTTTGTTGAAACCTACCCATTTATTATTGACTTCAAAATTACCCCAAATCAAAGCATGTATAAATAATAATTATAATAATATTTACACAAAATAATATAATATCCGTATATATTCGTATATAAATAATACCTTTGACTTCGATGAATTTTTACATCCTAAAATGTTCAATTTTTGTAAAATACGATTCCTCTTATTTGCTTGTTTCCTTTTACGTAATTCTCGAAGTAAAACCGAATATTTCCCTTTCAGTTGATTTACGTGTCTTATACCATCATCGTTATACACACCAAGTTCCTTAGCCGTTTGAAGTTGTATCTGAATATCTTTCATTTTGCATATAAGCTAAAATCTTTATTATTTTAGTAATCATAAAAAAAAAAAAAAAAAAAAAAAAAACAATGTTTACTAACCTCTTTAATATTTATTGTCGATAAATCTTTAAAATGATTCGATATTAAAATACCACTTTTTAAATCTTTCGGTACTCTTCTGTATCTTAATAACTCGTACATCTGGTCAATTTGCTGTTTTATGTGGAGCAATAAAGTTTCACCAAATCCTTCGCCAATCGCACTATCTGCCATAACACTAATAAATATATCATCAGTGTATGTAAACACTGAAACTGAAACACCTATAGTTTTTTGAGATGGCAATACAGAATAAACGGTTTTTAATGGAGATCCTTTAATTATAATTCTCGACCTTGGGCCAGATATCCAACTAAACTGTAAACAGGCCTGAAAAATTGATTTGGGTAGCTATATATTTTCAGTCGTATATTACATAGAGTTCAGTCTTTAATGTTCACTTTTTACCAAATTATCCGTTAGTTCAGACAATAGCGTTCTGGTACCCGAGGAATGAAGTGGCATCAATAAAGAAACTATTGCGGGCAATAAAGCCTGGTCCGATTGGTACATGTTCTGCATAGCTTTCTTAGTAAACCATAACCTTGGAATGGCACCCTCGATGCCTATCGGCAGACGAATGAGAACCGGCGACGAGTGGTCGGTGTTCCCAGTTTGCACGGGATACACAATCTTTATTGAGCATAGATGGTTTTAAATAACAATGACACAAATAATAGTTTAAATTTAAAATCGGTACGTTACATTCATGTTATCTAATTGTTGTTTTCCGATGACTTTCATCATGGCGTGCAACGATCCAGCAACAGCGGATAAAACCACATAACTATTTGGTGTTTTGGTCACTTGATTGATTCGGTTTACTTTAGACAGAGCACCTTGGAAGCACGACCAACTTATGTTATAGTTTGAAGACAGGGGATCTGAAGCCACTAAGTTATTTTCTTTGATCGGAGTAATCATTTTCCACAGTAGTTCTGCGGGACCGGTCATCACTGTTCTCGCTACACTCGTCCAATATCGCATTTTTGTCGAATCCTAAAATACAAGTATATAATTTATATTATTATATCGTCTAATTTTAACTATCTAATTAATATAAAAATATATTATTATAATTTATATACGTGTAGTTTTCACCTCTGAAGTGTGGTAATATGGTTTCGTGTCCGACAAACAAGTGCACAGTATTTTAGCTAAAGATATCCAGTCGGCTAAACACCTGTGCGCAAGGAACACGACTACTGCGTCTCGTTTCCCAGGCATTAGGTCGTCGTGTTGATATAATAAATGCAATTCCCAAGGGGGTTTCTCAATTGACAAGCCCCCAGAAACCAATTGTCCAATATACTTCTACAAATAGTAATTTATACATTAACATTTAACTATTATATATGAACGTCTTAATCTTATTTTTAATAAGAACATATTTCGAGGCATTAAAATAATAATAGCATTTACACATTTTTAATACACTCAAGTCAACCATAATTACTATCTATTACATTTATATTCTACATGTAAATGTTACAAGTTTTGACCAAATTCAAAAAGCAAATAGGTTCATCACATATTATTGACGACCAAATACCAAAATATGATTTTATTTCGCATTTTGGTTGTATTGTAGGTAAAATAAACAAAACGCGTTTTGAACAAAATTAATATTTAATATTATGAATTTTAATTTATAATAAACATTTCTTTTTAATCTTTTATTTACCACCAAAATTAAATAAAATAATCAAAATAATAATAATATAATATTAGAGTCAAAAAATGCATTTTCCAAGTATATCAAATAAAATGGTATGTCGATTGTCGATATATTAGTAATACACCTATACCTACTCGTATTGTTTGATATTGTCAAATTTAATTTTTTAAATAGTATAAAAATAATTTTTAAAAGGCAATATGGGGGGTTTCTTATTTCCGTAGAAATTTTGAGAATGACCTCGTGTTAATAAATGTAATCGAAAACCTATTTTATGTTTTGCGAAATCAGAACTTATAAGAGTACCTACTTACAGTATCACTTTCATTTAGTATACATATCATATATTGTAAAACAAAATACATCAAGAGGTTGAGGTTGATATACATTTTTTATTCACTGTGCACATATAATTGCTGTGCAGTGTTGTCATCCTAAGGTAACAAATTTTTTGCCGCTCCTTACCTTATACCATTAGCCAAATATATTGGTGGAGGGGGCTAGTCCCCCTGAAAAATTATATCCCCCATACATGTATATTATGTATAATGTATATTGTATATGATAAATACACGCTTAATAAAAAATCAATATACATATTTTCATTTTTTTTTTTTTTTAAATTTATCCTCCAAAATTTAAAAACTAACATAATGGGGCTGCAAGGATGCATTGCACGGGGGTCTCGAACTTGAAGTTTATTTAAGAGCCTCAGATTTTGTCATGAAATTTTTTAACTGCAGTTATTAAAATATATAAAATGAAAATTTTAAATAGATTTATAGAATTATACGGCGTTTTCTTTTCCATAGTTTTTTTTGATAATACTATTACAGAGAATATCGGTGAAATTGTCCCTAAGTATTTATAAATTAAATTTGTTATAAAATATCTCTATCTTTATCCAACAACTATTATTCTTCTTTTCAAAAAGATCTTGACTTTTTTATTAAAAAAATATGCAAACATACAAATACTAAAAATCATCATTATAATAAAAATATATTATTTTGTTAATTTGTGATCTAAAATATTGATACCACTGAATTCCTTGGTAAATTAGTTCCATGAAAAATATCTTTTTAATTACCTTGTAAGAGTTTTAGAGCCACTTTTCCCCTGAAGTTTTGAGATATTTTAAATGGTAGGTATTTGCAGTATGAACTAATCAGCATTTTAGATTCTAAGAGAAGTGATGAATATATTGCAAGTTTTTCAATGATGTTTTTTTATGTATATAAAAACAATTTTTCTGGTAGAAGTAGTTGAGTAGGAGTTTTGTAGTAAAGATTTTTTGATAGAATGTTAGAATATTCGTTCTAGTTGGTACACTAAAGATGTTATTTTTTGATTTTCGTAGTCATTTTCTTAACTGTAAAAAAAATTACCACAAATGACAGACAATTATTTTAAATCGGAAAATAATAATGACAGACTTGAAAAATATACCAAATATTCATTATATTCGTATTGATGTGACTTTTATTGTATTTTTTTTCTCTCAGTTATTATTGTTTTGTATATTTTGTTTGAGAAATTTGTTTATACTGTGTAGTATGTACCATATCAGTGGTAACTATAATAAGTATATAGGTACTCTAAAATATGTAAATAAGAAGTATACAGATGTCAAACAAGTAACATTGATACATCAATAGTCAATACTGTGTACAAGTACAAAAGTACAATGCCCATACAAACTCGAAGACATGAATGAAGACAAGTGAAATGTATACTCGTATACTTGTATATTGATAAATTTAAAATATTTCATTTTATATAATATGTACATCATTGTATAATTTTTTTTAAACTAGATTATAATTTAATAAATTATTAATCATTGATTATTATATTTTAAATTGTACGTAAAATAATGAAAAATTAAAACAATAGAAAGTACAAATATTTAATAATTTTTTTGCCGCCCTCTGAATTCATACCAAATTTGCCATCCTAGGTACTTATCCTATTAGCCCTCCCCTTACAACGGCTTTGCATGTGTGTATAATTAAAACTTATATAATATCTATTTTGGCTATATAGGTTATGTGTTTTGCTCTAATTTATTATCATTTGTTTGAAATAGGTATACGTAATAATAAGTACAATTAGATAAATACGTGTATCTATTTACGTATTATTTCTTTATTTTTTAATATTATAAATTATATAGTACTAGCTGACCCGGCAATGCTTTGCTATTGTTAGATTTCATTATATATTATTTTTCCTGTCTGTGTACCTATATTTATTTACCTATGTAAATATACAAATGGATCATCTGCACGTAATCTAGAATATAAAAAGTTGGCATCCATCCACGAAAACGAAAAAGAGAAATAAACTCAAATTAAATAGAAAATAAAACATTTAGACATCTTCTTTTTTTTCTGCGGGTAGGATCGAATCTTTTCGTTTGGTCATTGTGCGTTTGGTGTTGCTCAAAGTAAAATCAAAAAATGAGTGCAGTAGTTTCTCGTTATCCTGCGCAGTTCAATTCTCGTGTCCTAGCCGGATGATATTTGGATGGTTTAGTTTCACAATAATGAACCCGGTAGGTGGCGCTGAAATCGGACTCTAGGAAAATTCATTTTTTTAAGATTTTACTCATATCATAACATTAAACCCTAAAAGTCACCCTGCCCTCCCACACCGCAATATTATATAATATGAAATATATAAAAATGAAATAAAATATATGAAAAAAAATCATAAGTGCATGAATAATTTACCGTTATTATGAAATACAAAATTTGGAGGAGGGAAATTTTTGGGATTAGATGTTATATGTAAAAAATCTTGAAAAAAAAAATTGAAAAATAAAAATTTCCTAGAACCCGATTGCAGCGCTACCTACTGAGTCCAATTGTGAATCTAATCCGTCCAGGGACCCACTCAAACACACACAAAAAATTTCATCAAAATCGGTCAAGCCGTTTAGAAGGAGTTTGAATACTTACACATGGACAGAAAAAATATGTAAATATATAAAGATATAATATAATTTATTCGTATGTTTTGTGTTTTCACTATTTTATATAAATAAAATATGGTTTATATAGTTTTACCACAGATCATTATATATGTATTCATATAATCTGTAGTTTTACCTCTAATATATTATTATTATTAATTTATTTTATTATCTTCAAAAAAACACATCTAGATACAGACGTTAAAAGTTTGTCCTTCGTCCCTTTAGTTCTCAGATAGGGTAGGTAGTGTATTATTATTTTAGATTCGAACGCAAATATAAATCATTGCATTCGAAAAACTATTCTGAGTCAAGTTCATTATGATATTATTTACTTTTTATTATTACATTATTTTATAAATTTATATTTTTAAAACTACTAAGAAAATATAAAAATGGCATTTTTAAAGTGCCAACTAGAATACGATTTTTATCCGAAAGCTCTTAACATTAAAACTCTATAGCTTCACTCTTTCTACCAGAAAATGTGCATATAGATATAAAAAACGCATAATTTTAAAACCAATGCATTCTTTGCTTTCAAAAGGTTAAAAGAAACGTTTTAAATTGAAAATATAATAAATATTAATTTTGTCCAAAACATATTTCGGCGATTGGTCAAAATGTAATATAGTCAATACGCGTGTTGTAGCCATATTTTTCGCTCATTGAGCCAATTTGGCCTGTAAATATAATATACATATTATAGTATAGTTAATATATATATATATAATGAGTAATAATTGTGACTATTTATAATATTATTATGTTATATATCCGAAGTCATAATATTATACATTTTTATTTTGCATTTACGTATTTCAACAACTAATTTGTCATCTTCAGCGCGTACCAAAAACTAACCGTCGAATTTATTTGTTGAAATACGTAAACGCCAAAATAAAAGTGTATACTATTGTGACTTCGGGTACATAAATAATATAATAATATAATAGTATAGTGTTCACTGTTCAGTATTATACATAATATAATATTTTATATTATATTATACAGATATAAGCTGGCATATGTTCACCATATAAAGACAAACTAAACTAAAAACGATTAAATATAAAAAAATTCAAGAATAAAATAAGAATAATTAATATACAATTTACTTGAAGCTCGTGTTTTTCCATCGTGTAATCGCATGATTTGAATACATGCTGATTAATATCAAACGAATTACGATCGGACATCCAACAATGCGAATTTCCAAATAGATTTGTTAACACTACTGGTTTTTCTGTAAGCCGTGGATATTGAGGCAGTACTTTATTAATAATCATCTGTTGTAAAAATCGCAATTCGATCTCGGAGTCTAAAATAAAAATCGCAAACACGGTAGAATGACGCCAAGAATTACCCAACCAGCGGATCTCGTTGTTTGTCATTACGTTTCCTAAAACTATTTTTAAAAAAAAATTTTATTTTTTAAATTACAAAATTAGAATGATATCATTTTTTTACAAACCGAACTTATATCAATTAACTATTTAAAAATTAAATTTCATAATGCTTTCATCACAATTATAAAATTAGGTTGTAGTTAAGTGTGTAATCTACCTTTGACAAATGACCGACCGATAAAAATTTTTTGGTAAAATGTGGGACGTACCTAAAAACATACGAATGGACTGTATTTCTATAATTATGTATATTATAGATATAACTATGAAATGTAAAAAAACTGTATGTATACAAAAAAAAAATCCAAAGAATACCTAATCATATTTCTTAACAATCATACAGTTTGACGATTACGATACTATAGCATAAGACTATCGTAGAACTTCGCATATTATATACTAATTATTCTTATAAAAAAAATCAGGGATTCAGGAGTTAAGATTTTTATTTTAAGAAATAAATAAATAAGACATTTTCATAAATTGTATTTTATTAATTAATTTTTTAAGTTAGTTATAATAAATAAAGATTATTATCTAAAATACGATCTCTAAAATGAATTATACATATTAGTGTTTATTCTTATTAAAACTATTTTTAAAATATTAAAAAATGAAAGTGTACATTTTACTAAAAAAGATTGGTAGGTCACACACTTAACCACAGCTTAGTATAGGAAAAAATTACATAATATTTAAATATTCACCGATACATTTTCGTTCATATTAAAATCAAGAGTATAATAAAATATATTAAGTATATGCGATATTACCTCCTAAACAAGCGATCCGATGAGCTAAAGACACTATCCATTTGAACATAAGAGTGATTGGTATGACAAGGAATAATAGTATCACTACCGGAAAGCTTATGGCAAAATTGATGGTTTTCATAAAAGTCACGCAAATCAGCCTCCATATTTTTGAATATCTTTGAAATGATATCCTTATTGGATTTTGTTTTTGTCTGCTACCCCGTTGTAATTGATAGTACATGGGTAGTAAATCAAATTGCCCTGTAATTCGTATGAAAATGTTCAATAATTATATCATTAAATTTTTCAATACGTAGTGACTATTATGACTATAATTAAATTTTTATAAAAAAAAGAAACTGTATATATCTATAGTGTACGATACGATATGGTATGTCAATATTTAATCAGTATATTCATCGAATAAAAACTATTTAAAAAAAATATATATATTTTTTTCTTTTTTTGTACTTGAAAAGTACACTAATACTTTTAAATAGTATTTACTTTATTATTATTTAACATACTGTACTTATAATTGGGTATTTGAGTAGTATTTTAATTTTTTAATACTTTTTAGCTTGAGCTTTGCATTTGATTAATTAATTATTCTAAATACTCTAAATACTAAATTATAGGTATTTCTAATAAAAATATATTTTACAAGACCATTGTATATTATACATAGTACATATTATATATTGTATATATATTTCAAATAAATTAAAAATTAAAAAAATGTTAAAAATATTAGACAACATATTTATAACTCAGAAATATAATAATACATAATATTTTAATATAATTGATTATTCAACGTTATACTTTGAAATAATATTCAGTCCGTTCAAATTTGAGTGCATCCCTGATTTTAATCACAAAAACTGCCGGGAAAATCGAAAAATAACCTCTTTCAAAAATACCAATTTAAACGAATTTTCATCAGATTATTAAAATACGCTATTGTAAAATGTATAATGTATATATTATGCTCAAAATCTAAAATAATAATTATAAAAATTTAACATTTTATAAATTCAAGTGTTAAAATATATGTATTCTGCAGTCTGACAAATCGATACTTCTGAGCAATTTAGTTTCAATACATATATTATATTTTGTTAACCTAACCACAAATATTATTAAATATTATCATTACTATTGTTTATTATCTACATACAAAAACATTTCAAATTTTTTTTTTCAATAAAATGTTTAACTTCTAATAATAAATATAATAGATTCAACAATAATGAAAGCTGTTACTTATAATAAATTGTAATCTATACATTTGGTATGCATTTCTATATATTTGGTACGAGTGTCAAATTGTATAAGTATACCTATTGCAGGTATACATACCTGTATAATGTATATCTACATATACTATTGTATATATATATATATATATACACGAGATATATATCATATGAGAGGCGTGGGTAGGTACTTACGTATATAGTTTATGTTTCAAATAAAAAACTGAGATTTCGAGTGAGGCTTGTGGGTCGTCAGTTATCAGTCCGATATGATCTATCTATATATTTACATAGGTATATGTATATTAGAACCATAGATTTAATCATTCATACATACATAACCGGCGCCGTATTATTAGGTATTTGACAGTCGGAAAATGTACCCGACACGGTTAATGATTGATTACACATGCAGATGCATCATTAGTGTTTTTCCTATCACAGAATTCTTTACTATATTAATATTATCATTTATCATATCATAATCACAGAACATATAATGTTATACGTTGAGTAGCAGCTGTGTCAAGATTCGGGAAAATAGTAATAGCGCTTTTTGCATTAACCGTACATTTTTAATTTTGTCGGGTTCATTTTCTGACTACTAAATGATAGTACGGCGTCGGCTATCTATGTTTTGGTTAATCTATATGGTTAAACTAAATCAGTATATCTATAAGTATATCTGATGGTCCTTATTTTTTTTAATTGGTATTTTACACGGGACTCTCCAAAAATTTGTTCATTATTTCAAAAATATTATATGTTCAAGAATTTGGAAATATATATTAAAATTTTAACTCGTGCCTCAAGAGGGTTGACATTTTTAAAACGATATTATATAATATTGGGGATCGACTGTGGTCAAAATGCGTATTTCGGCGCACGAGTCCCCGGTTCGACTCCCAGTGAGCAAATGAGGTAGCCAAAGAAATTTTTCTCGCCGGTCGCGTCTGGTCTCTCGTACAATCCGGCCATAATAATTACCAAAACCGTCCAATAACCATCTTCGACTAATATGTGAAAATACAAACCTGAGCAAGTTTGGGAAATAAGATGATGTAAAACTGTTAATTATAATTATATGATTATACAAATATTATAATAAAACGAATCTTATAAAAACATTTAACATTAAATATTTATTTAATATTTGTATATTTTTGGAGATACGTAAAAATGTCTTATATACAATTATAATTTAAATATTCAAACAGGTATAATTTTCCGATCGCTATGTTAATATTGTAGGTATGTAAAAACATATTATACTTAGTAGTTTCATAATATTATTATAATTATAGTCGTAGTCTTTGCGTGGAGTATTAGAATTTAGAACATTTCAAGTCTAGTTTATCGAACTTCAAATCTTCAAAATATTGAATTTGAAATTTTATAATTTATAAAAGTCATTAAAAATTATAATATAGGTAGATAATTAAGAAGGTGAATATTATTAAATATAATAAATACATAATACAACAATATATACATTATTTTAGTCAATCTAAGGTTTAATTAAATTTGAATTTTGCGCCATTAAAAATGTTTTAATTAAAAATATAAATTATAAAATATGTATAAAGTAGGTACCTATGTGCGTTATAAATAATAATAATATATGTACATAACATGACTTTTTCAAACACGAAATTTGATAACATGCACCTAAAATAATGGTCAAAACTTTGTTCAGAAAATATAACTTTCATTTATTTTTACACAAAGACTGAAATACATGCGTAAGTATATGTATTTACCCTGTAATATTTTATTTATATATTACACTGTAGTGTGTGTAGTGTGTACGTTTGTGTCTACATTATTTGTTTAGCCTAATAACGTATTTTCACAACACTGTAGTCTAATCAGAAGTTATCCAAGCACGAGTCAAATTTTCAAAAGATAAATGAGTAAATAACATACTTACGAGTATATAGTAGAATGTAAAATTTTTATTAAATATACTTATATCTATATTTTGTTCATTTTAATCTCAGTAACCAAAATAATAGTCATTAATAATAATAATATATGAGCACATGCACACATAAGGGATATTATAGATATAATAAATATATCTTTCAGACATGTCTGATTTTCAAAAAATGTAATATTATTTTATTATAGTACAGTGTAAATAAGTAAATAAGGAAAATCAGGGAAATTAAATGTTTTCAATATTTCCAATTTTTATCCTAAAACATATGTGTATTATAATATTTATACATTATGTTGATATTCGGAAAATTCTAATTTTCAAGAGTCTAAGCCTACATAGACGATATAAATATAGGCTATATAGATTATGAAACAGGTCTATCTTATAATATGCATTGTGTAAAAACTAATTCAGCCTATTTTGTTTTTTTGCCACTTTTTTATTGAAATAATTATATCTTCATAGAAAATTTTAAATTATAATATCAATATGTTTATACAATAAGTCAACTATCCGATATAATCACATCAAATAATGCCTCTTATTAAGGCTTCAACACTGTATATAAAAATATACATATAATTGTCTCATTTTTATTCTCGTACTAGAAAATATACATTTTAGGTATGTAACATTTTTATTTTTATGCACGGAAAGTAGGAACATACATTTTATCTATCTATACCTATTACTTTTTTTTTTTTAATTATAGGATCATGCAAAGACTTACCATTCCTCATCTATATACAGATGTGTGCTCGTTACGAACAGCTTTGACGAATTTTAATTTTACCTGAAAGTTCCACTATATTGGAATTCCATTACGTCGAAAATTAGACTGCATATTTGAGCATAACAATTTTAATACTGCAGTTATTACATTTTTTTCTGTATAGCATACTCAGTTACTCCGGTTACTATCATAATCACTATAAAATGTAACACTATTATATTGACGTCATATCCATTAAAGTGATTTTTATCAGTATAATATATAGATTTACAGGAAGTTATATTGTATAGAAATAATTTGCAAATATCAAGAAACATTGAAATAGCGTTATCTTTGTAATTGAACTATAACATTTTTAGTTTCGTAAATAATATGTTACCTACGTATTATAAACTGTAAAGTATAAACATATTAATAATATTATAAATACATAAATCAGCTTAAAACTACATTACTATAGATACGAGTACAGAAGTACCTACCTATTTAAGTATTACTGTAATATTTATATTTAATCAATATAAACATCACACATATTATAGCTAGCATTGAATTTGGAAAATTTAAGATGCAGTGCAACAATCGGGTATGTCTATTTTAACAAAATGTTCAGTAAAAATAAAACATTTTTCATGGGATTTAACAATTTTCAAACTTTTGCTTAAGGGGCCTCCACGTTGCCGCTTTTTCGCCAAAACCTACTCATTCTAATTGTATCACTCTAATTGCAAACGTATATAAATTTTAAATTGTTCCTTCATTACTTACTCCAGAGAATGCTCCAGTCACATTTTTCATTTTCATATTTTAGATTTTACTGAAAATGTTTTAAATTTTAAACACAATTACCTAATTAACTATAAAATAATTTAAAAAAAAGTACTTTTATCGTTCCTTCGTACCTATATACATGTGAAAAATTCCAATATTTTTAAAAATTAAAATTGATGTATAGGTACGCTTTATTACGACGTTCTGATATTATTAGACAATAAACACGTCTATATGAGTAAAAAGTTCTAAATTTATTTTAAATAAAGTATAAATAGTATACGATAAATTCCATAAATGATTTGTTTAACTTAATACTACACTTATGTACATAATATATATATCAAGATTAGTGAGGACTAAGAGGGCTATAGCTACCACAAAAATCATTCAAGCTCATCCAATAAATATGTTAATTATCTGTTTTTATAGATATGTTTTCTAAATTAAATTACATATTTCAATAAAGCTTTTGAAATTTTGAATATGGGTTCGGCTGTGTTCAAGTGGGTAGTAACGCGTATGTTTTGGTACACTAGATCCTCGGTTCGATTCCCGAGAATAGCTAACTCGGAATATTCGGGTAAAAATCTTTCTGATAGAAAATTAATTCTAGTTAGTACTTTAAAGATTTTTTATTTTTCCAGAAGTTATCTGAAGCCCAAACATATTGACGAGATAAAATCGGCCATTAAGTAGTTAAAAATTTCTTTGAAAAATTGAAGATATTCAAAAAGTTTTAAAAGAAAAACAAACATTATTCAGAAAATGACAACTCTAAATGGGGGGGGGAGGATACTTTATCGTCTACGAAAGATTACTCATAATAATTTCAAAAAGAAAATCATATTATTATTGGTCAAAGTCAAAATAATATTTTATAGCAATAATGTATTTTGTAATATGCACATAATTATTTATTTATTTATTTTAATGAGATAATATTAAGGTTTTTTTTTTATATTTTCATAAACAAATATTTTAAAAAAACATTACGCAAAGTATTGTGTGTGCGGTTTTAACTTACGGAACCCATGTGATTATTGTATAATATATTTGAAATATTTCATGATCTTTTTCAAATCAGTGACATTTTTTTAATATTTCAGTTTTTTTTTCATGTAAAAAATTCTTTAAATAAATTATTTATTTCACTGATTTAAGCATTTTTTTTCTCATTTAATTAGATATTTTTAATTTGTACTATGCAATTTATCATTAAATCATAGATCCTTTAAAATATTGATGAAATTTCTTGTTATGATATTTTTTCTATTTCATCTGTAAAAATATAAAATAAATAATAAATGCTTATACTTTATTAAGATCATGGTTTTCTTTCTCACAACAATCAATACCTATATTATAAAACAACATAAAAAAACAAAATACATATAAAATAATAAATACAGATTATAAATGATTAAAGAAAGACAGTCTTTATTTTATCTGAACACATTTAAAATAATATGTTTTTTCGATGGGTGGAATTTTTCATCGTATTGTTTTATTTTATTTTTTGTCTGTTCTATATTCCTAAATACTTTATGAACATTCTCAGTTTTTGCTCATTATGAATATTAAGGAAATATTAACATTCAAAATAATAATAATTACACCACAGCCTATACTTCATTGATACTGAATATATTAATCTAGATCTAGATTTAGATCTCTAGCCATGATATTAATATTTAGTATAGAATTTACTATCACCAATTCACCATTAAGTGATAGGTAATCATTGCACATTGATAACTGATAATTATTATATTCTAAATTGGCAAGATGTTTAGTTATTAGGCAGTGTATCCAAATAAATAAAAAAATGTTCAATATTTCACGATTTAGTGAAATATTTCAGACTTCAAACACTATATTATATAGGTATCAGTGATGAGCAACTCAAAATAACTAGAGGGCCAATTTTTTAAACTTAAAATTATTGCGGGCCAGATATATTTTATGCCTATGATAAGAACTAATACTAATATATAAGTTTAATATAAAATATTATGTTTATTATTGATAATTTTTCCAAGATAGAATTTACCCATCTATCTTTTTTCTATATTTTAAGTAAATTGTAGTAAATTTTTCGATGATAAAAATGTCGAAAGACAGTCCGGGCCAGATAAAAAGGAACAGCGTCGGATCCCTGTTGCCTGTTACTATTACAATCATAGTAGTAAAATCAATGGCTAAATATTATACAAGTATCCCATTTTTTAAATAATAAAATTTATCTTGATTATACTTTGAGTAAGCTAGGCGATATAACTGGTTCTAAATAACTTGACGTTATCCACGACCACAATTCACAAAAATAATAAATTTTAATTTTAAGAAAATTAAGTTGTTCATTGCTACAATGAAATCACTTGGCAATGAAAAAAGTTGAAAAAAATCAACATTTTAGTCACCAATTCACCGTATATCTATAAACTACACAGATTTCTATACTATATAGAAATCTGTGCTAAACTATGGCTTGTCTGTTTATTATAAAATCAATGCGGTAGTAGCATTGATATATTATATTAATGGTAGTCAATAATTTTTTACTCCTGACTCTTTCCACAAAATCAACATATAATAATAAATTATCATCATTTCAGTATTTTACACAAATTAATTAAGAATACTGAATATAAATACTAAATATGTTGCAATTTAATTCATTTACAATTTTAAAACTTAAATGATTTTAATCCAAATACACTATTTAGCATAAAAAAAATAGGCAAATATAAATAGAATCAATGATTATTATATTAATAATAATAATATTATACCAATATTTGTATAATATAAGTAATTGTAATATTTTAAATAATATACCTATAGGCTATAAGTGACAAACAGACAAATTGTTAAAATTTTGAAAATACTACGTCAAATTAGTTTTAAATATTATAAATTTCGTGTAATATAATCAAATCTATAATAAATTTAAATTTTCTTTGCAGTCACATATGACACAGGTATAGAATTGATCGTTTCATATTTATTATAATAAATATTACAATAATGCTATTATACTGTACAGAAGCCCTTCGTAATGAAACGTTGATATATTGTCACTATCGTCGTTGTCATAACTTTGAAGTTTGAATAATAACGTATATATAGATAATGTCACACTGATATAAAAAAAAAATAAGAATATTTTATAATGCCAAAGGTTAACTCTTTAAATCTAGATATATATTATATATTAAAATCCAGTACAATTTTAAGTTATACGAAATGTCAAAAAATTAACATTTAAATTATTAATGGTCCGCAACACTTGTGATTTTTAAAGGGTTCTGTATAGGCAATTTTTAAGAAATATTAGGAAAAATAAAAATTTAACAATTTAGAAATATTTAAGTACATTTTACAATTAATTAAAAAATATTCCCGTACCCGTTTCACTTTTTATTGTTGTGTAATCATGAAATTTCCTCCTAAAAGTCCAATAAGCATGATAAAATTGTGAAACTTTGGAAAATCGGATTTAAAATCTGTAAATACATTCGAATGTGTCGGTCTGTTTTCTAAGGATCGATTGAGATCTTTTTCTTTATTATTACAGATTGAAATATAATCAATGTTTAAAAATTACGATTTTTAATGATAAATAACACGGCTAAAAATAAAAATAAACGCCTCGATTGATCCTTATAGAAAACAAGCTTAAGAATTCAAAACAGTTTTCAGAATTGAAATCCGACTTTTCGAAGTCCCATAGTTTTATCACGCTTTTAGGTCAATTTTACGTTGATGTTGCGGCCTTTTAATAACCATCAACTAATCATTATAGATTATTATTATATTAGGTACTTATGTTATATTATCTATTATAATATAGTTTTAATTAAACCATTAGGTAATGAAATTAGAAAATTATGACGTTTGTACGACGAATTTTATTATTTTTTAGAAAGTTGTTTTAAAAATGTATACAGTTTATAAAGTTTAGATTTAACATACCGATATGAATTATGAAATAAATTTTAACAAGCTGAAAAAATAATAATAATAATGTTATTGTACAATTTATTTATTTAATTTACCTGTAAAAAAACCTATTACCTAGATATCGATCATTTATTGCATGACATGTTTGTCAATCACATAGGTAATATAAGAACACACATATCAAATGTATATTTACATTACATATAAAATATGTTCATTGCGTTAATACATACCTATATTATTTCTTATTATTCATAATTCACATTTTACATAGGTATACGTATATACGATATAGGCATTTATGTAATTATTATAGGTATTATAAACACAATCTTTGAAAAATTTGAGGCTTTGAAAAAATGCTAACTCTCTGACAGTGTATATTTACAAAATAGGTTTACAAATATTTCAACTATTTCCGGCATTTTTTTCTCCTATAGCTGTTATTTTATTTAGAATAATATAATAAACATTATCAAAAAACAGAATATTATTATAACTATAATGATCATCATTATTTATTATTTTAAATTCTGAGAAAATGTAATGATTTTACAGTAACTATTATTCATTTTTTTATGCACCAGCCCCTGATCTTTTTTTTGAATAAAACAAACATTTTAAAACTTTCATGTTATATTTTCACTACCCACCTACTATTATTTCGTCGGATTTTATTGTTTTGTAGAAAATGAAAAATAAAAGATAAAATATATTATATCATATAATATACAACAGACCATAATATTAAAAATAATAACTGAGCAGATACCTATTAATATAGATGTATATTATAGTAAATAATTTCAGAAATAGGTAGCGAACCTTTTTTGGTTCAAATGTTAACACTTTTCAATTCCAAAAAATTATTTTTGAAAAGTATAAAATATAGGTAGAAGGTATAAGTAAATAAAACAACAACATATACCACTTATACCACTTATAATTTAACAGCTCTATCATTTATAACTAATTATTAATATATTAATTAATAATTAATATATTATTAAATGATATATTAATAATTATTAAAATACACGCAATATACAAATAAAGCGTACTATAAAATTATAAGTTTATAACGATTAAATATTGCAGTTGAAAATGTATATTTTGTGCGGACGATTACGACGGGTGAAACTGCGTGACCTATATAATCTATATGCTACACAAGGGGTGGTTTTTTTGTGGAACAAAACGTTCAAGGCAACCGGGTCAGTCGATCATTCTTCGGAGCTATATATATATACATTATACAGTATAGCATATAAGTATTTTATATTTTAATATACATATATATTATATTAATTATAAAAACATTTGTTTTCTTTTACTTGCCTGGATTGCCAAATACCTTGGATTATTGAATTATATACATTTCCACCTCCTCCACATACTTTTACTGACAAACTACAGTTTACCAACCCAAAATGATTTTAAACCGATAATCAGTTATCATGAAAAGTAAGAACAGTTTTAAGTTACCCTAAAAATTAGGAAATAATTTTAAACCGGTAATTGGAACCTCTTATTTTTAAAATCCTGAAAGAACCGTTTGTCAATATACATGTAATTAAGAAACCGCTTAATATCGGTTAGGTTACGTTACGTTACCGGTTCTCAACATTTTTCGACTCCTAACGTTTTAAGCTATGATTTAAAATTTAAACCACCATCTCCTCTCTAAATTAAAATAAACAAACTAAATTTATTTAGATGAAATTTATTTTCACATACAATAGTATTCAGTAAGTAGGTTATTAATCACGTGTACCTATAGTAGGTAGGTATATATATTGAATTGGGTAACAGTTCTACATCCTCCTACTTCTCAAACTCTTAACATACCTACTCAGGTTTGCACCTTCACATATTAGGGAAGTCAAAGATGGTTCTTAATAGCTACGATAAGAATATCTATCAAATTATTGGTCGGTTTGGTAATTATAACCGGATTGCATCATAAACCAGACTCCACCAGCGAGAAAAATCTCGTTGGTTACCTCATTTGTTACCTGGGAGTCGAACCGCGGGATCTTGTGCGCCGAAATACTTATATTGACAATTTATCCACAGTCGACCCCCCCCCCTAGTAGGTATATATTGTAGGTATACTAAATTCGTATTTTATATTGTACATAGAATTTTAGGTCAAAATATTCAAAAGTTAAGTTTTTAATATGGTATTATTCACTTATACTTAGTAGTTGATATAACACTACCTCATATGGTGTGACCTAAATAATACTAATTATAACTGAACTTTAGAAAATCAGGCATTTCCTAAACCATTCAAAATTATACACTATAATAATATATACACAATTTAGATATATATATATACATAATATAGACCAGTGGAATTATATACCTTATATAATATTTAAAAATGTTTATAAAAAGGATCTATTATTGTTAAATTATAGTGTATAGGTATATATTTTTTGGAATTTGGAGAAGACACACGCCCTCCTTGGATTTTATTTTTAATGTTGTAATACTGATGTATATATTAAATTAAAACTGAACATTATTATAAAAAAATGCACTTAACTTTTTTTTTTTTTTTTGGGGGGGGGGGTGAGAGAAGGCTTTATTTTGAAGTAAGTACATTATAATTTGTAAATTGCCCCATCCTTGATTGAGCTTCAGATACGCCACTGTAAGTAGGACAAAATACATTAGGTACATAGGCGGAAATCCATTGAAAATGTTTTGGAAAGGGTGGTTGATCATTTTTACGATAAACTATTTTATTTAAAATTAATTAACCATCAATTTCTTTATAATATAATTACATATATACATTATAATGTTTGTATAATATTTTGATTTTTTGATATATTCTTAAGGATAAATTAACGAAATATTACGTAAAATCGGTCAAATCTGAATGATTTCGTCAAAATCGATTATCAATGGGGTGATTTCTTCGTAATTCTGAAAATAATAATTCTAGAATCTTGAAATTTACACTGAACATGTAATTCAGTACTACCTATATTTATGTCTAAAGATTTTTCCAATTTTGGAGTGTTTATAACAATATTATAGATTTTGAGAGTTGTAGGTCATGAAACGGATAGTTTTAGGTGTAAACCCTAAAAATGTATTATCTACGCCTAACTGTAATATTAAAAATATTCTGAAAATCGTTAGTCACATTTGTTCTTATAACCATATTTAATATTTTTCGACAACGCCTATTTTATTATTTCAATGTAAAATTTCCTCGTAGGTAGTTCCAGTTCCTAAAAATGAATTTAAATTAATGGCGTGAGGCCAGTAAATTAGCGAAACTACTAGATCAATCAAATACTACTATAAATCGATATATTATTATATTTTAATTATAAAAAATCAGATAAAATATAAATTATTATTATTATATCACATAACTAAAACTTACAATCTACACATTAAAAACATTAATAAACATTGGAAAAAAAGTGTATATAAAAGTATAATTTTCAAAACGTTATATTGACATACAAAATGTAGGGAGATTACAGTATTCCTATGTAGTTGTATATATTATATACACGTAAATGCATGCAATTTATTCGTATGCCTACCGCATATGATGCTGAAAACGTGTTTTTTTTTTTTCTTACTTTTCGTGTACCTATTTTATTATTTTTATTGTTGAAAAATGTTTGTGATAAAGATTTCAGTCGTCCCGGAGCAGTTTTTATACCTATATATTATGCTGTATAGTTTATAGTATATATACCGACTCTACTACAGTATACCTATACACAGTATACACGCTCCCGATAGCGTGTAATACAGTAATTTTCGATAGTCAAATAGGTAAGTAGTAGGTACATAATATTATTGTGTCGCAAATTGTAACGTATACACTCAAGTTTTTTGTTATCGATTTAAATGAACGTTATCTAGGTATGTGGCCTACAACGCAAACGAAAATTTCGTGCACAACCCGAAAACAAATTGTAAAATATATGGTTTAATATTAATTGTAAATAAGTACTTTATTACTATATTACTATATAATAAACGCACAAACCCGTGTACGTGAACATTTTAGTTTTACGCGATATAATATAATTGTATAAAAATACCAAAGACATTTAATATTTTTAATTTTCAAGTACGATGTGAAATCAGTTTAATGAGTGCACCAAGGGTTATAAATTATAGTATTATGTATATTTACTATTTACATATTCACGAGAAACGTCTAATTAATATTATATAATATATCTGTTCAAGTACGGTTAAAAGACTCTTACAATACTTATAAATTACGTCACGTAAAAACGTTTCCAAGCGTCAACATTGATTTTAAAATAAATGATTTAAATTTCAAAATTTATTTATCACACGACTCGTGTATTATAGATAGAAGTATAGGTTTACCCGTGAGAGGCAGTGCTGAAACGAGATCAATATTACTGGGCCAGACTGCTGTATAGACATGACCCACAAAGGCAGTCTATTGCAGAGTTAATTACATAGCTTTTCTTAATAGATTTGAAACGTTTTCCGTTTGATTTCGATTTCGGGGAAAAAAAACGTGCATTACTATTATTTTTAAATATATATATTATTTCGGTTTTAAAAATATCACTGAATATGCGGTTTAACGTAATTTAAACAATGTTAAACTACATATTATAAATAATATACACTTTTCAATTCGAGTAGTTTATAGGTACTAGGTGTACAACAAAGTTGCACATACTATATAAGTATAATGGAAACATAACCGTGTAATTTGTGTTCTACTGTGTACATATTACACACAAAACATATTTAAATATGTAAACGATAGTACAGATATAGGTAGGTACTATTCATTAAATAGCTAAATTCTGCGGCGTGAAAAATATAATGTACTTTTTAAAAATGAGAATTTTTTTTTTCCAATTAGGTAGGTATAGGCTATATGTTTTTATAGCGTAAACATATAGGTACCTTAGCCGCACGCAAGATATAGGTATTGGATGAAATAACATGTAATTATTTATTGCAATTTATATAGATGCTTATACTTTATAATATAATATACTAGGTACCTACATTATAATATTATAATACATTAAATGTACGCATCGGCCATTTAGTAGGTAGCATATTATAAAGAATGAATATGCAAGGCACCGATTGAATTTCGATTCTAAAATTATCCAACTACATAATAGCAGCGTCTGTATAAGCCGAGGTTCTGACCTTTTGTAAATTAAACGAAACGCACATGCAATATAGAATTCGGGGCACACACGTGTACACGACGTCTAATGTATATAATAAATCGTGTGTATTCGAATCGTCACATCCGATCAACGTCAATATTCTTCCGCATATTCGTATATAAAGCCAAGTTATACGCCAAGTTTTGTTTAGTTATTAGTTATCTCGAAACCCGATATATATATATATATATATATATATATATGGATAATATTATATAAATATATTATTATCACGAAAATTTATCGAAAACAAGGTAGGTACCTATAGATTATTATTGAAACACGAATTTTTGTTCTCAGTAATTCTTATTTTAAATAATTAATATTGCATTCTAGTTATTCTACGATTTATAGTGGTGTATGTCATAAACGAAAAATAAGAACGTAAATAATGATACTTACCCGACTACCTGAGCATATAGATGTGGTGGCGCGAACGCGGTACGGTTAAACTTTCGCGGTAGCCGACAACCGAACGTGTACTGCCCTCGCGACTGGTCTGAACTTTAATTGCCTACTCGACGCGCTAGCACACACAGCGTGTACCGAACGCGGCAAAAAAAATAAACAATGAAAATTCCACTCCGGTCCGGCCAGTACGATAAATATGTAACCACGGTATGCTCATGCATCACTCGAATATTATATATTATTACGCTGTACCGCTTCTTTTTTTAAAACTCTGTTCCGTTTTCCGTTCTCTCGTACAAGTATATTTACGTATTGGTACACGTACCTCCTACATATATATTTATATATTCATTTTCAAAATAAAGTTTTAAGAGAGTATATCCAATATATGATATTGTCTACGTATATTGTAATACAATAATTATAATATAAATTATAGATAGGTAGGTACTTTCGAAATTTTTATAATACATATGAGAGAGTACCTACTCAATTTGCAGTCGTTAATAATATAATAAACTGTTAATATATAATTAATTGCCTAGATTCAATTTAAAATAAACGATATTTGTAGGGATTTAATTTTCAATGTGGATATTCATCATATCAGATATATATTGGTAGGTCCTACTAAAAAATCTAAATAAAAAAAAAATGCAGTCATTAGGAGGAAACGCAACGTTCGTCAGCAGTCAGATAGGTATAGGATACTGGCGGTGGATACACAGAGTAGATATAGTTTATAGGTATAGTAAACACAGCTAATTGCAAATTTTTTATCTCTATTGTATAAATAGTTTTATTTTAAAAAAATAACTTGAAAAATTAAATAAAATTATAGCAAATAATAAAAATAAAATGCACAATTAAAAATTCAGTCAGTAGCTATAGTGGAAGCACTTTGCTCGTCCAGTAGGCTAGTGGTGATGGTAAGTAGATCGATATATTGAATTTAAAAGTAATGATAAATTATTTCTTTCGATAAAACGATCTTGAGAAGAACTCAATGTAATAATACACGATGTGACATAATTATTGTCGAAAAATGTATGATAGGTAGATAGTATATATATATATATAATAAAAAAATAAATATAAAATACACTTATTTTGGAAACATTGCTATAGTTAAAATCATTGAATATTCACAAGTAGATAAGGCTTGAATATGTAAAATAAAAATAAAAATCTAGTAAATTTATTATTTCATTAATTTTTCCGTAGGTATATTGATTTTGTTTATCCATAATTTTTTTTTTCAACTCAACTTGAATGTTCTATACGTATATACTTATACTGCACTTTTATTAAATGTTTACAAATTACATCTGGTATATAAGTAAAATTATTTTTAAACAATGCTTATAGAAATTGGTAAATATTAAAAAATATAAATATTTTTTAATTCGTTACAGTTATATTCAGCCTCGTGATTATAGAATGGTACAAATAAGATTTTATGAATAGTGCCTAGGTAGGTATATAAATACATATAATGGATAACAATAGGCTATGCATTAAGAAGACGGCGACACACCCGATTTTCAAGGGGTTTTGTATAGGCAATTTTTATTATATATATTTTTAAAGTAATTTTATTCAAAAATAGTATTGTCAATACCATTTTTAATTATCGTGTAATCATGATATTTGTTTAAAAAACACGTTTACACATTTTTAATTTTCATCAATTTGAGAATATTGTAGAAAGATGAAATACAAAAAAGCCGGAAAGCACTTCGTACACCGAGTAGAATAATCATGACGGATATATTGAATTTGAAAGCAATGATAAATCATATCTTTCCAAAAAAAAAAACAATTCTGGGCGAAGCTTCGGTAGATATACTTAATAATTACTGCAGATTATACTAATAATATAGGTACCTATATATATATATGATAATATAATATAATATAATGAACAAAAAAGTTGAAATCGTGACATCACAGTCAGCTCCCATTAGACTACGTAGACACCACTGTTCTAATATAAAAAAAAATATACCTTCTTTTAAACAAATTGATAAAATCGTTAAATTTAAATTTGATAACTATAAATCAAGTCCGACCGCCAAATTCTGACTTCATCATTATTATTTTGATCAAAAAATAGGTACATATTATGTAAAAAAAATAAAATAAAATCTAATTGTTTTGTAAAGTAGAAAAGTTATACCTATTATGAATTAATTAAATGAGTAATGACTCAAAATTGAAAATTACTATTAGTAGCCCAAAAATGGCCTTGTAATGTACGTGGATACGTTTTTTGTGAAATTTTCAAGTTTATAGGTCTATTATTTCCCCGAAATTCGAACACATTTCATACCAAAATAATACATATTATCGAAAAAAATTAAATAACTATTAAAAACTATTGTACCAACCGGTTTAAAATTTTTTTGTGTATATATAGCTAGAATGAGGTAATTTTAATATTGTATTAAATTTTCAGGTCTTAAAAACTAAAATTAAGCCTATTATGAATTAAATGTCTCAAATTTGTACATTGCTATAAATAGCCTAAAAATGTTAGAAAACTTTTTATATTAATATTTTACGTATACATCTATATAGAAATAATCAAATATTGGAGACAATATACAAAACTTCGTTAAAAAGTCAATTGATAGATAGCGCTGGATACAATTTGCGAAACTTTCGGCCCATGCTATTACTCCCCCCCCCCCTCGTCAGTCAAAGTTCGTGACTGCATAGATAAACTGATTTGACTGTCCGTAAAAACCGTGATTGCCACTTGCCAGTCAAGTTGCAGTCGTGTCGCAAAATGAGTATCATATGTTTTCTTTTCTATGTACGTATATTTTTTTTTACTTTACCATGTAATTTTTATCCTATTATGGAAAGTGTACAGTGTACACCTACAGATTAGATTAAACAAATTGACGATGAAGATGTCTACATCAAAAAAACCACCGATACTAATAGCATACCATTGTACATCGGTTTGGGTCACATGTCTACGTTTGATCATTGCTTAAATGAATGGAAAACTTTTAAACAAATGAACTCAAAATGAAAGCAATTTTAATAACCACGTCAAACCTTAACTTTACTTACAAGTCGTGTTTCAATGAACTTTGAAGAAAAGTCTTATAAAAAACTTTTATTACTAATAATTATATTATTAAACAACAATCATTTCACACCAATAAAATAATATTTTTCTGCTGGAGGTGAATTTTACAAAGCTGTAAAAACCCCAAAGGTGTCCATGGGTGCATTGGCTATCCCTTGCGGTTTTGGAAGCGAGTTAAACATATTATCATGAGAGATATATTATATTGGGTCTAGACGTCTAGACAAGTATCTCAAGGTTCCTCTTCCTTCCAAACCTCTTTGGGTTCGGTCTGTGAACCTGTTAATTTTTACTATCTACTCCTAAAATGTTTTACTGGAAAAGGATATTTTATTATTATTTATTATATTATACACTATACAAGACTAAATAAAAATTATTACACTAATAAAAACATTTAAAATGAGGGGTCACTCAATCTTAAATACGGTAAAAATAATTCACTGGGTAAAAAATAAACATTGGTAAAATTTACATTTACCCAGTAAATTAACCATATACAACTCTTAATAATAAGTTTACCATATATAAAATTATATTTGATATGTGTAGTGTGTACTTGAAATATATTATGATATTGTATTATATTCCATGAACATGTATATTTTTTTATTAACGATACATTTTATTGTGTATGAAATAATACAATACAAGCCATAATATTTGTCTAAAATCTAAAAAACTTATTTTATTAATTTTAAATATTATCAAGAACTCAATCTATTTGAATTAGTTGAACTTGATAAACAAAATATTTGTTTTTAAAGAAATCATTTAAATTAAATCATAGGACGCTATACCCGCATTTGCTGTCTGTCTACCCAAATGAAAATATGGGAAATTTACATTCGGCATTCTTATGACAACTTTGACATTTCTAATATTAGAGTAGATTTATCTATGCTGTAAAAACATTTTTTTTTTTTTAAATTTGAATTGTAAAGAGAAATATATCTATTTTAATTATTGGAATTTAAAAAGTTATTTTTTTACAAAATTAAAGTTTCTAAGAAAAGAAGACACTTTACGGTATATATAATAATCTCATCTATAAATTTACTTTCAATATTAAATTAATGAAGTTTTAATAATAATACTGAATGTATATTTCCTATACCGTCAGTTAGACAGAGAAATAAAATGTGGTTGTAGTATCCTCTTAAAATCCTTGTTTTTAAAACTCACAAGTTTCAAAAAAATAAAATTAAAATACATTATTATTTCCTATTGTAAATTTCAAAAACAATTATGTTGTTAATTTTAATAAAGGAAGAACTTCACAAATAGGATAAAATCATGTGTATAAACCATAAATTTATTCAAGATTCCTAAATAAAATATTTTAATTTACATTTTAAAGCAATAAAAAAAAGTTTAATTCAATGTACACTGTATTTTATTGCAATAAATTTAAAACAAGTTTATTACACTATTTTGAACATTATACTATGAAAGGTATCATTATAAAAGAAATAAATATTACAAAATTGATGGTTCTCAATTATTTTATCTATATTTTATCTAAGAAATAAATATATTTAAATAGTAAATACAGTGATCACAAGATAAGTTTATAGAAAAAAGTCAAACTTAACAAATTTATTTATAAAGGCGTGTGTTCATGTAACATTTTCTATTTTCAAATTTAGCCATAAACAAAAAAATTTAAAAATTAATTAAGAAAACAATTGAGGAATGTGAGCAAAATAATAAAAAAATAATAATATTGTTCGTGTATCTAATAACTGGCAAAAATACCCCTACATTCCATAAAAAAAAAAAAAACAATAGCCTACTGAAATTCCCTTAAACAAATACTTGCTACAACAAAATTTATCTATAGATGAAAAAAAAAGGACAAAAAGTAAACAATAATTAATATTATTTACCAACATTCTCACCTAACTTTCAAGACTAAACACACTTTTCTAGGGTAAGAACAAAATTATATAAAACATTAACTTAATTTTAATAGTTAAATTGGGCAGACAAAAGCAACTTTGTCTTCTTATAATAGTGGCAGTACTGAGTGTATAACAATAAATACAGATGGTAAGAATAATTATTTGTATTTTATCTGTTTACCTGAGAAAATTATTTTTCGTTATTCTATAACCGGTTCTTTAAAATATTAATTTACATTTACACAAATACCAATAAAAA
The DNA here is from genome assembly GCA_025469235.1 of Pemphigus obesinymphae. Lineage (NCBI taxonomy): Eukaryota > Metazoa > Arthropoda > Insecta > Hemiptera > Aphididae > Pemphigus > Pemphigus obesinymphae. Next base: position 140,355 of record JAIPRL010000114.1, read on the forward strand.
AAAAAAAAAAACAATAATAATAATAACGAAAAACAAACTTTTTCAATCTTCTTGAAAAAAAAAAAACAATTTTAAACCACAATTTTTTCATGCTCTATAACAATTATTATTTTTACTTTTCAAAGTTCATTCATAATAATAATTTATTCCACTATGACATTTTAACGCAATACATTGAATATTTTACATTAGTCCATGGCAATTGGAAATTACAATCAGCTATAAATTATAATTACTTAGTAACATTGAGAAGGCAGAATAATTAGATTGAATAATACAATTTTATACACAAATTTTCTAATTAATAGTGATGTAGATATTTTAGCATAACACATTTCTCTTACAGCCTATAGGTTAACCAAATAATACAATAAATGATACTTTTCAATTAATTCAATAATATTTTAATTTTAATCAACATATTACACATACACACACACAAACACACCTTTCGAAATGCATTACTATTATGTTTTTTATTCATAAAAACTCAACTCAATTGGGAAAATTCATAAATTAAAGAAAGCCCATTCAGAATCTAAAATTAAATACAGTACTTAGCTAGGTATTGATTTCCAGAATGATTCTTCAGTCTTATCTGCATTCATTTTATCTGATCATAAGGAAAATGTTTTTATTTCTGCCACTAAAAATGTGTATATACATATACTTTTTATAACAGAATAATATAAATATTATTTTATTCCAAATCATTATTTTGTTTTAGAATATTAAATATTTGATATTTTAAATTACCTAACTATGTAATTGCTTGAAGTTTTAAACCTCATCCTTTCCTCCACTATTATCTGGACATTTGGACATCCTATGGCTGCTATCATTAACCTATCTATTTACACAAATTCATAACTTCCTCGAAAAGTACTTTTTTCCGACTAATATTTATGTTGAATTCTTTTAACATGCTTTACTAATTCATTTCTTTCCTTCTCTCAACATGTTCAATTTATCTTAGCCTCTTACCCACTATATTTAACTCCCCATATGTTCTTAAACATAATACAACCAAATATGATTAAATTAGGTATTTTATATATCAAATAGAAAATTAATATTACTTTTAAATAACAATGAAAAATTGATTATTTTTTATTTATAAAAAAAGGAAACCAAAATTACAGTTAGATATCAGTTCGATCTGGTTTATAATTGGTAACTAAAGATACATTAGATATATTTTGAAAGTATTTTAAATTCTTCATCAGTTTAAATATTGTTAGAAAAAATATCCCTGAATACAATTCTCCTAAAGTGTTATACTTTAGATGCAAAAAATAGTACATACTTAAGTTGTAACACTATACTTTTATCTAAATATTTATATTTATTTAAATCAAATAAAAAGAACAACACAGTAAAAATTATACATACAAAAATTACATAACTTTTTGTTTATCACTGAGATAAATCTCTTACGGTGAATTTTTTAATTAAATTGAAGTATTATTTACATTACAACACAAACTATAAACAAATTATATAATTACCCATCTAGTGAAGAAAATGAATTCTCAGGCTGAGAGTGGTTCTGAGGATTATATTTAACAATAGGTTGGTCTGAGAACACAAGATCAGCAAATCCATCTTGAAGTGCTTCTAACATTGTATCAGATGGTTGGTTGATCTGTTGTTTTGAACGTACAGGTATTGTATGGACACCTGGCCTTATAGTCGTATAATTATCTGTTTCATCAACTCCTTCATCGGCTGTAGGTATGAGCTGGTCTTGAACTGAAATTGAACTACGCTTTTTGTTTTTTTTCCAATTTAGTCCTCCAATCATCTTCATTAGTGGAGATGCTGCTTCCCAAACATTTGCATAATTTTTTTTACTTGATTCTTCATACACTACATTTGTTGTGCTATAAAATATAATATAAATGTTAATAAAATAATATCTACTCATATCAACAATGATGAAAAATAGTACAAAGTTAGATGTAGGTGCATACAGTTATAGCCAGAACATAATTAGTTTGTACATTTAAAGTAATTAGGGACTGACCATATCAGCGTTAGCCAATCTTACTAAAAACTAATATTTTCAATGCCAAACAAATGGTTTTTGTATACTATTTGTATTATGAATTAAAAAGATTTAATAAATTATTATTTCAACAAATTATTATTGTATTAATTATATTATTTTCATATTTATTGTTTAAAATCAGTGCATTTTATTATTAGATACAATAATATGCTTAACTATTAACTAATAATAATTTAAACTAGTGAACTAATAAAATTAAACAACATAAAAAAATTTTAAATGATTTAAAAATAATTTGTTCAAAAATACTTATTATGGAGCCACCAACTCAACTAAATCTTAATTTATGATGAAGAAGCATTATCAGAAGCATGATTGAAGAGGGTGCAGCAAAGTGTACATTAAAAAAAAAACTACAATACCAAGTAGACTTAAAATTAGCCTGTGTACATTTTGGCACAAACAATTACAAACAATTATTAAAACCTGAAATGTTGCCCCTCTAATTTGCTTCATTAAGACAAATCCTTCCACAAAAATTGATCATTTAAAATTTTAAAACATTTACACCATTTATTCATGTTAAGACTATTTTTACACAAATTTATCTATCAAGCTTTTTACTTTGAAAAAATATAACTTTTTTATAAAAAATTAGAAAATGAAGAAAATCTTACGTATCTTGTAATTCTTGTATTCAACTTCAGTCATATATTACGTTTACATGCAGTTGTTAATGCACATTAACTTAATTCGGGAGTTGGGTGCATATAAACGCGGTTGTTAATGCTCATTTATTATTTAATTTGATTCATCAAATCGAATTAACTCTTACTCCCGGATAAAGAAATACATGTAAACGCTTAAATTAAGTTAATGACTAGCAGTGATTAGGTTATCAGTTATTACTTATCAGATATCATAGTTATTCTAATTTTCTGTACATATTGCGTTTACTATTTGAAATATTTTTATTATTTAGAAGCATGTAAACTCAAACCCCAATGCGCATTAAGTTAACGACTGCATGTAAATGTAGGAATAGTAAAGAATGTGGAAAATAATAGTAAATAAATCTTCTTTTTCCCTAACTATTTAGGGTGAGTCATTCTAGTCCTCCACATCCACTTAATTCGATCTCCTCCATCCTCTTCACTTATACCTGCCTACCTTATACACTCTATACATTCCCTGCCTTTTTTTTTTTTTGGTCTTTCTTTTCCCCACACCTTATCGGTTTCATATCTGCTTAAAAGTTCCTAGTATTCTGTAAAATGAATCCTAAGTACTTACTTGAACTTCTTTTTCCCTTTCTCCAAAACCATACTCTATTATTCTATTTTATTCCTAATCTTTAATCCTTTACTCTCAAGAGCTTCACTTCACTCTTCAAGTCTACCATTAATTTCCTCAGGACTCTCCCTAATAACACTATATTATCTACAAACAGCATACATTACTCAAAGCCGATCCTTAGTGTACTTCTACTCAAGCACTAAAATCTTCAGTTCTTACACAGAAGCTCATCACTCTATATAATAATTTATAAAACTTTTTAAAATATAGTATAATTTATACATATTCTCAATTACATTAATTTAATTTAATTATTAATTCAGATATACTTTTGATAATCCTTTTTTACACTAATAAATAAATAGGTGGTAATAACAAAATATATTTTTCATTACAAATATTTTCATTGTATATTATATTTAATACTCCTCTTTCATGATATTAAATAAAAACTATATATAATATAGTTAATAAAATTAATTTATTAAACCGATTCATTTTAATTTTCTTCAAATATATTTTAAAACAAAATTGTGCTGATGGGTATAACCTAGCGATTCATCTTGTCGAACGTTAGGTGTCGGAAAACTTGGGCATACAAGAATACAAGTTTGAAGCCTCGCATCTACCTCCTCTGCGAGTTTCGCCGGTCTAGAAATATATACAACTGAATGCGGACGACGAGGCTTGCATATATATTACAAGCATATTTTCGAACCCCTGAAATTTTAAAAATATAACGGTCGAAAGTGGACAAGATGAACCACACGAGTTAGAAATGTTTACAAAAGAATTAAAAGTACAAATAAGTTTAGTACAATAAATTTTTTTAACATTAGCCAACCAGTAACAGAGTAATAGAGTATCTCATTGTGATTGGCAGTACCAAAATGAGCTAATGTATTAAATTTATTTATATTATATGTTTATTAATAAGTAATAATTTAGTTAATATTAAATACTATTGATTTTTAACATACTTTTCACAACAGCATCCTTGACCTGGTTTCATTGCTATGTAACTATCAACAAGTTCAACGCCAGGTATCTCAGATACTCGTTCTAACGTAGGTGACAAATATGTATGAGATGATGCTGGAGGTGATCTGGAAATACCATGTACAGCTCCAGATAGTGTCCTTTTAATATCTACAGAAGTCACAATAGATTTTGGAGGGGAACGACCAGTCGTTCTTTGAGTACATGGTACATCAGGAGAAGAACAAAGTTTAGGAGACGATCTAGGTGACAAATCTGCTGGTGTTTGAACAGATAGAGTGCGACAAGTAGCAGAATAATGTCGTCGAGACTTTGAGTTACAACTGAAATCTATTTCCATGCGATCACCACTATCACTATGTTCAGACATACTAGTTGAACCAGACTGATAACCATTACGTGTTAATCCAGTAGGGGGTAATCGACCACGACTACCAACTGAAAATGCACGTGTTCTCACTCGATCAGCATTAATTCTAAAAATAAAAATTAATTTTAATCATAAATATTCTTTTTAGGATTATTAACACATACTTATCAATTTTTTCTCTTAAGCCATCTGGTCTAGAACCAACAGAATAAGCTCTAGTAGGTCTTTCAATAGGCCCTTCATCCTCCTCAGATGGAGTTAAGTATGCACAAACTTTATCTAAATGTATATCAGAAAAGCGAGTGTCTGTAGAAGGAGTTCCAGATTCAATGGATCTTTGTTTACAATCCATGGATACATAGTCAGATATTCTACCCACGGGAGCCATAGGAACATAGCCTTCGGGCAATGAAAATTCCATTTGAGGCACATCAGCTACATCTAATTTTATAATATAAATATATATATTATTTACATAAAGTAATAACTAAGTTATTATTTATTATTTTAATAATCCAAATTTTTAAATAATGTTTAACATGTTTTTGCATCATAATACTGAATAAATACTTTCAAATAATCATAATTATAATTTATTATAATAAAATTACATTCTTTCTCTATAAATTGTATAAAAATGCCATCTAGTTATAAATGTAATAATTGAACAATAATTAACTAATAACTTTAAACATATCTCTTGATATTATTGTTAACTTTATCAAATAAATAATAAATATAACAATTTTAAATTAAAATTATAATATTATACATCATATCCAGTAAGTTTTGAACCCAAAAAATGAATACTATAAAAACCCCATTACTTATCAATAAATTGTGTAGATAAATAGGATTTTCAGTATATTAATAACATTTAAAATATAATATAGCTATACTAGCAATAAAGTATTAGAAAAATTACCTTGTTTAGAATTACTATGTCCTTCCATTGACATGTAATTACTACAAACAGTAGTGAATCCGGGTTTCATTGGAAGATATCCATCTGGTGGTGGTGACGTTTCAGACACACCTAGTATAATAATGTGCATAAATGATTAAATCTTACACAAACAACAAACATAGTTATTAAAATGAATTATTTACTTACCAGAAGGGTTTAAAGGAGTATATGAATGGTCATCTATATTGATAGGTGAACCATATGGACTATTTGAGTCACAACAAGAACCCGTCTGTATACATAAAATATATATTTTAATTTAAATAATACAAAATAACCTAATATTTTAATCTAGTCCGAGAGAAGTATTCTACTAGAACATATTTTTAAGTTTATTTTACATGGTTAAAATAACTTGCATTCCTATCATACTGTTTTCTTACACCGAGGAGTGAACTCTAAAACTACCTCTACAAAGTTTTTTAATTCCCAAGCCATTTGTAAAGTAGCAACTAGTAAAAATGTTCAATTTACATCTTACTGGCATTTGTAAACATGGTAATCGCCTAAAATATGTTTTGTCTCCCCACTTCAAACATGCCACTGATAATATTTGCAAATAAAATAGTAAACTTCTAAATTAAATGTATGTACCTATAATATTTTCTGGTTCCTATACATGGATGTCTTATATCCCTAATGTATCTGTCAATTTGCCTGCCTATCCTTACAATAGGTAAATATCAATATTTTATTTTATTTGTTTAAATAATGCTATTCAAAACTATTGAAATATGTCAGTAAGGTAGAAAGATAGAACAGAGAATGAGTGTAGATGAGATGAGAATGTTAAGGTGGATGAGTGGAGTTACTAGAGAAGATAAAATAAGGAATGAGTATATCAGAGGTAGTATAGGGGTAGCTTTGATAGTAGACAAAATGAGAGAGAATAGATTAAGATGGCTCGGGCATGTATTAAGGAGGGAAGAGACAGAGGCAGTAAGATTAGTAAGGGAAATGCATGTTGTTGGTAAGAGGGGGAGAGGAAGACCGAAAAAGAGATGGGGAGATGTGATGGCGAGTGATATGAGGAAGGTGGGAGTAAGTGAAGAAGATGCGGGAAATAGAGTTAAGTGGAATTGTAGGACCAGGGTGGCCGACCCCAAATAGTTGGGAGAGAAGGCGAAGGAGAAGAAGAAGATTTAATAAAGATTATATAATAAAATAGAGACGGGAAAATAAGATAGCAGCGGTTTAGCACTACTGATATCAGAATAGTTCTAATCCTCTGTTTCCCTGTCATGACAGACCCTCCCACCATATATATAGGTACATTTATAATACTGGAACAATCCCTTACATACAATTCTAATACAAAAGTTACTCACAGTAGGAATGAGTGGTGGTGGGGATCGCTAATCGAAAAATGATTATTTGGTTAAATATATTGGATAAATTGGTTATTTCACTAATTTTCTAAAACTTAATTGTTCATAATAACTATCAAAAACAAAATTATTTTTAATTAATTAAGTCCAAAGTTTGCCAAATTACTAATACACTATTAATACTATAATATAAATAAAATGCAAAAAAATCAAGATTTTAGGACTAAAAGTGTTTAAAATAACAGATTCTACATTTGAAAAAAATAAATAATAAATTATTGTACAAACTTACCTTTTTTAAAGGTTATATTACGTAATATATCTTTTAACATATGGTTGCCATCTCTCCGATACATTGATACTTCATTTATTATTTTTAATAAGCTGATTGAAAATTTTTCTCTAGTTATTTCTGTGTTGAACAAAAAATTATGCAGCCACTTAATACCTATATCGAACTTTTTCGGTTCCAACTAAAAATTAATAATATATGATAATTTAGTATGATACCTATATTATATTATAAAAATGTTTATATATAATATACAAAATGTAACAGAACAATATGAAAAATGAAATAACTTATGTCCCACTCAATATTTTTAATTAATAATTGTTACAATTTAAGATGATAATTTAATTATTTTAATTTTATAATTTAGGAACTCAAAATAAACATGGAAATCATTCCATGCCAAATCAACCAAAAAATTTCATAATTCAAACAGACTATTTTAGATCTCAATAAAACTTTGTGAAATCATTCTCCTTAATGATATAAATGAAAACATATTTTTAGAATTTTATTTTTTCTCTTTTCTTTTTGTCTTATTGGGTTTTGGCGTAATTAATTTTTAATTCTTTTTTTAGCATGTATTAACTTTTTAAATTTTAAATAATTAAAGTTTTTATAGAGCAAGATTGCAAGTGGATCAGGATGTATGACCAAAAAATTTTAATTTATTAAAAAACTATAGCTAGGTGGTACTATTTTTTTTTATCTTGGCCCATATAGTGTTGTATATCATCATAGGATAGAGTATGAAAAGTACTGTAGAATTATACCTCTCCTAGATTCCACTCTGTAAATATCAGGATTCAAAACTTATAACACTGCAAAAAACATTTGTTTTCTTCAAAATGTTTAAAAAAATACTATCTTGAAATTTTTTTAAAATTTTTTTTGAAAATTAAAAAAAAACTTTTTACAGATATATTTAAGATGTATACCAAATTAACCCATACAAAATTATCTTCAAAATAAAGGATCAAACATCTCTTTAAGCCTAATAGGACTTGAGCAATTCAAGATTTAAAAGTTAATGTATGCCAAAAAACCACTATTTTTTAAAAAATTACAAATTACTACACACCAAAACCAAAAGATAAAATTATTCTAAAAATATATTATATAATATAAAATATATTCTCATTTATATCATTGTAGAGATGATCCCAGAATTTTTTTATAAAAATTGAAAATAGTCAGTTTAAGTGACTGATTGATTTGGCATGGAATAAACACAGGGGATTTTGACATAAACAAAAATTGGTCAACTGCCGAATTATATTCTTAAGATAGATGGAGTATAAAAGTAATTTTTTAAATTTTTTTTCAAGTTATGAAAATATGAATAACTCTCTTCTTTATGAATGTTTATAGTTATATTAAAAATAATAGATACCTGATATTGTACAAAATATTATTTTTACCATTAAAACAAAATATAAACATTTGAATTAATATGCAAAAAAAATTCATATTTTCACAAACTTTAAAAACAAATTACCAAACCTTAGTAATTCTTTTTTCTAATAATTGTACTATAATTATAATTTGTATTTTAGTTATTATATAATTTATTATAATTATTACTTTAAAGAATAACGATAAAACAGAAGAAAATGATCCACATATAAAACGAGATGGCGATAACAATCCTATATTGGCATTCCATTGAATAAGATCTTTTTCAAGTTCTGCTATAATATCGGTATAATGAATTTTAATACCATCACAAATGACTGTACTTTCCATTAACAAATCAACCATAATTGGCAAATACATTCGGAGGTCCAAAGTCAAATCTTTAGTATTAATAAAAGTATACATCTGGAAAAATATTTTGTGTATAAATAAATAAATTATTATTACTAGATAACTTAAAAAATATTACTTACATAAATAAAGTTGCTTTTAATATTAACAACTTCGGTATATATAGGTGCATTAGTTAATTTAAATAAATCATGTTGATCCACAGTATTTGTAGAATACCTACTATATTCATAGAACTTTATGCATTCAATATTAGGAATATTAAGCGATGTTAAAAGTTCTTTTGGTGGTTTAGTCTGAAGCAAACATACATTTAGAATTTAAAATTAAAATACACATTCAGTTCAGCTAAATAGTTGGCAATTTTTACCTCGCATTCTACTTTAGCATTTAATAATTCAACTGCTTTTTTTTTTAAGCCTTCATCTCCTAATATATTCTTTCGTTCTTGTATTCTTTCCTTTTCTTCAGCAGCTAATTCTTCTTTCCTTTTAATAGAAGGTTTTCCTCTAATAATCACTCTATGACCATTTATAAAATACTTTTCCAATATTCCTTTCCAAAATGTTAATTCTTCATTATGAAGTTGTTTTAGTATGTTAATTCTATTTAACCTTTGTTCCAACTAGAATTAATATAAATACATATTTTTTTAATAATTATAATTTAGATTTTTTTTAACTATTTAAAACAAAAATAAATAATAATACTTACATCAGCTTGATTATTTCCATACAAAAAATCTGTTATAATTATTAAAGAAAGTGTTTCATGGGGATAATTATCCAAGCTGCTCATCAAATTCAATTTATATCTTTCAATGAATGTTCTTAATCTTCCCAAATCAAAATAACCATCATCATTTAAAAGTTTATTAAATATTTCATCCAATTTTGAGGGTATTATATCTTCATCCATTTTTTCAATAGGTACATTTTCAAAATTGATATATATAGTAGGCTCTTTATGTGTAGTCATGTAAAATGGTACCTGTAAAAACAAATAAGCAAATAATATATTATACAAAATACAAATATACATTTTTATTTAAATTATACACACATAATATGGCAAGAAATATAACTATTACAATAAAAGAAAAATGTTTGACTTTTGTACATATATTATATTATAGTAAGCAAAATAGACATAGAATAATAATAATAATATAAATTTAAATAGCAGAAACCCCAATTAAAATTACTCTTTAAAAATGATTAGGTACTAAAAATAATAATAATAAATACATATAGGTACTCTGTCCCAGTATATATAATGAAATGTATACTATGCAGACATTTAGAACGCAGCCTGTTGAGTCAACAATAACTATTTCCAACATGCTTCCCCGCCATATTTGAACAATGCTATGTTGATATACAGAGAGCACCAATATGTATAAACTATTATCATACTGTATTGCACAAAACTTTATTTGGGGTAACAACTAAAACGAGTTTTTGGTCTGACGTTGGAATACGCTTTAACATGTGTGGAGTATATAAATGTTTGATTTGATGTTATTAATAAAATATAAAAAAAAAAAAACGTTTACTTCAGTACAGAATGGATCTGGAATTTCGACCATTTCTTTAGGTAAAGGACTTATTGGCGTATCTGTAAGATATTTCAACAGCAGCTGACACGCAATATAACTATAACAAAATTCATTTTTGAATATAATACTATAATAATATATTTACCAAGTAAATTAAATATGTATTTACTCATTAATATCATTTGGACCTCTAAAACCAATACTAATCATGCCATTAGTTTCTTCATCAGAAGGATAAAGCACAATATTATTTGAAGATTCAGTCAATGGATCTACTGTATTTTGCCATGGTTTAACATATTCTCCACGGTTACCCTACAACATTAAGAATTTATTAGCATTTAGAATCATAATTATTTAGTGATATTCAATTAAATATTTTACTTTTGATAAAATCTTCTGAATGAATGGTTCTAAAGCATCAAATAGTGAACAATGGTTTATCTTTCCATTTATAATAAGTAATAAATTCTCAGGACGATAAAATGCATGATGGTACTTGCGAATCTACAATAAAATATAAGAATACATTTTTAATAATTACTAACACAGCTACTACATTGGACTAATGACAATTGTATAATTATGTATTATTACATTAATATTTGTAGTTGACTCTCTTAAGTTTTTCATGATACCTCCGGTTTCAGATTTATAACCACATTTTCCTGGATACATTTTTTGCAACAAACTTCTGGAAACAACACTTTCACCACAATTTTCTCTGCCTTGCATTTCACAATATACCACACCAGCATCTTCTGCTTCATGAGTTATATGGTGTACTTCTGTAGTAAAGCCAGCATCCTAAAATAAATATCAATAAATATCATATAATTTATAGCTTGAAAATTGTAAGCAATTCAGTTAATAAATAAAATACATACTTTTAATGTAGGATACAATACATGGTCGAGGTAAACTGGTAACAATGATAAAAATCCTTCACTGCCAGCTGTGGCTATTGTGTAACAAGTATGATCCACATCTAAAATATAATTTTGTGATAATTCTATAAATGTGTAATGGAAAAATTTAAAACATTTATATTACCAGTCCAAGCATTTGTTCCAGATGCAAGACAGCGATTAGCTAATAAATCAAGAACTCCTTTAAAAGGATAATCTTCAGAACCAAGAAATATTAAGTGCTCCAGTGTATGTGGAATACCATCATCATCATGAGCTTCGGTTGCTATAAAAAAAAATATACATATATGCATTTATGTGTATTAAATTATATTTATATCAATATATATAGGTACACTAATAAAATTACATTAAATTATTTACATAGACTAAGAAAAAAAGGTATTTATCTGAAATAGTTAAAACACTTCTTTTCATTATTTAAGATATTTGATAAATTAATCTTACTAATAAATTATTGATATAAGTAGGTATTAAAATAAAGTTGGTAACAATATAATCAATTTATTAATTAGGTACCTATATTAAATAATATTAAATTTAATCATATTAAATATTTATTAATCCATATTATCTACCAATATTAATATTAAGTGCATTTACAAGAGTAAAATAAGCAGTATTTTTAAACATCATTTTAAAGCGGGTCCTTATTAATGGCTGTAAGGCGTTTGAGTACCTATTTTTATTGTTATTATTTTGAGGTTTTTTGTACGATAGTCCTATATTGTTTTATATTTGAATATTTAATATTCAATACATATATATATATATATCCATTTATCTGATTAAATTAAACGGTTGAAAGATCAAAATGAATTAAATCTTAAGAAGAAAGATGAACTCAGAAAATCGTTTAAACTTTAATATAACTCAATTGATGAATCAAGCCGAATAGGCAAAACCACACACAACTCAAAAATAATACAAAGCTCATCATCAATCATTCAACCGTCGTAAAATTATCTGAAAATGAATAATTATAAATAAAAATGTATATTTATCGATAAATGTGGGTATCTTGAAAAATTGTGAATCGCCACCGTTTCCGTTAAACTAACACAACGACGGAAAACGATAAACGTTCGGGAGATTTCGCCCGTTCCCACCCAGACACCGTGGAGGCCCGTGCACTTTTTCGGTTAGTAAACCAGTGAACCGATGAAAATATTTTGTCACCTACCTAGGTACCTAGTGGATATCATTATTGAAGACTGGGCGACACGTATGTGATAAATATAATATGGAACTGCACGTGGTGAATACCAGCTGCTGGGTATGTTGCGCAAAGGCATTTTAACGGACTTGTCGAGGACGGTAATGGGCCCGGTCATCCTACTCGGATTTACGGTCGTACCGAACGTACTGTGCACCGTTCCGTACGCCCCGGTGCACTTGTGGGGTGAAAATATAATGGAAAAAACCTAATGAAAAAAAAAATTTTCGGATTGTCGAAAATTGACCGGAGGGCCGTGCGGGCGCGCGCCATTACCCAGAGTGAAGTATCCGGACACCAACGGTCCGTCGACGTCGCCGACCACGATGGTGATGCCCGTGCGCAGACACCTGTACTTGTACACCGGTATGACCGTCTCGTATTTCGAATAGTTGACCAACCGGTACCGGTCGCCGTACACGTCGGTGTGCGACGAGTCGACGGGCGCCATTTCCCGTGCGTCGGTCATGTAACCGGGACGCGGCGAGCGGCCGCTCTGGAGACGCGGAGACGGCGGCGGAACGCGGCCAACTGAACACTGGACGCTCGACGGCGGTCGGCCCGGGAACGGCAGATGGGCAAATGTCGAAACGGGCCGCGGGTAGCAAAACGGTGGACGGTTCAAACGGATAAATGTCGGCGTAAATCGTGACCGGCGGGTTACCCGGGTGCGTACAACACTAGCCAACGACGTCGGGAATTTAATTTAAATCGGTGCACCCGGGTGAATGTCGTACGACCGTGGTCACAACGAATAATAGACGTGACCGAACGTCGATTGCCCGATGTTATCAACCGAATCGTATCGCGTGATTTCGAGTGCGAACGGCCGTGATAAGATAACACCGTCACGCCGTCACGCCGTCCTCCACGACGATCGTTCGTCAACATACCGATTTGCCGTTCGCACAAGCCGTCACCGATATGATAGGTAATATTAATCGAAACAGTCGGCGGCAGAATAGTACGGGTTTAATACACCCGTATTAATCCCCGAATAATCGATCGCAAGAGTTAAAAGCAAACAGTTTTGCCACAGACTTTTCAAAAAAGTTTATTTTGGAATAAACACCCGATATATATACCTACCTAAACACAAAAAAAGTACTGGGAATACTTATTTTCTTGAAAATACATTGCAGGCATTCGACTGGACGCCAAATTATTTCCTACGGGTTTCACAAAAATACCGATTAAAATAAAGAATACCCATTATTATTAATTTATATATTTATTGAGTTATTTAGAAATTATCTATTTAAAATTATATTCATATAGTTCGTTGTATCAATTTTAAAAAATTTTAAATTTGACAATTCTACAAACATATGCCTGATGAGAGGCAAGATGGTGTTTGCCCCTTCTGGATTTTAATAACATATTATTAATTGATTATAATAATTATCCTATAGTTAGTACCTATATAGTATGAAATACATTTTATATTTATAAATTATAAATATAACAAAGCAAGTAATAAATAATAAGTACTCATACTGCATTTATATTTCTGTTAAAACACTACCGCTTATTCAAATTTAATAATTAAATTATTATTATTATTATTGTAGTTAATGCATACGTTTTAAAACATACAAGACACACGTTTATCAAAATATAAATATGAGTGATGGGTACGTGGGAATTTTCAAAAATTTTCGCCCTTTAATATGTCATGTCAAAATTAGTATTCGAATAAAATATCTATTTAGAATACTAGTATACTACATAAACATTTTTAGGATTATTTAGCTGTGCAAATGTATTCGAAATTTGCATTAATACATAGAGTTCCAGTTACGTTTTTTAATTAAATCTTATTCATATAAATATACCTAAATATCTATAGATCTTATATCACCAAATTTCATATTTTTAAAATGAATGAAATAAAAAAAAAAGTTAAATTTAAGTAAGAATATTTATTAGAATTAGTGAATGATGGAGCAATATATTTCAAAAAAATCAATTAAAACAGCATACCTATCCTATGTTTTATGGTTTTATGAAGTACCTATTGTAAATTAAAATTTTACAAATGAATAATAAATATAATTTTAAAAAAAGTAAACACAGCTCGACTAACTTAACTGTTTTTTCATTTGAAAAATAATTCGAAATACTGAACTACACGCTATTATACTTATACCAATAACAATTTAGATCGATGCCTTTGTTAAAGAGCAAACCACTTCCAGCTTTTAATATACCTACATGCCAATGAGACGGGTACAATTTCATACTAATAATTATTGCTTATTTATTTTAATATTACTTATGTATATTTATTATTATTATAAATAGGTACCTAATTAAATTTAAATTGTATTATTTATATTAATAAATAATTATAATATTTTACCAAATTTATATAATAATAAATGTATATAGGTAATTTGATTTAGATAAATATTATATAATATTACATAATCATGAAATTGATCATTTTTTAATTTGCACTAAAGATGACAACATAGTTGTTGAAATACTTATATGCAGTTAAAAGTGTATTATTTATGTGATTTATAGTTTATAATAATATATGGTATAACAGTCATAAGTACTTGAGTGTACTCAACAATACTCTAAATAGCATTAGCAACAGCCACAAAATTTACATAAAATACAATAGTAGGAATATTGTTGTCTAAAACTTTTCTTATACAAATATTTAATTAATTAATACAAAAAGTTATAACTGTTATTTAAGACATTAATTTTTGAAGTTTAAATAATGAATATAAATATTTATTAATGATATGTGTTTATTTAATTATAAATTAAAACTGCTTTAATTATGCTACGTTATAATGGATATAATATATATATACATACAACCATTAATATTTATATATTTATAATGAATTACTTAGGGTTGAAAATTAAAATTTGGTAAAAGTTTTATTGTATATAAATAATAATAAAATGAGCATAACATTTAATTTTCAAACAAAAATGTGTGTAGTTATTTCAATATATTAATCCAGTAACAACACAAGTAAAATATCTAGTGGCACACATCATAAAATACTATGAATTATTATAAATATTTTATATTATACAAAAAAATAGTGCTATAAAAATAATAATATTAATATTTAATATAATAAACGTATCGGCGTTAGGCGACCAGTGACAGTGGTGCATAAGGGATCTGTACACTAGGTACACTGTATATACAATTTATTTTTTGGGGAAAAGAAGTAAAATATGATATGCACATACACTACGTGGTTAAATTTCAAGTAAACAACAGAGCCAACGGTCACCACAACAATGACAATTACTATAATAACAATAATACACATGGGCACAACTCGATTTCCTTATGCAAATATTATATAACTAATAAGGTAACTAAATTTCTGAAATATACACATGTAATATTTATATTAAAATACAAATAAAGACATATTTTTTTTTTTTTTGTCAAGGAAATTTAAAAATATAAATAACACTTATTTACTGAAATGCATCATTACATGAGTCACTACTATATTAAACTGAACTAAAAACCAAATACAATCCCGGTATTTATTTTTCTGTCAACTTGCTCTTTTTTATTGCATTAAATTGTCCTAAAATACTGTTTTGCCCCTGTGAATGTTTTTGTATCAATTGGTATACCTTGAAAAAAAAATATATATTTTAAATTGTAATTTCCAAAAAATAATAATAAAAACAGAATAATTTGAAAATAATAGGTAAATTGTAACTTACTTTTTCTCATGTCCTCAATATCTTCCAAAATATCTTTACTGCCTGAAGCTAACATTTTATCATCATAATAAAATTCACTCTCTCGACCAGTCAATTCAACCATGTTCAATGTTCTATGATTCAACCTAATTGGTGGACAAAAATTAGTCCCGTTAGATATGATACGATATTATACGATATAGTACAATATATTACAATATATTACTTTATAATAACGTTTATACATCGAAAAATTACATTTTATGTAAATAAAAATATAACTTAGATTATGATTTATAAACCATATAGTTGTAAGTGATTGAACACAAATTATAATTATTTTTGATTATTAAATAATTAACAGGAAGGAGCATACATGATATACGAGGTCTAATCAAAAAGTATTGATACTTTTTATATTCTGAGTAAACTGGATACAGAGATAGGGTGTTTATTGTATAACTGTTTACCTGAAAGAGTTGAGAGATCAACATTTTTCATTTGGACATTAGAAACGATTATGTTAATTTTTTTTTTCTAACTGGATTTTACTTTGAGAAAAAATGTAAAACAGTGCTAAATTCTGCTAATAAATTAGGGAATGGTCATAGGATCCTAACCAATATAATTATAAAGATCATTAGCATGCTATGAATCATTACATGAACATATTTTCCAGTGATTAAAAACGTTTTGAAGAGGGAAGAGGTTTAAAGTAATGAACATGACAAGTCCAACAATAAGTTGTAATGATGAAATGATTGAATAATTCACAACATTGCAAGAATTAATCACTGTCTGACAATCATAGAATATAATTAAAAATTAAACATCTCATTTAGATCAATTCAAACAATATTAACTTTTGATTTAAAATAATACGTAGCGCCAAAAAAAAGATCACTTTTAACCCGGGATTAAGACTGGTAACCGGTTATAAACCCCTTTTTTGAGAACAGAAAGCTGCTTTCCAGGTATTCAAATCTAAAGAGCGGTCATCGGTAACAGGTAATCGAAAATGATATTTTGGGGTTCTATATATATACGCTTTTGGATCATCAGTTGTCAATGATACTGTTCATGGCTGGTAACATTTAATTAAATTAAAAATTTTAGATAATAAAAAATTTTAAAATAGTCTTCAATGTTATTTATTGATTTTTACTTCCCATTAATTGTCATATTATGCTATTCTGTGTTCTAAAATTGAAGTATATAGATTAATTAGCTGATCGACTTATTAGCGATTGTTAAAAGCATGGACTTATTATATAGGTTAGGTATGTACAATGTTTATAAATTATATAATTATATACGAGGTATATATACGTTAGTCAGTAGTTAAGAAAAATATTGAAGTGACAGCAGATTGTGAAAAAATTCGTTGTTTACAACCATTATTTTATAATTATTATGAATTCTTTATAACTGTGTTATTTATGATCGTGACAAAGCTTCCTTTATCATAGGATTTATTTTCTAAATAATTTTAATAATCTCACAAATATTTTGGGTTCGGAAGCAGAGACAAAAATGTTGGATGATGAATAGTCATAAATATTATAAAAGTTTGTCAAAAGCTTATTTAAATTTTAATTAACTATTTTAAAAAGTTAGAAACAGCTTAAAACCAGTAATCAGTTACGAGAAGTAGAAAGTGATGTTAAACCAAGAAGAAGTTATCCTAAAATTTAGAAAACGGTTTTAAATCGAGATGGTTACCCTAAAAATTAGGAAGCTTTTTAACTGAGAAGTGGAAACCACCTATTTTTTAAATATTCAAAGAACCATTTATTGATATATATATATTTAAAAAAGCACTTAATTATTTTTAATTAAAAAGCAGGTTACCACTATTTTCAGAAGCGGTTTTAACTATAGCTAAATTTATCTCAATATTTTTTTCTATATATGAATTATATATAATATATCTTTTAGTACAACGTTAATTTGTGGGTTACACACAGATAGTTTTAAATGAAAGTATTTGTATGAAGTATATCTACTAGAGGCTACGGTTTTATCCGTGTAATTTAAATACATGAAATAAAAATTCACCTGATTGAATTTGTGTAGTTACTACAATTACTCGTGAACACGCGTAGTTACTAAGGTTAATTAAACATGTTACACGTGTATTCAAATAAGCATGTAATCAAGATCTCTACATATTATATTGAAAATTAATTATATTATTATAAAAGATATCACTCCTATTTTGTATATATATCTTATAATTGAATTGTATCAAATAATATAAAGTAGATCAGAGTGAAAATAACATATTATATAGTAAATAAGTTCATAAAATTTTTTTTCATTAATCCCATTGTTGTGAACATAATTAGTGCCATTTTTTTACTAATTATATGTATTACATTAGTTCCCATATAGTATATACATTATACTTATATATAATATATATAGAAAAAAAGTCTATGTAAATTGGGTGCTAATAGGCTATGGTTTAAAAAAACTTTATTTTTTAGTACAAAAGGTAATTCACGTGATAAGAGTGACAACTAACAACCTAGTTTGTTTCAAAATTATGTCAAACGATCAAGAAAAAATTGAAAAACAGTTTCACTGATTTGATAAAATGTGTCAAATCTACCAAAACCTACTTAAAATTAATCTTCCCAAGTTTTTCATAAAATTTTAATTATATGCTTTGTTCAAGACTTTCACTCATAAGTAAATTTATTTAAATTCAAAAAGATAGAAATAAAACATTTAACTTATCTCTCCCAAACTTACCAAACAAATAACTAGTCATACATCACAGGTCCTCCCACTATAACCAGTTTAAAATACAATATTACAAACTTAGGATACAATTTGTCTCAATACTTTTTGATTAAACCTTCTACATACTATATTATATTATAACATGGCAAAAACAGTTTTTTTTCATTCTATGAAATAATCATTATTGTTCACTTTAAAAATGTCAAGAGTTCAAAAACACAACTTAAAATGTACCATTTACTTATTATTTTATACAATTTACCTGTTGTAAGTTTTTACAGAAGCTAAATTATCAAAGTCCTATAAAGAGATATAGATGATAGGCATCTTCTGAATTAACAACAAACAAAATATTGGCTAATTGATGTAAATTTTATACAATAACATATACCTCAATAAACCTTGTTTACGTATTATGTCCGGAAAACTGAAATTTGTTTGAAAACAAATATTTCAGAGATAAATAAAACTATATTAATTTACCTAAAAACTCAAATATATCCTAGACCATTTGTTATCATTGTTCCATTCATTCACTTCAAAATGTGTGGATGTCCATATGTATAAGTAATCAAATCCTCTTTATTCCTTTGTTAGGTCACCATGTAATATTGGTATTTTATCCTTTAAACAAAGAAAATAAAAATATACATTGTGTGCATTATACAAATTGAAAACTATACAATTTTCAAGATCACCTTTAATACCTTTGATTGAAATAGTACCTATTGAAACAAAACGTCACATTCTCATATCTCAGACTTTAATGGTTTTATTATTACCATCAGTTATACTTGATAAATTGTGTATTATATTTGTACTAGCATAACTCGTTTACACTATCATTGATTCTGTAAAAGTTTATTCCTCGTTCTAAAAAAATATATATATGTATAAATTAAAAATACAAATGAAAACATAAATTTGATAACGTAAAATAGTTTTTAGACCTACAATATCTTAAATTTAAATAGTTTGCCAACACTTTTAAAATACTGCGGTTTTAACAGATACATCAATGGTGAGTGGTGATGTTTGAATCAAATACCAACATATTTTATAGGAAGCTTATTTCAGAAATAATGTGTCAATTAAGTTACTAGTATCCAGAACCATTATTTTTATCACTGATAAAAAAATAAGACTGTAAATTTTATCATAATTCTTACCAAGCTGACTTTGTTCAGGATGAATATGACCAATGTTGTTGATTAAACACGACGCTCACCACTCCAATCGAATGAATGCACCTTTGATGAATGCTTTTGGTTTTTTTTTTGACTCATGTACATTAAAATTTAAAATTTTACATATAATAACCATTACTTGTAAATCATACAGTGAAATGATTTACTAGGTAATTATAAATGATTAAAATTAGCAAATAACAATTTAAAACATAATTTTTCATACAAATTAAATTTAAATAATTAAATATTTACAAATGTAACAACTATGAGAAAATAAATACAATCAATATTGACGTACGACATTGTGATTCTGTGATAATCAACCTATTTATTTAATAGTATTTACTAATAGTTATTATCAAACAAATAATAATACTAACAACCTATTACATAAATTATCAAACTTTTGAAATACATTATGAAATTAATAAAAAATTTGTGAACTTTAAACAAGTTTACAAATTATACTTACTTAAATACATTTGAAAATACGAATATCTTCATTTTTATTTTTAAATGTATGTGAAATGTATATAGCAGTGGTTGAATGTAGTATGTTGTAATTAACGATGTAGCATTTTTGTCAGTAACTTCCCATTACTCTAGAAACTTTTTAGAGTAAATCCTTCTCTTTATAAAGTTTTTAATTTTTGAATTTCAAACTACAAAATCAATCTTTAAGGATAAAACTTTTGTGTTATAATCATAGAGGGTGTTCAAGTATTACTCAGTACCTAGGGTGGGGGTCTATCATTTGCTGACAAGGGGGTCAGTCGGGTCAGAGCCATGCTAACGCCAGGAGTCCTAAATTACTACCATCTAGTTTCCCCGTCTGTATATTTTTTCCAATTTTTTTTCTTCAAAATAACATGTTTTAAAAAAACATTGTCTTATTAACTGTTTGATTTGTAATAAAAACTAACATAAAAAATATTATATTTAATTTTATTTGAACTTATTCCCGAAGTCTTTTCGACCCTATAGTAATTATATTACTAATTTTTTTTTTTTTACTAAATTGAGGTAAGTTGTTAGACTTATGCAAATATAATATAGGGAGTTATTTGCTGGCAAAGGGTATAGGGGGGTCTAAAATAGCTAAAAATTTGCTAACATAGTACTTGAACGACCCCATGGGTAATAGTGTAATACTTACTAATTACTATATATATTTCCATATTATAAGACATGATTTAATATAGTATACAAGTATACTAATACCTCTCTAAGTCTAGATAATTAGTACAATTATATAAATAATTTATTTTAAATAAAATATAATTGTATTTATGTTTTTATATTTAAGTTGTAAATTATAAAAACCAACCAAGTTAGATATCAAAAAAAAGTAATAAAACAAAATCTGTGATTAAAAATATATCAAGAATAATATTGAATTTTAAGTTTTTCATACTTAATTAATACATTTTAAGCCCATGCTGTTCTTTACTAAGACCAAACATGAGACAAAAATAAAATATTTACAAAAAATTCTTGCTTATTTTCAAGATATACTTTTTATTTATACAATTTATAAATTTTAAACAACATTTGTTCATTAATTCGACTATATTTTATAATTTTTAGTCTTATAAATAATGATGACGTCAAAAGATAAAAGTGAACTGGACACTTTCAAATAATGCAATTTATATTTAGGTTTAAATGATAATTAAAACAATAATAATTAGTTAGGTATATAAATAATTATTTAGTTAATTAATATATGAGTTAATTTGCATAGTCCCCAGGAGCTTCATCTGTGGTCATCAATTTTCATAGCTGATTATATTTCAAATACTATTTATAATTTATATACTTAAAAGAAGAAAGTAGTAATATTATATTACTTAGTTACGGCTAATAAACAAATGAAAATTAATTTTTATAAAGATATAAAATAAAATAATAAATAAATCAATTACTATAAGTCGAAAATCATATTTATGTGTTGTATATAAATTTAAAAAAAAAGTATTTAGTATGCAAAATATTATTTGTAATGCACTAATAATTATTTACAAAATATTCAATTTGAGTGTTGCTTAATGCAAAATATTAAAGTGCATACCTACATTTAAATTATATAATTCAATTTTATGACTGTGCTTCTGTTGGATTTTGAATTACTATCATTATGAAATCTTTATCTGCAAGAAAAAAATTGAAAAAAATGTCAATTTAAACTTAAATAAAAATTTTAATTGGACATTAGGTTTATTATAGTACAAAAATATATGTTCACATCCATATCATATTACTTACATATACTGTTTATACATGAACCATGATACTCATATTGAAAAACAAATGTCTCAAAAATAGCAGTAAATGGCTATAATATATATTATATATAACTTATGGTATATTTTAAAAATATAATATATGACACATCCTAATAATCTCAGAAGTTAGCATAATTCCATAATTTTTATAATTATATTTGTTTAAATTTCATTTTATGAAAATCAGAAAAATAGTAAATATTGAGTGAAAATGAAAAAAAAAACAGATAAATACAAATCATTTCGGGTTATATTTAATGAGGTAACAAATTAAATTAATTAACCTATTCTTATTTTTTTCTCATTATGAAAAATAATTAAGTTACATAAAATGCCTATCAATTTTTAATTTTATAAAAAACATATCAAATTTATAAAAATTTAATAGAAATATATTTATAAATCATTATATAAATATGTTAAAAAATAACAAGGTAATTTTTAAAAATAATGACCTTGAAGTACACTTCCACGCTTAATTTAAAAATGCAAACAAACTTTGTTGGCTGAGGTTATTAAGTATACCTACTGTTCAATCCGAAGTAATGTTACAACACTCATTATGAAATGAGACAGAGACAATTTTGCAGGCAAGGATAATTTAGTTGAGGTTATTAAGGTATACTGTCCAATCTGGGGTAATGTTACAAAACTCAGTATGAAATAAAGCAGAAACGGTTTTGCAGACAAAAATAACCTCTTGAAAACAGCTGAGACCGGGCTATAAATCTCAGCTCTTTCAAATTATGGCCTAAATGATACCTCCTCGTATTTAACTGTATAAGAATGGTAGATTAGGAATATAGTAGTAATAGTAGATATTTCCCCTTCCTCAAAGTAATGAAATTCAGGCATTCCCGTTCGCTACTGACCCGTCTGTCTGGTCTGGTCAACTGCGTTGGTCTGTCAGTTTAATGCAAGTAGACTGTGTAAATTTTGCACAAACTGAACATGTAAACAAATTTGTAGTACTGCATAGTCCAAATTTTTTAACTGCAAAAGTTCAGGCAGTATGAAAAAGCTGCACATGTACACACAGTTTTTCTAGGAATTAATTACAAAAGGTAAAAATTAAACAGTAATGTATTAGTAAGTACTAATACTCTCACAAGGTGGTCTTTCCTAACTAGTGTTTTTAATAATATAAACCACGAAAATGTACAATTCCTGTTCAGAAAAAGACACAATTTACAATAAGATTTCAAAATTCAACCGAACAAATATTAAAACCAAAACCTTTACGATATAAAAGTCAGTTTTATTGCATAAACAGACAGTACAAAGTACCAACAAATTCATTTGCACAGTATGACTGAATATGCAAAATGTTCTTTGACGATATAGGTATTTAATGAATAAACCTAGGTATATTATTATATAGGTATTTAATGAATTTACCTGGTGCCACCATTATTTCATGCTTTTTAGTACGCATTCTTAGGAACATCAAATCATTCGATGGATCCAAATCTCTCACGACGCTTCTCGCTTTGTCAGCTAACTGCTGTATCAATCCGGCATATTGAACTGAAGTAGAATTGTCTAAAGTCGATTTTATAGGAATTCCTATAAACATTATTATTCGTATTACACATAATTAACTGATTTATTATAGCATATAAATAGTACCAAATAAAAACGTGGAAGTAAGTAGGTAGGTAGGTACCCATTACAATATTCCAACCACCTACACATATAAGAAACTTTACGAACCTTCGTTATTTACCACAATGGTACCGATAACTCCGCGGTGAGATTGGATGCGTTTCAAAGTATCTTCGACTTCACTCGCCATTTTTATTTATTCTTAATGAAAAATTATTTATTATTATCGATCAAACTTCGAGAAAATCTAACGAAACGTTAATTTAATTATTACTTACCGTAATAATGCAGGTAGCGTTAAAATTTGGATTAATATCGATTATTATGCAAATACAATTAAATACGTTTAAACACTATCACAATTACAGTCTATTAATTATTGAAGTATGAAACTTCAATAAATGCAAAAAAAAAAAGCTTTCTAATAAAAGGAGTTCTGCGAGTTTTTTAGAATACCATCATTACTATCAGTTATCCAACGTCCGATAAGAGTAAACAATGATAACAATTTTTAAATTGATAAATTTATCACTGGTGTAGATACTAGATAACCGTGTGTCAGAGATTTCGTACAATAATAATTAGCCATTAGGTAGGTATTAACATTGATTAGACATTTAGACAACAACTACGGCGTAACGAAGGAATTATTTTATTTTTTGTGTAGGGAGGGGGGGGGGTGTGTGCCGAATGACGAACAAAAAAAAAGTCACACCTGAAAAATGACATAAAAATTGACCGACTGAGTTAACACTTATGGGTGCGAAATGCCCCTTCCTCTGCTAACATCGCCAACACACCTCCCCCAAATACCGGTGGACAAGGTCTACCGAGTTAAACATGTTATTCTCTACTAATAGTCCAGTCACTGGAGAATCAAAATAGGCGTTAGCATACAATAAATAATAAAGTTTTGAAACTTGGTAGAAAGTTTCGTCTTGGGGCAGCAAAAGTCTTGGGTATTAATCAAAAAAAAAAAGTCACCATGGATATGGGGTCCAGAACAAAGGTTTTTCGAGGTCAAAGGTCACAAAAATGACCTTTGAGTGAATATTTCGTTTTATATTCTTTTGTCGTACGACAAACAGTTTTTTAAATAAAATTCATAGAAAAGATAATAATCTATAAAAAAAAAAAAAAAGATAAAATACATTTTTGGGTCTAGGACATCTCGCCGCCACCATCTCGGCCGCCGGACACTTCGCCGCCACAATCAATATTAGGTAATTTATAACATTTTAAAAATGTAAAAAAAAAAATATTATCAAACTTTATTATTATGTCACCATCGACTTATTCTCCTCCACCCCACCATTTCGTTGCATTTTTTCAACCTTTTCGCCATTAGCACACAATACTATACGCCTATACCTACCTGACGCCATAAGAGGCTGACGCTGAACATTTTCTCGATAGAGGCT